>BSBK01003209.1:880000-1425000 GCA_027943335.1 Chamaecyparis obtusa
TCATTGAAAAATAGAAAATAATTCTAGAATTAGAAATAGAAACTTATCAAATCCATAGTTCACCAAATGAATTAGAAAGAGAAACCTTTACTTTTCCCTACTTTTTCTTGAGCTTATCGAAAATCATGAGTTTTTTATGAGAAGTTTTGATTTTGTACTAAATATTGTGTGGGGAAGGATATTCTACCCTAATTTTTTTGAATACTCAACTTTTAAGTAACAAGCACTTATACAATGGCTAGGATTTGCATGTTTTGATTTGTAATGTCTGTGCAACTAGACATTTTTTTCTACATTGAATAAATACATTAAAAATGTGAGTATAGTTCTATTTTGATTTTAGTTTGATTTAGTTTAATTTTGATTTAATATCTTTTACTTATTTTTTCATTGTTGTAAAATTCAATCTCAAATACCAGGTTGATGGAATGTAGTTATCTTCCACCATTATTTCAGTCAAGATTGTGTTGTCCTTGCCTATTTCTGAAGTGTTTGGTAATACTTTCAATTAGTATTTATTCTATATAAATATTTCCAACTAGGGTTGTTGGTGTACACCCATTGTGATTAATTTGATTAATTCTATGAAGTGTGTTATATATCATTCGGTGGCCCAAACTTTAGGCTATAAGATTTCAGCATAGGTTTTCATTTTTACCCCATTTTTAATTTTCTTATGGAGTACAAATGGATTAGGGTTTTATCTTACAAAGACTATGGATTTCATTTTTAAGATAAAATTTGTTGTGTGGTTTCATTTTCTATGCACATGCACGAGACTTGAATGTTTGATAAAATCTGGATGCATATCTAATTTCTTAGTGTCAATTATCTAATTGTTAAAAAGTATATACATAAAGCTTAGACATATAAAAATATAATTGTATTAATAAAAAAAAAATTCAAACTAAAAACTATGATTTTTATAATTGAATATGAAATTTTTAAAGAAAATAAGTAAGTTAATAAATAAAATTATATTTTAAACTTTGTAAGTTGAATTTATAATAGAAACAAATCTTAAATAAATCAATAAATACAACTAAATTTTGAAGTTGATTTTTAAAATTTATAAGAGAAATAAATCTTAAATTATAAATCAATAAATACTACTCATCAAAAAATAATACTAAAAGAAGTTTTTTTAAAAAGAAAATATAATTAAAAAATTAATTTTAATTTATTGAGAATCGGTTATTAATCACTTCTTGCTTAGTGCCAAGGTTGAGGGGAATTCGCTGGGGCAAAATTTGAACCCTAGTGGGCTCAATGAGAACCATTGAGCTTCATCGCTAGGCCAACCAACTGTATAATAAGTTTTTACTTTTTAAAGATTGTATAATAAGTTTTTACTTTTTAAAGTTTCATTTTTAAAGAAATGTATAATATATTTTTACTTTTAGAATTTTTTAGTTTTATATTTAAAAATAAAAATTATTTATAAGTAGTATTATTATTAAAGTAATTTTTTTTTTCAATTTTATCATTTAGGAAGGTAATATTTTGGTGTACTAGTGAAACTTTTTCATGACTGTAATTATATCTCTCTTAGTAGGAGTTGATTAAAATCATTTCAGGGGTTAAAATCCATCTCACGCATTTCTTTCAAATTCAAGTTTTATGCATGTTTAACTTGAAAATAATTTTTCTATTTTGTATATTTGTTTCTGATTTAAGGAGGTATACAAGTGGAAAATTAACTCTAAATTAATATTCACACCACCAACCATAGATATCCAAACCCTACAACTTGCAACATATCTGTGACAAACATTTCCTTAATAATTTCTATATTAAAAAATAAAATCTATCCACTTATGTTGCATGCACAAAAGCATGAGCATGGACTACATCATTGTTGACCACCAACCATAGATAACCAAACCCTACAAGCTGCAACATATCTGTGACAAACATTTCCTTAATAATTTCTATATTAAAAAATAAAATCTATCAGCTTATGTTGCATGCACAAAAGCATGAACATGAACTACATTATTATTGAGACATTTGTCAAAAAAAAATTAACTAAATCAGAAACAACAAAAATAAATTGTTAGAAAAGAATGTATCAAGACTCTACAATTGCACAAAGCCAACTATAACAGCTAACTTCCCTTACATATTGTTTTAATAAAATAAATACACCCCATTTAATACAAAATAAATCTAAAACTAATTAAAACTTGACAGGAATATCCGGACAGGTGGACCTGAAAAGGGGGGTCGAGAAACAATCTGCTGTTAAGAATAACAATCATTCACGAAGCAGTACGGGTGAGTTCCAACAAGAACGCACTTTCCAAGACCTCAATCACTTCACTGAGATCAAATTTAATGGTTTCCCAAAATACCGATTCATAACGTCTGCTAATCGCCAAGAAACTGTGACAAATTTCATCGTAACTGTTCACCGCCTTCTATAAATCACATATACCATTCACAATCCTTCACAGAAATTTGTGTTCTAACTTCTCTGCTAGTTTTCATCAACAATGGCTTCCACTGTTAAATCTCTGAGTTTTTTAATGGTGATCATGGTGAGCATTTTCGTGCTTGTTTCTTCCTCAGAATCTACAATTCGTGATGTTTGCAAGAGCGCAGTGGATCAAAAATTCTGCCTTGCCTCGTTAATTCCATATCCAGGGGCTCTGAATGCAAATATCTCCCAGCTGGCTGTGATAACGGCGAACATCTCGTTCGTCGAAATGATAAAAGTTAAAGAATTTATTGTGGGTCTTAACAGAAGTGAAGGGCTGGAAAATCGCAGCATTGTAGTCCTTGAGGAATGCGTAGAATTCTATGAAAATGCGCAGAGGCAGCTTCTGCAGTCATTATCGATTCTGAAAAGGCCTGACGGGGCAGACGGAGATCTTGTGAATGCTCTGCAAAGTAGTGCTTTAACAGGTGTGACTACTTGTCTGGATGAGGTGGATCGGATGGCACCAAAATTAACTCCTGTGGTTGAGAAGAGATCTGAAAATCTTGGGAAAATGCTCGACGATGCTCTCTCTGCTACAAATCTGCTGTTCCATATAGTTCCATTGTAGTTCATGATTTATTCAACCAATTTAACCCACTTTAACCAAATTTAATGATCAAAAGTTCAGTTTTTGTCAATACGATTTAGATGAAGTATAAGTATGTTGCTGGTTATTTGATTACTAAGATTTTTATGTGTTACAGTAGAGTATATGCAAGCAGGATTTGAAATTGAGCAGTTGATCAAGCTTTTTTAAACCAAATATAAATTATATATTAAAGAATGATTGAAGAAATATTGATGGTCTATTCAAAATCACCTTTTTAATGGCATAAATTTCTGACAAAAATGTCTTAGAATGATAATATGACAATCAAATGTGTGATCTTCAGATTCCTATGGGTTTTAGATTAGCATTGTTTCTTTTAGATTATGGTTTGGGTTTTTCAAATTCTTTTGAATTTCAGATTAGCATTAGAAATTTTGTAAATTACTTTGAATTTCAGGTTAGCATTGAGATTTCCAATTATTTGTTTATCTTATATCAATAGAAATAGTTTAAGAATAGGGCCCAAAATATTAAAAACCTAAAAGACTATTTCAAAAGAAGTTGATTTTAGATTAGCTTGAAGGCTTTATTGAATTCTTTTAAATTTCAGGTCAGTATTAAGATTTAGCATCTTCAAATTCTTTTTTTTTTTAGATTAGCATTAGGATTTATTCAAATTCTTTTGAGTTTCAGAGAAGTCAGTATTAGATGTAGTATCTTCAAATTCTTTTGAATTTTAAATTAGTATAGGATTTTTCAAATTCCTTTGAATTTTAGATTAGCATCAAGTTTTTGTTAAATTTTCTTGAATTTCAGATTAGCATTAGAATCAGATTAACATTAGGATGTGGTATCTTCGAATTTCTTTAGATTTTAGATTAGTATAGGATTTTTTCAATTCCTTTGAATTTAAAGTTAGCATTAAAATTTGGGACAATTTATTTATCTTTTATCCATAAAATTGTCAAAATAGCCAAATTTAAAATATAAAAGCTTCAAAATATATAAAATTGTCCCAAAAGAAATGAATTTTAGATTAATATTAAGATTTCTTCAAATTTCTTTGAATTTCAAATTAATATTAGAATGTATCTTCAAATTATTGTAAATTTTAAATTAGCTTTAAATTTTTTTATAAAATTCTTTTAACTCGAAATATTCAAAACTTTTAAAATATATAATACTGCTCCAAAAGAAGGGCCTACAAAATATGTAACTTAAGAAATTCGAACAGGCTTGAGTGCATTTTTAAAAAAGTTAGAGTATGCCCAACATCAAACCAAAGGAAATGAAAGGTTGGCCCAAATTATAGAATACTATTAACCATATACATGGTATAGACCCTTAGATTAAATCGCCTCTCTGCTTTGCCGCTCTCTGTATTCTCTCTTTGTTGTTCTCTGCATTGATCTTACTCAGCACACATCTCATTGTTCTTATTTTTATTTTCTGTTAACTTTTCTCAGTCTAGTGTATAGACTAGTTCAATTTTCTTATTAAGAACATGTTTACCAATAAAGTGATGATGTACATCAATATACTTTGTGTCACAACTATTTTTAGGAAGTGAAGTTAGTTTCTATATTTTAGAATTAATTTCTAGTGAGTCATGAATCGATAGGTAAAATAAAATTATAGTTATTTCCACTTGTCATGCCGAACATAGATAATAAATGGAGGATTGTTTGTTCAATTTAAAGGTGGCATTAAAGTAACAAAAGCTTAAATGAACAACTTCTTAGCATTCTATAATTACGGCATGAATGACCATGACCATAAGGAAATAAATAAATGGAGAAAACAGAAAGAGAAGGATACGCGGCAGGAAGGCGGCAGGAAAAGAGAGAGGTGCTAATGGAAGCATGTAACGATCAACAGAGGAAAAAACTCAATCTCCATTAGCAGAGGATGGGACGCTGCGTAATAGGGGAAGAGTTAGTTGCACAAGTAGGCAACAGTTTTAGGGGAGTCAGTGGAAATGGGGAGACGAAGAAGAAATTTGGGGAGGTGAATTTAGAACATATCTTAGGATTCACATTATAGACGGTATGGAGAGATTAGGGGGCTCCAATTTCTTAGATTCTGGTGGCATATCATACTTGAACTTTTTGATATTCCTAGCAAGCTTACTCATTTGTCTTGAGAGTTCTATGCATTCACTACGGTTATCAGAAGTTTGACCAATCTTCTCTACAAATAAAGCTACAAACAATAACCCTGCAACCACCCAATACACCTTCCCCACTTGTTGCAATATTTAGGCTATAGCTTCTGTGGTCGGGCTCTGTTTCCTTTCTCCTGCTAAACATGCTTATTCATAAATTTAAGGAACGTATATCCACTTTGTAGAAAGGAGGACCATATTGATTTCGATCTATCCTTAAGTGTCTCTGAATAAGTTTGTGAACTAGTGCTTCTCTGTAACTTCTTCCCTAGTATTGGCAAGTGCTTAGAAGAGAGTGCAAGAGCTGGTCAATGAGATCGATCAAATAGTCAACCTCGTTAGCATTGTTGATCTCTTCACCTGCATGGTAGTAAAGAGGAACTTCTGTCACAACCTGATGTAGAATAGAGGCGTTGATTTTACACCTTCATTCTTGGGTTTTATTAAAGGAAAAGTTTGTTTAAATCATTCAGAATTGACCATATCTCGGCAAAAATCATCAAATGTTTGGGAGCTTTCTCTTCATTGAAAAGAGTCCCTTCATATTCTGTTCAGAAAATGTGATCAACGCGGTAGTCATTCCAGGGGCCATTCATGCGTGGAGAGGTACAAATTATTAGATGAAGTTTTTATCAAGAAGGTATGTAATCTTTTGCTTCTTTGAGTTGGAGAATTGTGTCAGATTATTCATCCTCATTACGGGATCATTCTCATAGTTTGAGGTAAATATTTGATTCCTATTCAATTTTAGGCTTTCAGAATTTTAATGCTCCCTAAAATTAGTATGTGTTATTTATGTCTGGCTCATGGGTTCTTTGGGTTAGTTTCATCCCTAGTTATTAAAGGACTCTAGTATTCTTTTGATTCGATCTACTTTAGTATTGTTTGACCTGCAAGATTGTGATGTTCTATATTTCTCTCCCTTCTTTGGTACTCTTTTAATTGTAGGGAAGTGAGAATAGTTTCGTTCAACAAGGAACTACCTGTAATCAATTTTGTTACAATGTTGGTGTATATGTTTAGTCTAGCAACGTTTACATGTTGTAGCTTCATTCATTATTGCAAAAGTGTCATCAATTTCTTAGGCGTTTGGTGTGCTAAACCCATGTATACATGCGTCCTTATATCGTGGTTTATGATCTTGTGTAGAATTGCAATGGGAACCATAGTTTGTAGTTTGTTAATTGTGTAAATTACTCAGGCATGAATTTGATCCATTTAGACCATTTCGTGGTTTTAGCTCTGTGTCTCTTTCCCTTTGGTATGGTGTGTTCCTGTTAGCTCATCATTTTCTGAGCATGAAACTCTGTTCACAATCTCTTGAAATACTCCTTACTTGTTCTATTAAAAATGATCTATGTTGAATCAATGTTGGATGAAGTTTTACTTTTTTTAACCTGATTCAATACTTGTTATATGAATTGCAAAATAAGAATATGGATATTTACTTTACTAAAAATAGTTATTTGTGCTTAAAAGTATAGGAATAGTAGTGCACTATGATCTATTAGTTTTAGACCAAAGAAGACTCTATTTGGATAATCTTGTTCGATATGAACTACATTCTTGTGTGAAAATTCAATCATTTCTTAAGAGATTGAGAATCACTTTTGAATATAGTAGTTATGTCCATTTGCTTAACAATTTCTACGTATTGAGATAGGCTAATGTCATATAAGATTGAAAAACTTAGTGGTTCGATTTCTTTTAATAATACAATGTGCATGAAAGAGAATTTGCAAGCAAACTTATATAGAAGGTAATACCTAGTTGGGTGCTTTCTCTGTCCATGAGTGCTTTTATTTGTGTACACTTGGCTTTTTAGTTTAAAGCCTATTACAACCCTAGTTGCAAAGGTTTTGTGAACCTATCTTTTCTTGTAAACATATCTATGAATGATGTAAATAGATGTTTTCTAGATAAGAAAGGAATGTACCTATCAATGAAATGTTTGATATCTTGGTTTATTTATGTATGTATTCAAGACATTGGTAATCTTGATGCTTAGTGAGTTTTGATAATCCTCTATTCTAAAATTAAATGATGGAACACACTCTTGAGTTATCTCTAAGTGTACTTTATGAGTTGGGCTGGAAATTTGAATTGGTATAATACCGTTGAAAAAGTAATTCATGTTGATGCAAAATTTATGATTGATCATAATGATGACATTTTCTTACATTTGAAGTATGTATTTTGACTTGCACAAATTCCATTACTTCTTAGTTTTACTTTGTTAGATTAATTCTAGCTGGGCTGGGTATCCTTCATGTCAGGAAGGATTCCGGGGAAGCATTACTACTTCATGGTAGGGTGGAAACGCACTCCCACAATATTCGAGCACCCTTGCTGACTTTTGTGAATAAGTTTCTGAACCTTCTTTCAGGAAGAACTTTCCTTGATAGTGCTATACGCTTCTTATAATTTGACGTGGTGGTATTTCTATACTTTGATGTTTACATTTATCAATAGAAATGGAAGTTCATATTTGATCTAATTCTAATCTTACATTGTTTGGATTTGACAGTTGGTCGATATCTCTTTGATTTGGTATTTAGACAAGTTGGTCGAAATCTTTTTATTGAGTCGATATAACATCTGTTATTGTGATTATGCTAGTACATTTGACAGAGGGTTGACATTCCACTTTTCTTGGACTTAGAGGTATTCCTTATCTTTCTGATTGTTTTGGTCATAATTCTACTTCTTTTATTCCTATATTCTCATAAATAACTTTGTATCTAGTTAATTTGTATATTTGACCTTTGACTTGTTGACCGACTCCATTGTCTTTTATGCAAATTGCTGATGTGGCTTTTGTGTCGAAACCTCAGTCTTTACATATGGTATCAGAGCTCTGGGTTCCATACTAGGGCCTTGAGTTGACTATGCTTAGCTGCAACCCTTAGTCACATAAATTGTGAGTTGATTAATGCTTGGACTATGAATGTAACTGTAGTTCCTTGGATTGACTAGAGTGTCTTCCAATTTCAATCTATCTTCATAGGAAAGGATAGAATGTTCCTTGTATTATGGGAAATAGACACTTGAGGGACAATGTTTCTTATGCATGTGAAATTTTAGGAATGTCCCTGGTTGCTCTTAAAACTATGAAATTTTGAAATAATTATGTGAGCCTGGCAACTCTCTACCTTGAGTGGTGTGATTGCTTCCTATTCCATATTGTAAAATGTTAGAACATGTAAAAAAAAATTATGAGGTACTTTGTGTGTAGGATACACTTTAAAATTTAATGCATTTTTCTCTACATTAGTATAGCAAAGAAAGAAGATAAAATTTTATGAGATTTTGTGTAGTTAAATAATGATGGATATGCAATAAGGTAAGAGAGGTTGCTAGAATTTAGGACTTGGCTTGTGATAAATGAAGGAAATATGTACTATTATAAGGTATATTTTCAATTTTTTATGAAATTATTTTAATACTAGAACAATATGAAATTCTTAGGGAAGAAGAATTCAACATGTTTTATATGAAACATAAATTTGTAGAAAATTGTGAAAATATATTTATGTCTTACCTTGCATGGCATGAGATTTCAAAAGAAAAGAGAGAATTAACAATTCATGTGGGTTGGCTTTATTGGATAGAGCAATGTTGTTTAAGGTAATTGAATGTTTTATTACATGATGATGTAAACTTTGAGATTATGTTCTAGAATTATCATGATGTTCTTTAGCATACCTTGGATGCAAGGTGACGTGTAGTTTTTATTCCCTCTTTGTGGCTAGTGTTAGTCACTCTGTAAATGTGATGGTTTCAAATTATGTTTTATTTTTTAACTTTGTTAAACTTTGAAAGAGGTGAAGGACTAGCTTGAAAGTTTAAGTTCTCTTGTGACCACTTAGCCAACAATTTTGAGATTTTCAATCAACTGAGATTTTGCTCACACTTACTTCTTGATTTTTTCTTATGACCATTGAGGGTCTGAATTAAAATTTGCAACTTGAAATATAATGATCTTAGGGTAGCTAGAATATGTGTTTTATATTTCTAGTCATGTGTTGTGAAGTAATGTCATCTATCATATTTAGCGTATAACATTGATAGATTGTGAAAAGGAGTAGATTGTGAAGAACACACCAATCCTAATCTTGTATTCATATGTTATTTTAAATATGTTTTCAACTAAATTGACATGCAAAGGGTTGTGTATATTAGAAATGCATTTTATGAAATAATTAACAATGATTGATATTCTTTGATGTGAGTTTTGATGCTATGAGAAGCATTGCATGGATACTCACGGAATGATGGAATCTAGGGAAAATAAATATTTTTGATATTAATATGATATTACTATCACATGGGTGTTTATATTTGAGACCTTGCATGAAATTATTATGAGATGATTGAAATAGATGTAACATTTGATGCATTTGATGATCAACAAGTAGGTCGACATTTTTTTTATGGAAATAAAATAGAGTTACTTGAAACTATGTATTTTTGACAGAATGGTCAACACCCCCTTATGTATGTTTATTTGACTAGATGATTCAAACTATGTGATTGCATATGATGAATGAGATTTGTCATGATGAAGGGCATAATTCTTTGGATTAGTTGATTTTTGTATGACTTTCATGCTAAATGTATTATTGCATAAAAGGAAATTATATGAAATGCATGAATTGCATCTTTTTGCTTACTTTATATGAGTATTGGAAAGCTTACCTTTCGGTGAGGGTGCTAATGTGGAAGAAGTAAATAGGGAAGGGTAGAAAGGGATGTTTCTCTACTTGCCAGTTTTCATTCCTAGTGATAAAAAGATGCTTTGGCCAAAGCTTGTTCACATATATTTTCATAAATATGCTGCCCATGTTTCATCTCCCTGCCACATTCATGAACAATAGGAAGTTTCATGGCTGCACTAGATACCCCTGCCTTTTATTCCTTTTGGGCATTGGAGGGTTGTGAATTCTGAAGGCTAATAGAATCCCAAGGAAGTGCAAGGCTTTCTGGATAGAATGGACAAGCGTTCGAGCCATGCTCCTGTCTTAAGATTTGTAGATGGACGACTGACTATCCAATGGCATATGAGACATGGACTTATAGAAGGAAAGATGTCCAATTACAATTAAGTGTCTTGTTTCATGATTGACCTTTATGGTTATGTTTTTGGATGTATGGTTATAGATGTGTGACATACATTGATGTGTTGATTTTATATGGTGGTGAATTATTATGATTAATTAGGATGTTTATGCTTAGATGAAGGACACTAGAATTATATTGATGAAAATGTGAATGCTTGTTCATATTAAGATGTGAGACTTGTAGAACTTATATTGTTTTAGAGATGAAATATAAATGCTATGATGAAATGAGTTAAAATTTCTTTGAAATATTATTGTGACAAGATGGGCATGAGGGCCTAGGTCACATAAATGGAAAACATAGATTCACTAACCTTTTCAGGTGATTTGTGAAATGGGTGGATAACTTTCTCACCTAGTAAGTACCACATATTAGATGGTACATATGAATGATTTATTTACTTGTGATCAATTTGTGTTTTAAGGAATATTTTAGTTGAAATTTTGCAATTTTCAAATGACTCTTTTCTCTTGAATATAAAATATTGAAAATTTTCTTTTCTAAAAGTATTGACACTATGATTGGGCTAAAAATATTGTGAGTATATAAATAAGAGTATGCCAGGAACGTGGATCCAAGGAAATTAGAAATGTGCTAAATTTATTGTGATACCATGGTAAGGTATAGTAAGCACAGGTATGTGGGTATTTTGTTGCTACTTGAGACTATCATGTAAGTTATTTATGAAAGAATTGAGTATGAGAATGTTAGATCTTCAATTTTGATTATGATAGCAACATGAACTGATGCTTTGATGTTGTTCCTATATATGCACAGATGGAACGACACATTATAATAGAGGGGGAATATTGTCGGAGTGAGGTAACTCTAACCTTGTAAAACTGAAGGGTAGTAATGGAATTCACACACACTCACATAGAAAGTGTTCTTGAAATAATTATGATACATGTTGATTTTTCTTCAAATGTATTTGTTTTGGTGCATGTTCTCACTAGAATGCTTAAATGATGAAAATTTGACTTTTTGTAAGCAAATGAAATTTAATCTTGTTGATTTTCTGCTAGAAAGTAAAAGTGTATATATGTATCACCCTTAATATTTGAACAATGGAAGATGATTTATTATCATGTCGATTGTAAATTTCTTGAATTATCTTTGAATATGATTAAAAATTTTGAATTAAGCATCAAGGATGATTCATTGTTTAAGGGGGGCAAGGATGTCACAACCATTTTTAGGAAGTGAAGTTAGTTCCTATATTTTAGGATTAACTTATAGTGAGTCATGAATCAATAGGTAAAATAAAATTATAGTTATTTCCACTTGTCATGTCGAACATAGATAATAAATGGAGGACTGTTTGTTCAATTCAAAGGTGGCATTAAAGTAACAAAAACTTAAATGAACAACCTCTTAGCATTCTATAATTACGGCATGAAAGACCATGACCATAAGGAAATAAATAAATGGAGAAAATAGAAAGAGAAGGATACATGGCAGGAAGGCGGCAGGAAAAGAGAGAGGTGCTAATAGAAGCATGTAACGATCAACGGAGGAAAAAACTCAATCTCCATTAGCAGAGGATGGGAGGTTGCGTAATAGGGGAAGAGTTAGTTGGACAAGTAGGCAACAATTTTAGGGGAGTCAGTGGAAATGGGGAGATGAAGAAGAAATTTGGGGGGACGAATTCAGAAAATATCTTAGGATTCACATTATGGGCGGTATGGAGAGATTAGGGGGCTCCAATTTCTTAGATTCTGGTGGCATATCATACTTGAACTTTTTGATATTCCTAGAAAACTTACTCATTTGTCTTGAGAGTTCTATGCATTCACTACGGTTATTAGAAGTTTGACCAATCTTCTCTACAAATAAAGCTACAAACAATAACCCTACAACCACCCAATACACCTTCCCCACTTGTTGCAATATTTAGGCTACAACTTCTCTAGTCCCTCTATTTCCTTTCTCCTGCTGAATATGCTTATTCATAAATTTAAGGAACGCATATCCACTTTGTAGAAAGGAGGTCCATATTGATTTCGATCTATCCTTAAGTGTCTCTGAATAAGTTTGTGAGCTAGTGCTTCTCTATAACTTATTCCCTAGTATTGGCAAGTGCTTAGAAGAGAGTGCAAGAGCTGGTCGATGAGATTGATCAAATAGTCAACCTCGTCAACATTGTTGATCTCTTCAGCTGCATGGTAGTAAAGAGGAACTTCTGTCACAACCTGACGTAGCATAGAGGCGTCAATTTTACACCTTCATTCTCGGGTTTTATTAAAGGAAAATTTTGTTTAAATCATTGGGAATTGGCCATATCTTGGCAAAAACCATCAAATATTTGGGAGCTTTCTCTTCATTGAAAAGATTCGCTTCATATTCTATTCAGAAAATGTGATCAACATGGTAGTCATTCCAGGGACCATTCATGTGTCGAGAGGTACAAATTATTGGATGAATTTTTATCAAGAAGGTATCTAATCTTTTTCTTCTTCGAGTTGGAGAATCATGTCAGATTATTTATCCTCATTACGGGATCATTCTCATAGTTTGAGGTAAATATTTGATTCCTATTCAATTTTAGGCTTTCAAAATTTTAATGCTCCCTGAAATTAGTATGTGTTATTTATGTTGGGCTCATGGGTTCTTTGGGTTAGTTTCATCCCTAGTTATTGAAGGACTCTAGTATTCTTTTGATTCGATCTGCTTTGGTATTGTTTGACCTGCAAGATTGGGATGTTCTATATTTCTCTCCCTTCTTTGGTACTCTTTTAATTATAGGGAACTGAGAATAGTTTTGTTCAACAAGGAACTGCCTATAATCAATTTTGTTACAATGTTGGTGTATATGTTTAGTCTAGCAATGTTTGCATGTTGTAGTTCCATTCATTATTGCAAAAGTGTCATCAATTTCTTAGGCGTTTGGTGTGCTAAACCCGTGTATACATGCCTCCTTATATCATGGTTTATGATCTTGTGTAGAATTACAATGGGAACCATAGTTCATAGTTTGTTAATTGTTTAAATTACTCAGGCATGAATTTGATCCATTTAGACCATGTCGTGGTTTTAGCATTGTGTCTCTTTCCCTTTGGTATGGTGTGTTCTTGTTGTTAATATGATTTAGAACAACAAAGAGGGGGGGTGAATCAGTTTTTCTCAGATCCTAATGTATAAGACAAACTTAAAAACTTTACTTTAAATCAGATCAAGCAACCAAAACAAACTCGGTCATCACTAATTCATCAATAGAAACATATAACAATGCAATCCACTACCCACCTATATCTAACTTGTAAACCATAGAAATGTTCACACCAAAACAACTTGTAAACCATAGAAATGTATCTAACTTGTTAATACGATTTAGAACAATAGAGAGGGGGGGTGAATCAGTTGTTCTCAGGTCCTAATGTATAAGACAAACTTAAAAACTTTACTTTAAATCAGATCAAGCAACCAAAACAAACTCGGTCATCACTGATTCATCAATAGAAACATATAACAATGCAGTCCACTACCCACCTGTATCTAACTTGTAAACCATAGAAATGTTCACACCAAAACATTCACACACAAGTATAACACCAGGATTTATAGTGGAAACCCAATATGGGAAAAACCACTTTGTAACATGCTACTATTATTTTCACACTTCTAAAGTGAGCTCGGTTAAAAGCCAACCCTGTCAAAGGTTACAATGCACACTGTCAAGTGTGACCCGGTTAAAGGATTTAATCACCCTGTTAAAAGTGATCCTGGTCAAAGGACTTACATACATTCTATTAGAATGCAACCTTGTTCAAAGGATTTAACTTATGACTGTTAGATCAACCTCTGTTAAAAGGATTTTGACTATTACAATGGTTAGAAAGTAGCAGCAGTGTTGATCTGAAAAACATACAACTTACTTTGCAAATATCAGATCCAATTCCATACACAAATACTAGTTTACTAACTTTGAAACTTTCCCATCTTCATCTCTGATCTACTCAAAACTTTTCTTCAAGCAATCACCACATTTCACCTTCAGCCTTCTTGCTTATACAGTTAATAAAACTTATCTTCTAGTATTTCATTTTCACCCCAATACATCAACATTTTTCTCCACTCTCATACATCTAATCCAATGTTCAGGTTCCCTTAATACTTTCCTCAATTAGGTTAACTTATCTTTTTCTGCTTAATCTCATTCGTAGATCTTAGGGTTAGGTCAGATTCATTGAATCTACCCACATTTTATTCTTCGCCTTCTTTTCTAAAACCATCTCAAATCTCATAAAGATTTACAATAAAACATTTTACAATGCATTAAATGCTTCCATACAATCAATAAATAAAGTCAACACATTTTACATAATCCAAGAATTCAAACAATGTCATCCCCAAGAAGAATTCTCTTTAAATATAAAATTGTTGATGCTCGGTCAATACTGTGATCATCCACTCGGTCTTCATGTAGAACCCTTGGTCATTACTAAAACTGTTTCCTCATCATGCATTGTCTTCCTCGGTAATTTACTGATACTCGGTCAACATAGGATTTTGCTCAGCATCCACTAACTCGGTCGACACTAACATAACTCAGCTTAAACATGATTTTATCCATTTTTGCTCAGTTAAGTCTACCAGTTTATTCTTCAATCACACTAAGATAAATAATACACTATCTCATCATTGTGCAACATAGTCAAGTACACTTTGAAGTATCAAGATAACTCAACCTTTCCTTAGGTGCTATTGTTACCAACCTTGCTTCACTCATTCACAACACTTCAATAGATATAGTACTTTCCTAAGTAGCAATAGTCTTACGAGTTAAAGTTTTGACATCAATGACAATACAACAATTGTTTCAATTATAGTTTCCAACAATCTCCCTCTTTGGCATTGATGGCAACACCATATGATATCACCTAAATAACACATTGATTACCAACCAATCCAAAACTTATATGTCCATCAAAGAAATTTATAATATCCTTAGCTTCATTCTAATTTAGTATCTATAAATCATACTTCTGTGACCATCGGTAGTAATCAGATCTCCCTCTATCCTGATCTTTCATTTCAGTTCATCTTCCTCTTATCTTTCAGTATCTTCTCCCTCAATTTCTTCTCTATTCTCAGTATCATGTGTTATCATTATCAATATCTTCTGCCTCTTTGACAAAAATGCCAAAGCAGCAACATAACATACATCCAACAGATGTAGATAGTGTCTTTACAGTTCAGTGTTTCTCCCTCTGTCATCTTGCTTATGATTGATTCAGTGTTTGTGCTCTTTCTTCACAACTCTAGGGCAGTCCTAAAGTGTGACATTCTTCTGCATCAATGTGTCAAATATTCTATTATAGCATATTTGATGCAGTGCTCCTAGCTTGACTAGGCAGCCTCATTTAGGGGAAGGACCCCTAATTTTCTTCTCAGGTACTCATGAGCTTCTTTAGGTAAAGCTTTAGTGAATGTATCTACTATTTGTTCTTTTGTATTCACATACTCCAGTCGAACTTCTTTGTCTTGTACCAATTGTCTTTTGTTTGGATCAATAAAACCTTTTGGCTATTCTATGTTAACTTCTTCCTCCAAAATACCATTTAGAAATGCAGACTTGACATCCATTTGATAAACCTTGAAATTTTTACAGGGGGCATATGCAAGTAGAGTTCTTACTCCTTCTAGTCTAGCTACAAGGGAAAATGTCTCCCCATAATCTATTCCTTCTTCTTGTGCATAGCCTTTGTATATTAGTCTAGCTTTGTTCCTAGTGATTTCACCATTTTCATTCATCTTATTTTGACATACCCATTTTGTTCCTATAACATTCTTATTTTCAGGTCTCGGCACTAGTGTCCAAGTATTATTTTTCTCAATCTAGTCAATCTCCTCATTCATTGCTTGTATCCAATCTTCATTCTCCAATGCTTCTCTTGTTGTTTTAGGTTCAATTTCACATAGTAGGCATGTTGGATCCTTGATCTTACTTCTGGTCTGAATTCCAGCATCTTTATCTCCAACTATCTGTTCAGGCTTGTGATGTCTTCTTACATATTTTGCCAAAATAGGTTCATCATTTTTCTCTTCTATTTCATTAGGTTCCCCAACAAGATTGTTAGATTCAGCTTCTGAATGCTTGGCAACCTCTTCCTGATAGTCAACAGTATCATTCTGTAGCTTGGCATGTTCTTGTTCTTTCTCGATACTATTTTCTTGACGCTCGACATTGCTTACCCAAGACTCAACATCAAGTGTAAGTTTGTTACTAGCCTCTTCTTCCTGTGCAATGTACACAAAAGATCTGTAATCTTCTAGTTCTCTTTTACTATCAGCTTCGTTTCTTTCTACATACTCATCAATTCTTACATTCACACTTTCCACAATTTTGTTAGTGTTAGAGTTCAAACACTTATAATCCTTACTTTTCATGGAATACCCTAGGAATATGCCTTCTTCACTTTTAGCATCAAACTTTCCATTCCTAGTATCTTTTAGTATATAGCATATGCTTCCAAAGATTCTAAAGTATTTAACATTCGGTGCATGTCCATACCATAATTCATAAGGTGTCAAATGTGTACCTTTTTTTATTTGTACCCAATTAAGAGTGTAAACAATAGTGCTTATAGCTTCTTTCTAGTATTTCTGAGGCACATTCTTTTCAATCATCAATGTCCTTGCACAGTCCAAGATAGATATGTTTCTTCTTTCTGCTATACCATTCTATGGAGGAGTTATAGGTGAAGACATATGTCTTCTAATGCCTCTTTCATTACAAAATAGATTAAATTCATTTGATGTAAATTCTCCACCTTGGTCATATCTAAGACATTTCAGGTTCCTACCTGTCTCCTTCTCAACTTTAGCCAAGTACCACTTAAAGAATTTAAAAGCATCAGATTTCCCTCTTAAAAACATTACATGCATCATCCTGGTATGATCATCAACAAACAAGATAAAGTATCTAGCACCACAGTAACTTTGTATACCCATAAGTCCACAAAGGTCAGTATGAACCAAATCTAAAATGTTTTCAGAAGTAAAGGATTTGCTCTTGAAACTTGACTTTGTCATTTTTCCTAACTGACATTCCTTGCACATTATATTCTTAGGTTTCTTCATTCTAGGTAGACCTCTTACTTTCTTCTTCTTACTTATCTCTACCAAATTGTCAAAATACACATGACATAGCCTCTTATGCCATAACCAAATATCATCAAGTTGTGCAATTAAACATGTTTCTTCAGATAGGTCAAGATAGAACAAATTACCTCTAGTCTTCTCTCCACTTCCAATCAGTTTACCAGTGGCATCAAATATTTTAGCTTTCTTGTGATGAAATTCTACTCGATAACTAGTTTTGTTTAGCTAAGCAACACTTAACAAGTTATAATTAAGACCATCAACCCAATAAGCATTTTCACAACATATCTTATCAGTTAGTTTAATCAAACATTTTCCTCTAACAGGACATGGTGCATCATTACCAAATGTTACACATTTACCTCTGTAAACATATAAAGTTTCAAACTTATCCTTATCACCTGTCATGTGATGTGAACAACCACTATCAATAATCCATTTATCATTCTTGTTCACATAGGAAATCAATGCAATTTTCTCACCCTCATCAGATTCATCTTTCATTATAACATAGACAACTTCAATTTCAACATCATCACCATCAGTGTCAGTTCCTTCTTCAGCAATATAACAAGATTTCTTACTTTTTCCCTCGTAGTCTTTGTTCCTTCGGTAGCTTCTATCATCTCTTCTATCTTTTTATTTTCTTTTCCTTTCATCATCTTTATCCTTCCTATTGTACACACAAAAGTAGTGCACTACTATGGATCCTTACATGCAAGGAAACTCAAAAATGAGCCCTCACAAATCGATCCATAGCTCTCTATGCATGGAGTTGCAAGATTATGGATTTTCTCTCAGCTAGAGCTATTGGGCTTGTGACCTTGCTAGTCAACCATACAATGAGAGATTCAAATGAGGACAAGGGAAAGAGTGCCAATATCCCCAAAGAATCAAGCACCTGTGTTGATAAGGCTTTCTAGGAATTGATCCTTGTTTTGTTCCACATATCTTTCCACATATGCTTGAAAGGATGGTTCTTGTTGCATAGTCATAAAATCCATTTTATCAAAGTTGGTATAGCTTCCTCCATGTTGTGAGCCATGATGTGCTTGTTGGGAAGGTTGCTTTGAATGTCTATGAGGCGATTGTCTCCTATGATGATCATATCTCAAAGTCCTTCTTCCTCTAGGACTTGGGGATCGTGAGGGCATCCTTGACCTTCTTCTAGGACTTGGTGAGGGGGTGGATGGGGGTGAGTTAGTCCCGCTATTGGCACCCCTCCCATTGAATCAATTTTGGAGTTGTTGTGCATAGAGTCTATCTTTTTCTTCTTGGGTGACTCTCTTCCTTATGTCCAATAATGCATGTTCCTCTTCTTCTAGTTGTCTAAATTTCTCCTTTTTAGTAGCTTGTTCATTCAAATAGGCTTGCTTCTCCCTCTCAATGCTTTTCAATCTTGTATTTGCATATCGAGAGGTATCTTTAAGTGGAGAGGATGGTCTCGAATGCCTTATTGCATTGGCTATGTTGATGTGATGGTCACTAGATTTGTTATTCTGGTCCTCATGTTGTGACCCTGAATCTGAGTGAGTTTGCTTATAATATCTCTCAGCTCGTTGGTGAGCATCTAAATATCTTGTGTTGTTGGGAGGTGCCCCAAGTGGACTAGCATGAGAAGAACCACCGTACTCTCTCCTATGTCATTGGAAGATATCCTCAAGAGTTTGATTCATGGCTTCTCTTTGTTGTTGAGTGAAAGTGTAACTCATGTCCATACTTGATGAAAGTAGTGCTAAAGAGGTGCTCACTTCACTAGGATTTCCTTTTGGATTAAAACAAACCTCAAATTCACTTTTAGGAGATTGGTCAAAAAGGGGTTATTTTCCTTTGTGCTGTTGACGAGTCTTAACCAGTGGTAACTAGCTAAAGACAACAGGGGGTTTCTTCCCTTGATTGACTTGGTACCTTGTTGTAACTGACATGAAAGAAAGAGATTCTTAACGATAAGGTGACCTCGCAAAGTGTCAACACCAAACTAGGATAATCAAAGTTCTCTATTATCCAAAGAGAAATGAAAAGATAGAAATATCAAAGGGGCTTTACCAACATTGTCAAAGAGGTGCTTCAAATCAAAGGGTGACTACCCTTGCACTTTTGAATCAGGAGGTTGGACTAGGCCAAAATATAATTGAAATTGAGATTTAAATGAAAGTGTTTTGGACAATAAGAGCACTAAAATTTTCCAAGAATGTAGCTAACAATTCTAGAGATAAGCTTTGTCACCAAGAATGGCCTTCTAACTTGACAATTACTCCCAAAGTGACCTCGTAAATTAGATGATGCTATCCCAGAGGACTGAAACTAGAAATTTAGAGCTGAGATAGGTTTCTAATGACAGAGTAAGAAACCTACTCAAAGACCTAACTTGACCAACAACGATTGAAACTAACCAAACTGAGAGAATGGCAGAAACTATCCAGGTGATATACCCCAAGCTAACAAGGTGATATACCTATAACTGGGTGATACTTTTCACGACACCAGGTGATATACCCCACAATACTTGAGTGATAAACACCAGGTAGGTCGGGTGATAGTCTATCATGGGCAAACTATCATGCGATATTTCTTCTCAAAGCAGGCGATACTGTTGCAAAATTGTTTAACTCTTGGCTAGAACTGTGTAAAATTTGCATTTTTGGGTCTGTCTGGTCAAAATTTTTAGTCTGAGGGTTGACATTTTTGATCTCAATCACAATATCAGTAGAATTTTGGCAAGTTTGCAAATAGTGAGGGATCAAACATGTCTCAAAACACTTGAAACAAGGGTGAAAGCAACCTTGCCAAGACAAACACTTATGATATCAAAATAAAATTGCATCTTATGAATGCTACCGATTGTTTGTATATTGAGAACGTTTACACTGGTATCACACAATCGAAGACAATTCAAGCAAATCTATCCTAAAAAGTCAAAGCTCAATACTTACCAACTTAGCCCACAACTTGGTGTCCCCTTGCCTCACACAAAGTGGTTACCCACGCTAGATGTTGGCTTTGTCATGGAAGTGTCAAAGACACAACCAAAAGAACACATATGGTGAGTATCTTAAGGTGATCCGGGTTGTTCCACTTGGATCGATCCTTGCACTAAGAAGATAAGCAGCTAAATAAGGTGGCTTCTATCTAAAGGTTCTTAATAAGGGTTTCCATTCATAACACCCCTCTTGCTCCTCATAGAGAACTAGGACCCCACGGCCTCAAGAGTACCTTAAGCATTTCTTGCTCAATGCTTTCCCCATGGTCACAATCCCATGAGTTACTCACATCAAGCGAAGACAAGTGTTATGTCTACCAATGTTTTGTGTCCTTGATAGCCTTGAGATTATAGTGAGTTGGAATCACTCAACACCAAGGAAAATGATGACAAGGTTGTCCCCACTTGGGTCGTTTCTCTTGATTGCTCAAGAGCAGGCCTGCTAAAGGATCCTAAACTAAACAAAGAATGGATGATTTTTGAGGTTCAAAGTTTTTGGTTCACCACAAGGGTGAAGAGCATACTCCCCTATCTCAAAAACTTCTCCCAAACACACCAAGAAAAATTTAATTACCCCCTTGCTTTCAAAATCCCAAGATGGGTCAAGATTTTTGTTTCACCAAAAGGGTGAAGAGCATACTCTCCTACCACCTCAAAATTCCTACAACAAGGTATTAAGGTTCCTAATACAATTAGTAAATGCCACACTTGAAAGGAAATAAATCACAAACACTTTAAAAAAATTTGTTTTTGTTTTTGTTTATGCTTTGGGCAGCCCTGCAAAAATGTTAGTAGCCCTCTTTGACATGTGATTTATAGCGATTTCCTTTCAAACAAAGCCCCTACAATCACAACTTGTTAGACAACTAGGGTTAGGAAAACCAAAATCTAAGTGAAAACAATGCAAAAACCTAATCAATTTAGACTAAAAAATGTAAATTAACCCTGTTTAAATGCAGCAAAGTAAGCCAGCAAACTAAATGTGATCAAATTCGGCTGATAAAACTCAAAATCTAGCTCTTTGCTGTGTCAGGTGATACACCTCAGACTTCACCAGTATCGCGCGATACAGTTTCCTATATCCACGCGATATACCTCAGTCCGAGCGATATAGTGCACGATATGCGCATGATACTTCGCATGACACCAGGTGATAGACCTCAATACCATCGTGTGATTCTTCTATGATGCAAAGTGTCACACTGGTATTATGAGGTATATCACATGATATTCTGAGATAGAAAATCAGAGAATGAAAATGAAGCCAAAAATTGACAAAATTTTTGATGAAAAATGCAAAATTAAAGGGACAAAGCTAATCTACTCTGCCCCACGGTGGGCGCCAAAAAATGTACACACAAAAGTAGTGCACTTCTATGGATCCTTATATGGAAGGAAACTCAAAAATGAGCCCTCACAAATCGATCGATAGCTCTCTATGCATGGAGTTGCAAGATTATGGATTTTCTCTCAGCTAGAGCTATTGGGCTTGTGACCTTGCTAGTCAACCATACAATGAGAGATTCGAATGAGGACAAGGGAAAGAGTGCCAATATCCCCAAAGAATCAAATGGAAATGCAATGCAATGCAAGCTAAGAATGAGAATGCAAAATGCAAGCTATGCTATGAAAATGGAAGTACAAACTAAGCTATGAAATGGAAATAGCAATGTGTTACAATCCTTCCTATTAAGCTAGATGAGTTATTCTAAAGCTTGAAAGTGAAATCTAACCTATGAAAGCATAAACATGAATTACTATGCAAGAATGAAAACTAAACTATGGAGCAAATGAAGAACTCTAAGATGTAACGCAACAATGATCTCTAAAAAGCTCCAAAGTCTTCAAGAATTCCTGCAGCATAGAGTTAGTATGAAAATGAGTGTCTTAGAATGAGGGAGAGAGCTCTCCTTTTATAAGAAATGAGGTGAGATGGACCATTGAGATTAAGAGGCAAAAGTCTTAATCAGTGATGGAGCTTAAAAGAGGAGAACTCCATGTGCACAAGTATCCTCCAATAGGAATTGACTTTGTGTCCATGTGAGACAAAAGTGCTTTTTTCCTTTTTTTTATAAAATGAGAATAGTATTTTATTTGTGCAACTTAGGATAAGAGGAAAGGGTGGGACTTTTTATTTAAATAAAAGGGGAGGAAATATTCTTTTTAAGTAAATAAAAACTTAGGATAAAATGGTTAGCCCAAGGCAAATAATCGAATAAATGATAAAATTAGGATTTCATCAAGGAAATTGATAATGTTGAAAATATTGATTATTGATAAAAATGATTCAGGGTTGATAAATCAAATAAATGGGGTCCAAAGTCTAGGCGACCATTTTTGGGTGCATACATTTACCCCTCTTTGACTAATGTGTGATCGATTTGAGAACACATGTGGTCAAAGAATGGATTTGAAATGTGAGATTGATCTGGGATCACAAAACAACTCAGATGTGAGGTCGATTCGGGATCACACCTGGACAAACATAAACAAAGTCCTTTGAACATGAGGTCGATTCGGGATCACATTCAAAGTAAGAGAGAAGAATCTCAGATTTGAGCAAAAGCTCACAAAAGATGTCTGAATCAAGAGAATCAAGAAAATCAGGGATGAGAATCCCATAGGTACTGCCCCGTTGGAATCGGAATTGAAATCTGGTAGAGGAGTAGAAAATTGATAAAGATGATCAAATCATAATGAAATCACAATTGAAGGTAAGGGTCAATAGGTTAACCATTAGGCAATGAAAACATGCCCCGGTGATGAATTAGAAGAAAATAAGTAGGGCGAATGAAGGACTAGAAATTTGAAAGAAATGGAAATGAAGATGCCCCAAGAAAGATCGAGGGATGATGCCTCCAAAAGGTTAGCCAACTGCACAGGAGAGGGGAAATTTGGAACATGATTTTGACTATCAAGATGACCTCAGATTTTGATTTTGAGTCCGAAAAAGGATTCAGGACGGTGAAATTAGGTAGGGGTGCAATTTTCACGTAATTCTAAGGTATTTTAAAAATTGGTCAAAAAGTCAAAATGCTATAAAAGGGGTCAAAAATGTCATTTTCAAAATCATTTGACTTTGATTGATTTTGAGAATTTTGAGAGCTTAGAGAGAGAGAATGGCCCAGCAAGCAGTGATTCCTATCCATAGGCACTGATTCGAGCGCGCCCGGTTGCACAACCGGCCACCACACTATCCTGCCCTGGTATGTTTTTGGAAAACTTGCATTTTTTGAGTCATTTAATACATTTCAAGCACATTTTGAAATTGTTAAATTTTCAAATTGTTAGTTTTAGGCAAAATATCACATGATACTTTAAAAGTATCGTGCCCTTTAGGGAGAAATATCGCGCGATACTTCACGGGTCCCTAAAGTATCATACGCGTATAGACACCAGTATCACATGATACTGGGCAAACTATCGCATGATACCGGGTGAAGTATCATGCACCCAAAGGTATATCGCACTGCTATAAAGAGAAGTATCACATGATACTTGTTCCAAAAAGCAGTATCACCCAAGGGAAAAATTTGAAATTTTAAGTATTTGTGAGCAAAAATGACATGGGTCTAGACAATTTTACGTGTTTAAAAATGTGTGATACTAATTTTTAGACATCCATCATGATATGTTCTAACAACTGGCTTGGTTTAATGGCTTGTAGGAGGTCTTTCCAGTACTGATCATCAGAGCGCCGAAGGTGACCGGGTTGAGGTGTGTTCGAGATCTAGATGATCTGGGCAATGCTGACATCAGAGCTATGGGATTCAGATATCTATTGAGATTCCCATATATCAGGGCCGATCATGGGTTGTTGACTGCTCTTGCCGAGAGATGGCATAGTGAGCACAACACCTTCCACCTGCCTACTGGAGAGGCATCGATCACACTGGAGGATGTCTACAAGATATTACGGGTTCCATGCCATGGTGAGCGGTGAGTATAATCATGTTTTGAGATATAATTGTGTAAGTGTAATATTTCCATATGATGAAAACTAACATGATTCATGTGATGGCACAGGTATACTATGATCAAAATGTGACTGAGGGGCGACGGATGATCCAGGAGATGTTCCAGGATGTGACTATCCTTGATCAGCACGTCAGCTGGGAGAGGCTGCTAGATGATTTCGGTAGAGATTTTCTAGTGCCATGTATTGTGGCATTTATCATTTCACATATCTTGATGACTGATCATAGTCAGAAGGGATTCCCACTTGAATGGGCCAGGCTACTGATAGACTTGATAGGCAGACCTCGGCGCATGGCATGGGGTCCGGCCATACTAGCAAAGATGTATCACAAGCTACACGAGATCATCTACAAGGACGGTCAGACATGGGCGTGTGGTGCCATCCTGGCACAGGTGTGGGCTTGGGAGCATATCGCTATGATACGCCTCAGAGTTCAGTCAAGAGAGAGGAGATAGCCATATATATATAGATATGCAGGTTTCATATCACATGCCCATACTGGGGATGTGACATACTATCGACAGGTTCTAGATGAGATGACCTCCATCACATGGAGGCCATACAAGGAGGTCGAGGGATGGAGTGATGTAGAGGATGAGCTAAGTTATATGTTGTGTACTCGGCCACTGGTAGGTCGATACTCAAAGATTGTTGAGAGATTCAACATCACTTGGGTTTGGAGGCAGTTTGAGTGCCAGCAGCGAGTTTCCACGGAGATGACCACATATGCACGGGCCCGAGATGAGGAGGGTCATGGGTGGCTACCGATGCTGGATTACCAGTAGGTAGTGCAGGACACAGCTACTATCAGGAGGGAGCCTTGGGAGTATCTCCCAAATATGGCGGATGCGGGAGCAGATGCAGCATACAGGGCTGAGAGATGTAGGGTGCCATTCCCTCAATTTACCGTACCAGATGCATAGGGACCAGTCCAGGGTGGAAATGGGGGTGATGATGGGGGGGACGGAGGGGATGGAGGGGGCGGCGGAGATGATAGGAGGGGGAGAGGGAGGAGGATGGAGAGAGGGGAGAGATCCAGATTAGATGGCTAGAAACAGTCACGGGGACAGAGCTCGGGGAGTGAGGAGGTACAGAGGCCTTCTCAGGAGCTGGCACGGGGATAGGTACCACCATAGGTACAGGTAGATCTAGCTGTAGGGGATGGTTTGAGGGCTCGCATTTAGACTCTGAAGGTAGAGATTTAGCAACTGAGGGTCATGATAGCAGTGAGGGATCAGCAGCTAGTAGATCTAAGGGTGGAGAGAGATCGACAGATAGCTGATCTCAGGGCAGAGATAGTACATCATGAGGTGGTGGCACAGGAAGATGCTTTCAAGATCTGACGGGAGATGGTGAGAGTAGCATACTATCACAGACTCTACCTTCAGGTTGTCCCAGAGGATCAGAGAGCACCATCATACTCTCAAAGGGCAGGGGCATCAGATATGGTACTTGATAGGAGAGCCATGCCTCCACCACCATGAGCTCCTCACGAGGGTGGTAGCGAGTCTTAGGTTTAGGTCTGAGGTTGTTAGACATTTAGACATATCTTGAGACATTGATCCATATTTTGGGATCCCCATATTGTATATTGTATCATGTCATTGATTTATATATGAGATTACTGGATGTTCGATATATCATGTGTTTACGTATCACTTGTGATGGATGTATCAGTTTATGTATATTATCTTGTCATTTTGCTCAAAATGTTTATGTATATGCTCATGTATGTTCTCTCTCGTAGATGTATTTTTAATTCCCATGTATATGATATAGACTCATGTTTCTGAAAATGATAGTTGTGATATAGATATGATGATATGATTAACCCCTTGTGATGAACAGGAATAGGTTCGAGATGAAAAAGACAAAGAGTGAAAGACATGATTGAGAAGAAGGAAAGGTGAGCGCAGTTGACTAATAGGTCCACGTAAGATGAAAAAGGAGAGCTCTCTGCATATGCAAGATGCAAAACTAAACTAACATGAACCTAAAAATGCAAGCTACTATGAAAAGTGGTTGACTTGCAATGTCGCAATGCCTATAGACATCTAATTATCATCATCGAGCATTAGGTAGCATCGCAAGATCATACAATGCACACTAGCATAACTATGTGAATATGAAATATGATCTTTATCAGATAGAAATGTGGAAATCCCACCTAGGCATCAAAAACATGTAGGTCAAGATAACTAATGCAGTGAGATCACCTAAGTTTGTTATGGCAAGATTATGCTTGTATCAAGACACATGAAAGTCAGGATAGCTAAAAGCATGCACTCACATAAAATAGTTAAGGATAATACCTTGTCAATCCATAGTGTCAAGTAAGACTAGCATAAATGCTTATGATAGTTAGGATCAACAAAATATACCCACAAGAAGATAAAGAAAGAAAACATGTTCTCATACCCTCATTCTTCTAGCTATGCATCATCAAAAAAATTTCAGGGAGAGACCACTCATCAAAGAAATCCTCATAGACAGCACACAAAGAAAAATAAAGTCAACATATCTCAACGAGTTGATTGTTTAAGTGTGTATGTGTTGGTCATAGAGTCAAACTCTAAGTATCACATCTACTTAGTGAGAAATATCATATTACACTTGGACTATTGGGTAAGACATCTGGTAAGTGTTAAGAAACACTCGACGCAAGGGTAGTGTTGAAAAACACTGTTTGGGGTGGTGTTGAAAAACACCTATTAGGAAATTCCCCAAGAGACAAACGCACCTAAAGGACCTATGCTAACAGTTATGCTCCCTAGACAAAGATAAAGACCAATTCCAAACTATGCCAAATAAGGTCAAGACATGATGGAGAAAGGTTCAGTGTCGAGGATGCATGCTAACAAATAGGAATGCAAAGGCCTCAAGTAGCGCCCATTTCCAAGTTTTCACCACTTGCAATTTTTCTCTTTTTTCATTTTTTTGGATTTTTGCTACCAAGGCGCCTGTTTCTAGGTTTTCACCAAGGCAGTTTTTCTATTTTTTTGAATTTTTTGCATTTTTTAATTTTTTTGTATTTTTAAGACTTTTTATGCTTTTTAGGATTTTTTCAGCATCATATATCAATTTTTTTGGTATTTTTTTCAGGATCATAAAGTATATACAAAGGATGCCCCCAGATAGAAACAGGCATCAAGGATAGAACTTCTTTAGGTGCAAAATGTTGATGGGATCAGGGAGCTATTCTCCATCGGGATCTGATAGTAAATATGCACTGGTACCAAAAGCAGCTGTAATAATGTATGGTCCAAGCCAATTAGGTTCGAACTTGCCCTTTTGTTCTCTGTTCTGTTGATTCTTAGGGTTCTCTCTCAAAACAAGATCACCTATCTAAAATTCCCTAGGTTCTCTGTAATAATGTTTGGACATACGCTTTTGATACACTCTCATATGATCAAATGAAGCCTTATGCTTCTCATCTAGGAGTTCAAGTTCCTGTAACCTCATGGCGCGGTAATCCTCATCTATTATCAATCCTTTGAGTGAGACTCTAAGTGAAGGTATCTCTACTTCTAAGGGAAACACCGCTTCAGCGCCATAGGTAAGAGCAAAAGGAGTAGCTCCTATAGGTGTACGAATGCTAGTTCTGTAAGCCCATAGTGCTAGATTTATTTGCAAGTGCCAATCCCTGCCATTCTTGTGCACTGTCCTATGAAGAATCTTAAGGATGGTTTTATTGGAAGCCTCTTCCTGGGCATTTCCCTGTGGAAAGTAAATGGAAGACCAATGTTGCTTGATTTTAAACTTTTTGCATAAATGCTTTAGGTCCTTATTCTTTAATTGACCTCCATTATCAGTGATAATCTCATAAGGTACTCCAAATCAGCAAATAATATGATTCAAAATGAACAAAGAGATAGTCTTCCTTGAAGCCACAGAAAGTGGCACGGCTTCCACCCATTTTGTGAAGTAGTCAGTAGCAGTAATAATGAACTTATGTCCTTTTGATGAGTTGGGGTGAATCTGCCCAACAAGATCAAAGGCCCAGCGCTGAAATGGCCAATGAGAAATGGAAGGAATCAGCTCCCTACCTGGAGCATGAATCAAGTTTCCATGTTTCTGACATTTCTCACAAGACTTAGGAAAGGCTACTGCATCTATCTACATCGTGGGCCAATAATATCCCACCCTAAGCAACCTTCGGGCCATGGCAAGACCGTTGGAATGTCCACCACAAATGCCCTCGTGGATGTCAGCTAACGCTTGGTCAGATTCCTCCTTTTCCAAGCACCTAAGGAGTGTCCCATCTTACCCCTCCTATATACATCACCAGAGATAAGGGTGTGGTGGGAGGCATTGTGGACAAGGTTTCGACATTTAGAATGGTTGAATGTGTCAGGGATGATGCCATCATGGAGATATGAATAGATAGCACCATATCGGGAAGATTCATGTGTGACAAGGGTACAAATGACATGGCTTTCAGATGAGTCAAATATGGGATGGTGTAGCTCTTCCACCAAGAATTCAAATCTTGATTCATGTTGTTCCAACTGAAGGAGTGAAGCTAATGTGGCCATAGCATCTGCAACTTTGTTCTTTGTCCTAGGGATCTGTTGAAATGTCACAAATGTAAAGTAACGTCTCAATGATTCAACCATCTTTTTTTAAGGTACCAATTTATCATCCTTGGTTTGATACTCCTCATTGACTTGGTTGATAATTAGCTATGAATCCCCAAAGACATGTAATTCTATTATGTTCCATTCTATAGCCATTTTCAATCCATTGGTCAAAGCTTCATATTCTGCAATATTATTTGTACATGGGAATAAAAGTTTATAAGACTTTGGAATGTTGCACCCATGTGGAGAAACAAATAATACTCCAGCACCTAATCCATTTTGCATGTGGGAACCATCAAAGAACATTTTCCAAGTGCGAGTAGTCATATACAGTATGTGTTCATTTGGGAACTCTACCTGAATAGGCATACTATCCTTAACTGGGAAATCAGCTAATTGATCAGTAATAGCTTTCCCTTTTATGGCCTTTCTTTTAATGTACTCTATATTAAATTCAGATAAAACCATCATCCATTTGGCAAGCCTACCCATGAGAGCAGCCTTACTAAGCAAGTACTTAAGAGGATCAATTTTTGCAACCAAATGTATAGTATGAGCAAGCATATAGTGTCGCAACTTTTGGGAAGCAAACACTACTGCCAGACAAGACTTTTCAATGCTATTATAATTGATCTCATAAGATACTAGAGTATGACTAATGTAGTAAATAGCCCTTTATTTCCCAGTATCATCTAATTGAGCCAACAATGCCCCTAAGGAAGACTCTGTTGCTAAAATGTATAAAATCAATGGTTTCCCCAGAATAGGCGGCATCAAAATTGGAGGATTAGCCAAGTATTGTTTAATTTGATCTAGGCTCTTTTGGCATTCCTCATTCCATATGCAAGAAGCACCCTTATGCAATGTCTTATTAAAAGGTTGTGCTCTGTCTGCAAGTTGAGAAATAAACCTCCTGATCGACTGAAGACGTCCTTCAAGACTTCTCATTTGATTGATATTTCTTGGAGGTGGCATATCTAATATAGCTTGGACCTTTTCGGGATCAACCTCTATTCCTTTTGCTGAAATTATGAATCCTAGGAGTTTACCTGAGGCAACTCCAAATGCACACTTTTTTGGATTCAATCTAAGCTGAAATTGTGCCATGCGATCTAGAATTACTTCCATATCGTCGAGGTGTGTGTCCCATTTTCTAGATTTAGCTAGGGTATCATCCACATAATCTTCCATGTTCTTATGCATCATATCATGAAAAATTGTGGTCATAGCTCACTGATATGTTGATCCTGCATTCTTTAGGCCAAATGGCATGACGTTCCAACAATAGGTTCCCCATGCACATGTGAAAGCTATTTTCTCTTGATCTTTGGGAGCTATTTTTATCTAGTTATATCTGGAAAACCCATCCATTAAGGAATATATCTCATAACCCGCCATCATATCCACTATCATGTCTATGTTTGGGAGTGGAAAGTCATCCTTTGGGCATGCTTTGATGAGGTCTCTGAAGTCTGTGCAAATGCAAATGGACCCATCATGTTTTGAAACTGGAACAATATTGGAGATCCACTCAGCATAGTCGATAGCTCGAATGAATCCTGCGCGTAAGATCTTTTCTAATTCAGCCTTAACAAGAAGAGCTATATGAGGATGCATTTTCCTCAACTTTTGTTTGACTGGTTTTATTCCTGGAGCTATAGATAGATGATGCATAATAAGATCAGTGTCAAGCCCCGGCATATCAGAATATGTCCAAGCAAAGTTGACTTTCTTCTTTTGCAAAAACTTTGTAAATGCCTCTTTTTCTTCAACTGATAGAGACTGAGCAAGGTGGACTATTTGGGGAGCCTCTTCTGTATTCAAATTCATTGGTTGTGTGGGCTCAATGAGAACTGATGACCTGTCCTGGAAGTAACTTGGCAAGTTATTAAGTACCCCATCCTTAGGCACCTCAAAGAGGTTTTCACCCTCGGATACGTCATTTATTTTTACTATTTTTGGTTCTAATACCGCCACAAGGTGGTTTTCGCCATCAGACCTATTTTTCTTTTTTTCTTTTTCTTTTATTTTTAGACTGAGGTACTTAATATCAGGCTCCATCATGCTTGTTGATGATTCACTGGTGGAAGAGGCCATGGGTTCAAGAGCATTTAGATAGCAGGCAATTTTGTAATCATTCTGAAAGGTGAGGATTCTAGGCTCTTGGTGGCGCTGAGACCAGTCGATTAGGTCATAGTGAACAAGGGGTAGGTCAATGATGGGTTCAACATTGTTTATATGGAAGGTGTTATCTCTGATGACCATACAATCGGGATTCATCAAGTCCCCTCCTAAGATACCCGAGTCGGGATTTGTCCTACCAAATGAAGCGTCGTCCACTAAGGCAATTCGAGGAGTACAATCCTCTAGTCCTACACTAAGCTCGTTGGCCACATCGGGTTGAATACTATATGTATGGACAACATCCATGTCCAAATCAACTATTGCATTTGAAAGTGAGTCCCATTCGAACTCATGTGAGTTTGTTTCTGAATCATCATTTGGGCCTTGTGATGTAGAGGCCTCAAGATTGGGAAGAGTTTCCCCTTCCCCAACATTAGCACTATTACTATCTGTCGCAGCTAGGATAGCAACACTTTCCATTGTCAATCTAGCATTCATATAGTCCCTATCCGTCGAAACTGGGATAGTAGGACCGTCAATTATCAAATCTTTTGAATCTCCCCAAAGGAGATTTGTTGAAGGCACCCAATCATCAGATATGTCTTGTTGATTGGAAAGATTAGGTGCATAGTCTAAGTCATTGTCACTGTCTGTCGCAGCTAAGAGAGGGATGCTTTTTTGTTTCTTATTTTCAAAACCTAAGCCAACTGTTGACTTATTCCTTCATCCAAAAAGGGCATGGTTAAGAGGTTCAGCCCTAGCATCCAGCCTATGACTAAGGGGACCCTGTCCTGGATAACCCATATTCTTGACCAATGTATACCCTCTCCCATAAGTTCTAGGGGAAGGTGCAAAATTCTCTTTATGTAGGTACTTCTCTTCTCGGTAAATCCAGTCTCTAACGGAAACCTCTTCTTTTTCTTCTTGAATCAGAACTAAGGATTCCACAAACTTATCGAACAATGTCATGGCTGAAGACGAGGGCTTCATTTCTTGAGAAGGTTTGCCATAAGACCTAGGGGAAATTGGCAATTTTGTAAATGAATCCAATTTGTAATCCCCCATACCAAGATCTATGGTCTTGAATTTATTCTTGCATTGTTCAAATGCGGTATCAAAAGTGTTAGCCTCCCTATTCAAAGGAATGTGGGACCCTGCTGAAATTATGTTGACTGATAGTGTGTTGTCTCCAGGTATGCAGACTTCTATTCCATTGTAAGGGAATTTTACACACTGATGATAGGTAGACGGGACCGCTTGCATCTCATGTATCCATGGTCTACCTAACAAAATATTGTAAGCCAAAGGACCGGCATCAACAATCTGAAACAAAATATCTTTCTCTACAGGACCAGTTCGGATAGGAAGAACAACCAATCCTTTAGAACTATGTTCTGCTTCATCATAAGCTTTGATAGTTATCTTCTTCCTTATATCAATGACTTCTTCTGAATAACCCAAGGCCTTTAACAAGCTCAAAGAACAAATATTAAGCCCAGCACCCCCATCTATCAACACGCACCTGACATGGGTCTTGTGGATCATAACCTCTATATGAAGGGCCAAATTGTGTGGGTGGCTTAATGACTTGTCATCTTCTTCTGAGAATGTAAGGTAGTGAGGGCTAGCAAAGTGGTTGACCATATTCTGGAATTGATCAATATCTAAGTTGTTAGGGATGTTAGCCACTCGCAAAGCATCCTCAAGGACACGCTTATGCTTAGGGGACAATTCCAAAAGCTCAAAGATTGAGATCTACGCTGGCGTACATTGTAATTGGTCAACAAGATTATAATTCAACTCAGGACCAACAGCAGATTTTGAGAGAACACCCTTTGACACTGGTTGCTTAGAATTACTAGAGTTAGGACCTCTAATAACAATGGGACCTTGAGCTTGGCTTCTAGTGATAGTATTAAGAGGTTGGGACATCCTTCGTGAGTGAGGACCTCTTAGTACCACAACGGGTCCTTCATCAGGCATAGGAGTTGAATCCACATCATATCCATAAGGATCTTTCCCTCTCATCATGTTGACATTATCATCAACCACTTCAAGCATGTTAATAACATTTTCAGAATTTTTGTAGGTATAGTTGATAGCAGCCTTGCCATTCTTGGTGTTAGAATTCTCTCCTTTCTCATATTTGGGCAAGGGTTCTTTAAAAGCTTTGTGATCTGCATTAGTGGTTAGACCATCAACTTGTAATTTATTGCTCTCAATAAGGTCTTGAACAAGATGTTTAAGTCTAAAAAAATTTTCTATATCATGTCCAATTCCATTGTGAAAGACATAGAAGGCCTTCTCATCCCACCAATGAGGTTTAGGATCTGGTATGCGGTGCTTGGCAAGATCCTGAGGGTGTGCCAAATTGTGAGCAATTAGTGTCTTGAAAATGTCTGCATAGGAGTCCCCAAGTTTGGTAAATTGTCTCTTTTCCTTTTTAGGTCTCCCTTGATACTTGGGTTTATTCTCTTGTTGTCCTGAGGATGTTTGCAGCTTCATGGCTTGAACTGCATGAGAGAGATTAAGAACTCCCTCATTCTTAGGTTGTGATGAGTCAACAACTCCGTCATTGACCACCTACTTATTTTTGTTCCAATAAGAGTTCTTTTTGTCCTTATTACCATTATTGTTATTGTTTTGGCTATTATTGTTGTTAGTTCATTTAGCCAAAATCCCTTGTTCTTTTAGGACATCCTCTATGTGACATGCCACTTCTACCATGGTATCAAAAGAATTAAACAGGATCTTCCTTACTTCATATCTTAATTCTGGTATCAAGTTGCTCACAATGATGTCTATTCTTTCCTCCTCAGGAATTGTCCTTGGATATTTTGAGCACAAACGTCTCCATCTTTGTAGGAAGGTGACAAAAGGTTCTCCTTGATTTTGTTTGAGTTTGCACAAATCAAGCATCGTGACTGACCTTGATAGATTATAAGCAAAATGTTGAACAAATCTTTGGACAAGTTCCTTAAATGTCTTTACTGGAGCAGTAAGGTTGGTGAACCACTCCATGGCTTGACCCTATAGACTCCTTGGAAATAATCTCATCAAGTAGGAGTCTTCATGGTGAAAAGAAAAGCTCATTATGTAGAACTGTCGAACATGGTTATGAGGGTCACCAACACCATCATATTTGTCATAGGTTGGAAACTCAACTTTCTTAGCGAACTCAACCAACACCACACTCTTGTCAATTGGGTTGGGGCATATGGAGTCCAAATTAAATGTGCTCTTAGGAGCCCTCATCTTTTCTATATCCTTTTGCATTTGCATGATCACCTCATTGGTTGAAGGATTCGGTTTCTTAATCTTTTGGTGGACATCAAAATTGTATGGGACCTTAGCACCTTTGTTGATAAGGCTTTCTAGGAATTGATCCTTGTTTTGTTCCACATATCTTTCCACATATGCTTGAAAGGATGGTTCTTGTTGCATAGTCATAAAATCCATTTTATCAAAGTTGGTATAGATTCCTCCATGTTGTGAGCAATGATGTGCTTGTTGGGAGGGTTTCTTTGAATGTCTATGAGGCGATTGTCTCCTATGATGATCATATCTTGAAGTCCTTCTTTCTCTAGGACTTAAGGATCATGAGGACGTCCTTGACCTTCTTCTAGGACTTGGTGAGGGGGTAGATGGGGGTGAGTTGGTCCCACTATTGGCACCCCTCCCATTGAATCAATTTTGGAGTTGTGCATAGAGTCTATATTCTTCTTCTTGGGTGACTCTCTTCCTTATGTCCAATAATGCACGTTCCTCTTCTTCTAGTTGTCTAAATTTCTCCTTTTTAGCAGCTTGTTCATCCAAATAGGCTTGCTTCTCCCTCTCAATGCTTTTCAATCTTGTATTTGCATATCAAAAGGTATCTTTAAGTGGAGAGGATGGTCTTGAATGCCTTATTGTGTTGGCTGTGTTGATGTGATGGTCACTAGATTCATTGTTCTGGTCCTTGTGTTGTGACCCTGAATCTGATTGAGTTTGCTTATAATGTCTCTCAGCTCATTGGTGAGCATCTAAATATCTTGTGTTGTTGGGAGGTGACCCAGGTGGACTAGCATGAGAAGAACCATTGTACTCTCTCCTATGTCGTTGGAAGATATCCTCAAGACTTTGATTCATGGATTCTCTTTGTTGTTGAGTGAAAGTGTAACTCATGTCCATACTTGATGAAAGTGGTGCTAAAGAGGTGCTCACTTCACTAGGATTGCCTTTTGGATTAAAGCAAACCTCAGATTCACTTTTAGGAGATTGGTCAAAAAGGGGTTATTTTCCTTTGTGTTGTTGACGAGTCTTAACCAATGGTAACTGGCTAAAGACAACAGGGGGTTGCTTCCCTTGATTGACTTGGTACATTGTTGTAACTGACATGAAAGAAAGAGATTCTTAATGATAGGGTGACCTTGCAAAGTGTCAACACCAAACTAGGATAATCATAGTTCTCTATTGTCCAAAGAGAAATGAAAAGATAGAAATATCAAAGGGGCTTTACCAACACTGTCAAAGAGGTGCTTCAAATCAAAGGGTGACTACCCTTGCACTTTTGAATTAGGAGGTTGCACTAGGCCAAAATATAATTAAAATTGAGATTTAAATGAAATCATTTTGGACAATAAGAGCACTAAAATTTTCCAAGAATGTAGCTAACAATTCTAGAGATAAGCTTTGTCACCAAGAATGACCTTCTAACTTGACAATTACTCCCAAAGTGACCTCGTAAATTAGATGATGCTATTCTAGAGGATTGAAACTAGAAATTTAGAGCTGAGATAGGTTTCTAATGACAGAATAAGAAACCTACTCAAAGACCTAACTTGACCAACAATGACTCAAACTCACCAAACTGAGAGCACGACAAAAACTATCCAGGCGATATACCCCAGGCTAACAAGGCGATACACCTATAATTGGGTGATACTTCACACAACACCAGGTGATATACCCACAATACCCGGGTGATAAACACCAGGCAGGTCCGGCGATAGTCTATCATGGGTGAACTATCGCGCGATATTTCTTCTCAAAGAAGGCAATACTATTGCAAAATTATTTAACTCTTGGCCAGAATTGTGTAAAATTTGTGTTTTTGGGTCTGTTTGGTCAAAATTTTTGGTCTGAGGGTTGACATTTTTTATCTCAATCACAATATCAGTAGAATTTTGGCAAGTTTGCAAACAGTGAAGGATCAAACATGTCTCAAAACACTTGAAACAAGGGCGAAAGCAACGTTGCCAAGACAAACACTTGTGATATCAAAATAAAATTGCACCCTATGAATGCTACCGATTGTTTGTATATTGAGAATGTTTACACTGGTATCACACAATCGAAGACAATTCAAGCAAATCTATCCTAAAAAGTCAAAGCTCAATACTTACCAACTTAGCCCACAACTTGGTGTCCCCTTGCCTCACACAAAGTGGTTACCCACGATAGATGTTGGCTTTGTCATGGAAGTGTCAAAGACACAACCAAAGGAACACATATGGTGAGTATCTTAAGGTGATCCAGGTTGTTCCACTTGGATCGATCCTTGCACTAAGAAGATAAGCAGCTAAATAAGGTGGCTTCTATCTAAAGGTTCTTAATAAGGGCTTCCGTTCATAACACCCCTCTTGCTCCTCATAGAGGACTGGGACCCCGCGGCCTCAAGAGTACCTTAAGCATTTCTTGCTCAATGCTTTCCCCATGGTCACAATCCCATGAGTTACTCACATCAAGTGAAGACAAGTGTTATGTCTACCAAGGTTTTGTGTCCTTGATAGCCTTGAGATTATAGTGAGTTGGAATCACTCACCACCAAGGAAAATGATGACAAGGTTGTCCCCACTTGGGTTTTTCCTCTTGATTGCTCAAGAGCAGCCCCTCTAAAGGATCCTAAACTAAACAAAGAATGGATGATTTTTGAGGTTCAAGGTTTTTGGTTCACCATAAGGGTGAAGAGCATACTCCCCTATCTCAAAAACTTCTCCCAAACACACCAAGAAAAATTTAATTACCCCCTTGCTTTCAAAATCCCAAGATGGGTCAAGATTTTTGTTTCACCACAAGGGTGAAGAGCATACTCTCCTACCACCTCAAAATTCCTACAACAAGGTATTAAGGTTCCTAATACAATTAGTAAATGCCACACTTGAAAGGAAATAAATCACAAACACTTTAAAAAAATTTCTTTTTGTTTTTGTTTATGCTTTGGGCAACCGTGCAAAAATGTTAGTAGCCCTGTTTAACATGCGATTTATAGCGATTTCCTTTCAAACAAAGCTCCTACAATCACAACTTGTTAGACAACTAGGGTTAGGAAAACCAAAATCTAAGTGAAAACAATGCAAAAACCTGATCAATTTAGACTAAGAAATGTAAATTCACCCTGTTTAAATGCAGCAAAGTAAGCCAGCAAACTAAATGTGATCAAATCCGGCTGATAAAACTCAAAATCTAGCTCTCTGCTGTGTCAGGCGATACACCTCAGACTTCACCAGTATCACACGATATAGTTTCCTATATCCGCGTGATATACCTCAGTCTAAGTGATATACTGCACGATATGCGCGTGATACTTCACATGACACCAGGCGATAGACCTCAATACCATCGTGCGATTCTTCTATGATGCGAAGTGTCGCATAGGTATTATGAGGTATATCACACGATATACCTAAGAAGTATCGCGTGATATTCTGAGACAGAAAACTAGAGAATGAAAATGAAGCCGAAAATTGATGAAAATTTTGACGGAAAATATAGAATTAAAGGGACAAAGCTAATCTACTCTGCCCCACGGTGGGTGCCAAAAAATGTACACACAAAAATAGTGCACTTCTATGGATCCTTACATGCAAGGAAACTCAAAAATGAGCCCTCACAAATTGATCCATAGCTCTCTATGCATGGAGTTGCAAGATTATGGATTTGCTCTCAGCTAGAGCTATTGGGCTTGTGACCTTGCTAGTCAACCATACAATGAGAGATTCGAATGAGGACAAGGGCAAGAGTGCCAATATCCCCAAAGAATCAAATGGAAATGCAATGCAATGCAAGCTAAGAATGAGAATGCAAAATGCAAGCTATGCTATGAAAATGGAAGTACAAACTAAGCTATGAAATGGAAATAGCAATGTGTTACAATCCTTCCTATTAAGCTAGATGAGTTATTCTAAAGCTTGAAAGTGAAATCTAAGCTATGAAAGCATAAACATGAACTACTATGCAAGAATGAAAACTAAATAAGATGTAATGCAACAATGATCTCTAAAAAGCTCCAAAGTCTTCAAGAATTCCTGCAGCATAGAGTTAGTATGAAAACAAGTGTCTTAGAATGAGGGAGAGAGCTCTCCTTTTATAAGAAATGAGGTGAGATGGACCATTGAGATTAAGAGGCAAAAGTCTTAATCAGCGGTGGAGCTTAAAAGAGGAGAAATCTGTGTGCACAAGTATCCTTCAATAGGAATTGACTTTGTGTCCATGTGAGACAAAAGTGGTTTTTTCCTTTTTTAATAAACTGAGAATAGTGTTTTATTTGTGCAACTTAGGATAAGAGGAAAGGGTGGGGCTTTTTATTTAAATAAAAGGGGAGGAAATATTCCTTTTAAGTAAATAAAAACTTAGGATAAAATGGTTAGCCCAAGGCAAATAATCGAATAAATGATAAAATTAGGATTTGATCAAGGAAATTGATAATGTTGAAAATATTGATTATTGATAAAAATGATTCAGGGTTGATAAATCAAATAAATGGGGTCCAAAGTCTAGGCGACCATTTTTGGGTGCATACACCTATCAAGACATCTAGCAGCTATATGACCGACCTTATTACATGCAAAACATATGATAGAGAGCTTACCTTTATACTTTCCCTTTCCTCTTCTCAGTCTTCTAGCCATACGAGCTTCTAGATCTTCAAGTTCTTCATCAGAAGTGTCACTGTCACTTTCACTTTCACTTTCATTTTCACTTTCACTTGTGCATCTTTCTTTTTCCTTCTTAGGTTTGTTCAAAAATAATTGTGACTTAAGAGTAGATTCAACATTTCCAATACTTCCAATAGTGAAATTATCATAATTAGAGAGTTCAAAAGTAGTCAACTTACTAATCAAACCTTCCAAAGTGAGTCCATTTGCAGAGTTACATCTAGATTCTTGAATAGTTGAGATCTTGATAGCATATATAGCACGCAGAGTTCTTAGTACTTTTCCAATAATGGTTTACTCATCAATAGTTCCATTGGCTTCCCTAATAGCATTTACAACTTCTTGTATTCTACCACAATATTGTGCAATGTTTTCACCTTCTTGCATTCCCATTTCATCAAACTTACCTTTGAGACTCTCGGCTTTTGCTTTCAGTACAAATATGTCACCACCATATATCTTTGCAAGAGTGTCCCACATCTCCTTAGCAGTTGTGCAGTCCTTAATGTCTTCAAATTTCAGATAGCTTAGGGCAGATGCAATTTCTAGCATTGCCTGATTATGTTCTTTCTTAGCTCTCATTTCTTCGGTAGTCATAGGTGCAGCAAGTGAGACATAGTCATTCTTAATATATTACTTTGCAAAATCACCAATACTAGCCAAGTGTAGCTTCACCAAGCTTTGCCATGCAGGGAAGTTCTCCTTATTCAGCTTCAGTACCTCCTTCTTATACATCTTGATCATTTGCTTCAAGTCCCTTTAAACTTGATTTTTGTATACACCAATAAGAAACATAGCTCTAATACCAATTTTTAATATGATTTAGAACAATAGAGAGGGGGGGTGAATCAGTTGTTCTCAGGTCTTAATGTATAAGAGAAACTTAAAAACTTTAATTTAAATCAGATCAAGCAACCAAAACAAACTCAGGCATCACTGATTCATCAATAGAAACATATAACAATGCAGTCCACTACCCACCTGTATCTAACTTGTAAACCATAGAAATGTTCACACCAAAACATTCACACACAAGTATAACACCAGGATTTATAGTGGAAACCCAATATCTGAAAAATCACTTTGTAACATGCTACTATTATTTTCACTCTTCTGAAGTGAGCTTGGTTAAAAGCCAACCCTGTCAAAGGTTACAATGCACACTGTCAAGTGTGACCCGGTTAAAGGATTTAATCACCCTGTTAAAAGTGAGCCTGGTCAAAGGACTTACATACATTCCATTAGAATGCAACCTTGTTCAAACGATTTAACTTATGACTGTTAGATCAACCTCTGTTAAAAGGATTTTGACTGTTACAATGGTTAGAAAGTAGTAGCAGTGTTGATCTAAAAAACAAACAACTTACTTTGCAAATATCAAATCCAATTCCATACACAAATACTAGTTTACTGACTTTGAAACTTTTCCATCTTCATCTCTGATCTGCTCGGAACTTTTCTTCAAGCGATCACCACATTTCACCTTCAGCCTTCTTACTTATACAGTCAATAAAACTTATCTTCTAGTATTTTGGTTTCACCCCAATACATCAACCTTTTTCTCCACGCTCATACATCTAATCCAATGTTCAAGTTCCCTTAATACTTTCCTCAATTAGGTTAACTCATCTTTTGTCACTTAATCTCATTCATAGATCTTAGGGTTAGGTCAGATTCATTGAATCTAACCACATTTTGTTCTTCGCCTTCTTTTCTAAAACCATCTCAAATCTCATAAAGATTTACAATAAAACATTTTACAATGCATTAAATGCTTCCATACAATCAATAAATAAAGTCAACACATTTTACATAATCCAAGAATTCAAACAATGTCATCCCCAAGAAGAATTCTTTTCAAATATAAAATTGCAAATGCTTGGTCAATACTGTGATCCTCCACTTGGTCTTCATGTAGAACGCTCGGTTGTTACTAAAACTATTTCCTCGGCATGCATTGTCTTCCTTGGCAATTTACTGATACTCGGTCGACATAGGATTTTGCTTAGCATCCACTAACTCGGTTGACACTAACATAACTCGGCTTAAACATGATTTTATCCATTTTTGCTCGGTTAAGCGTACCAGTTTAGTCTTCAATCACACTAAGATAAACAATACACTGTCTCATCATTGTGAAACATATTCAAGTACACTTTGTAGTATCAAGATAACTCAACCTTTCCTTAGGTGCTATTGTTACCAACCTTGCTTCACTCATTCACAACACTTCAATAGATATAGTACTTTCCTAAGTAGCAATAGTCTTACCAGTTAAGGTTTTGACATTAATGACAATACAACAATTGTTTCAATTATAGTTTCCAACACTTGTTAGCTCATCATTTTCTGAGCATGAAAGTCTATCCACAATCTCTTGAAATACTCCTTACTTGTTCTATTAAAAATGATCTATCAAATCAATGTTGGATGAAGTTTTACTTTTTTTAACCTGATTCAATACTTGTTATATGAATTACAAAATAAGAATATGGATATTTACTTTACTAAAAATAGTTATTTGTGCTTAAAAGTACAGGAATAGTAGCACACTATGATCTATTAGTTCTAGACCAAAGAAGACTCTATTTGGATAATCTTGTTCGATATGAACTACATTCTTGTTTGAAAATTCAATGTTATCATTTCTTAAGAGATTGAGAATCACTTTTGAATATAGTATTTATGTCCATTTGATTAACAATTTCTACGTATTGAGATAGGCTAATGTCATATAAGATTGGAAAACTTAGTGGTTCGATTTCTTTTAATAATACAATGTGCATGGAAGAGAATTTGCAAGCAAACTTATATAGAAGGTAATACCTAGTTGGGTGCTTTCTTTGTCCATGAGTGCTTTTATTTATGTAGACTTGGCTTTTTAGTTTAAAGCCTATTACAACCCTAGTTGCAAAGGTTTTGTGAACCTATCCTTTCTTGTAAACATATCTATGAATGATGTAAACAGATGTTTTCTGGATAAGAAAGGAATGTGCCTATCAATGAAATCTTTGATTTCTTGGTTTATTTATGTATGTATTCAAGACATTGGTAATCTTGATGCTTAGTGAGTTTTGATAATCCTCTATTCTAAAACTAAATGATGGAACACACTCTTGAGCTATCTCTAAGTGTACTTTATGAGTTGGGCTAGAAATTTGAATTGGTATAATACTGTTGAAAAAGTAATTCATGTTGATGCAAAATTTATGATTGATCATAATGATGACATTTTCTTACATTTGAAGTATGTATTTTGACTTGCACAAATTCCATTACTCCTGAGTTTTACTTTGTTAGATTACTTCTAGCTGGGCTAGGTATCCTTCATGTCAGGAAGGATTTCGAGGAAGCATTATTGCTTCGTGGTAGGGTGGAAACCCACTCCAACAATATTCTCACCCTTGCTGACTTTTGTGAATAAGTTTGTGAAGCTTCTTTCAGGAAGAACTTTCCTTGATAGTGCTATACGCTTCTTATAATTTGACATGGTGGTATTTCTATACTTTGATGTTTACATTTATTAGTAGAAATGGAAGTTCATATTTGATCTAATTCTAATCTCACATTGTTTGGATTTGACAGTTGGTCGATATCTCTTTGATTTGGTATTTAGACAAGCTGGTCAAAATCTTTTTATTGTGATTATGCTAGTACATTCGACAGAGGGTTGACATTCCACTTTTCTTGGACTTAGAGGTATTCTTTATCTTTCTGACTGTTTTGGTCATAATTCTACTTCTTTTATTCCTATATTTTCAGAAATAACTTTGTATCTAGTCTATTTGTATATTCGACCTTTGACTTGTTGACCGACTCCATTGTCTTTTATGCAAATTACAGATGTTCCTTTTGTGTTGAAACCTTAGTCTTTACACTTTGTGCGAGCATGAAACACTCGATTCTTAAATATCTTCAATATCTATTGATCATCATAGTATATAATTATTAGATCAAATTGCAGATGTTGTCGAAGTTTCTCAAGAAGTCTTCTAAGTCATATTGATTCACAAATTGGTACAACAGCTGGCTTGTATTCTTCTTCAAAGGTTGCTTCTTACAACTCCATGAGATTCTATGATTGAAGTAATAACCAAAGGTTGATTTTCTAGAGTCTATGCAACCTGTCCAATTTGAGTCAAAAAAGCCACCAAGTTTGAAATTTTCATTTTTCAAATGCTCCAATCTAACTAGTTTTGTTCCATAAAGATAGCTCAAAACATGCTTCACAACTAATCAATGACTTTGTTTTAGATGAGCCATGAATCAAGATAAGATTACAACTTCCTAAAATATGTTTAGACGAGTAGTAGTTAAGTAAATCAAATTTCCTATCTAACCCCTATATAGAGTTTCATTAATTGTTTTACCATTTGGGTCTTCAGTTAACTTAGTACTTGTCTCCATTGGTATTAGTGTTTGTCACACTTCAATTCCAAGATCAGACATCTCAAAATGGATGTCTCTATCTTCTTTCATATCTGCTATTACTGATTGATAGTTCTTATACTAAGCAAATCATCAACATATAACACAATAAATAGTACCTTGCTATCAAAATTCTTAAATGTGTAGATTTGGATCAACATTAGGTGTTTGGAATCTTTTCAATTGAAGAATGTACTTAATTTTTTATTACCAAGTTAATAGGGCTTGTGTCAAACTATATAATGTTTTTTTTCAATTGACACATAATGTGGTCCTTTCCTTTTTCAACAAACCCAAGACGATGTGTGACATATACCTCTCTTATCCATTTTTCATTTAGAAATGCACATTTGTCATCTATTTGGTGAATTTCCGAGTTGTAATCGGAAGAAAGTGCTATCAACATTCTAATTGTGCTCATCTTTGCAATTGGGGAAAAGGTATCTGCATTGTAGATTTGAGCCTACCTTGAATATATATTCACTTAATCAAATGTCATATCCAAAATGGGTGCTAAAAATAGTATGAAATTGTAAAGGGTGTACAACTTCCAACATTACATTCAACCCCAACTTTAGTTGGATTATTAGGTTATGAGCATACCCTTGGTAAAGTAGATAGAAGCCAAGGTTAAGGTACTTATGAAACATACACCGTATGAAGTAGACATATGTAAAGCATAATTCAAACACAAAAATGAAATGAGTTGAAACACACAAGGTACAAAGAAAATACATAAGACATGTGGAAGACATTTAAGACACATGGAAGACATAGAAGACACAAAGCATGCACACAAGACATGGAGTAGACATAAGTCATGTGGAGAATACATAAGACATGAAGCAAACACATCAATAATAAGGTAAATACATCATTTAAATGCAAGACACATAAGAGAACTTGTATGAAGTATACAATGATAATGAAGCAAACAAAGATTTCAAGTCAATGAGATAAGGATACCTTTGTACAAAAAGTTGTCTCAATACCAAGAATCAACCTTGGAATAAAATAAACACATTAAGAAACTTAATCATGATATATAATAAAATACATACATGTGTAGGAGCTATAGTAAACATGATGCAAGATTACAATTGATGCAAACACACAATGTGTACATGACTCTAGCACTAGCTTTCTATATCACTAAGGTCATGTATGTTACAAAATCCTCCATGGTTCTATCAATTTGGGTTATGATAGATTACCATGGATTCACAATATATTAGTGAGCATAAACAAAGGATCACAAACCAGCAATTTATGTTTTGTTCAGTGATCACAAGATACAAAAACTCACAAACTAGCAATCTACAGCATGCTAGATAAACATATATATTGATAAGTCTTACGAATTCCATTAGTCAACAAGGTGTGTTATGCTAGGTACTTCATAGACCATCAATAGCTTAGGAAGCATAAACTACAATAATAATCATAAACTACCAAGACACACTATACTAGATGATCAAATATGAATTGGATAAATGTCATTGGGCTGCAATTTGTGTTATGTTGGGTGATTCATAGACCACCAATGCCTTAGGGAGTATAAAAAAAATAATGATCACAAACTAGCAAGCCACACTATACTATATGATCAAAGGTAAATTGTATGAGCACCACTGGCCAACAAGTTGTATTGTGTTGAGTGATTTATAAACTAGCAATACCTCAATGAGTGTAAACAAAATGTAACTAGAAATTTTTTTTATATTAGGTGATCAAAGGTGAATTTTATGAAGACCATTAGACATGAAGTCATGTTATGAACTGGATGATTCATTGACCAACAACATTGTAAGAGATAGGTTGATAGTCATGCCTTAGGGAAAAGTATGCAACACAGTGCCACCACAAAGGGGTCACATCAGTAAAATACAAAAAGGAAGCCATATTCCACCACATAAGATGTTGAAATATTTCTATGTAAGAGATACTCATCATGGATACTTACTCCCAAACAAGTAATAAATCCTCATAATGGATATAGACCTTCTAAAATGGAAGAGATCCTCATCAAATATATATCTTCCTAAAACCAAAGAGAGGGGATCCTTGAATAAGGATATTGTGTACCTGAAATACCTTCATAGGATTAGTTCATCAATATTTCAATCCAATTATGCAAAATACAAAAATTAGTAAGCTATTGAATGAAAATAAGGACAATAAACATCATATGGCTCTCTAATTAAAGATTCTAATGATAAGGTCTCAGCAAGCTTCCATTAGAGATAGCTCTAAAATGAGAAATATGCTAAATGATGAGTGATTATACCTATTATTTTTCAATTATATGCTAAAATTATGCTTTCAAATCAATTTCACTATAATAAGGATGCAATTCTAAAGTGTTATTGGGATCCTTTTCTCCTGATTTTGACCTTCTATTTATAGATTTCTCCAAGCTTAGGGGGTGGAGTACGTTTAATCATGGTTAAGTTTGGGTTAAGTCCACGATTTCAAATATTGAGACAATTTAAATATTTTTTCCTCCAAGCTTGGGACAATAAGACAAAATGAGTGGTCAAGATCATTCTCCAACAATGTTAATATCCAGGGAAGCAGGAATTTCCATGTCTGGTTCTAGCACAATCAAAGCCCTAGCATTCATGTGTGGCACCAGTCTATTGGTGTCATCCATCCTGATTAGTTTTCCTAGAGGTTCAAGGAGATGAGGAAGGAATTGCCAAAGGAAGGGAGGGATATTTTTAACAATAATCCAGCGAGGGGCTGAAAGAGCTAAAATTTCCTCATGTATGGCTTCCGGAGTCCAGGCTAGGGCACGGAAGGAAGATTTACCAACCATCCAAAACTGTTTCTTAAGAACCTCTTGTTCAGCATCCGTATTATTGAAGAAAACAACAAAAAGACCAGGTTGAATCTTTCTGCAAAAAGAAATATGATATCCTAACTTCAAATTCCAATAATTATGAAACCAATCATCAAGAAATTTGCAAGGAGGGCACTTATCAATATCCATAGCAGCAAAAAAAATAGCAGTCTTTTAATCTATTTTTTTCCTTAACAATTTCATTAACCATATCAAGGTTCAGAGAAATGGAGAAAGACTGCAAGACAGCCCCAAGGACCTTACTGGATCTACTTGTTCCATTCGAGTTGTTGACTTGAAACCTAGCCCCAGCACCAACGCTGAAAGCAAAGACAGCTTTAGAAAAAGACTTCGGTTTGGAGGCCGAATGAGCAAAGTTAGGTTTAAAAGTAGGGTTAGGATTTGGCTCCATGGGAGCCCTTGTGGGAGGTGAGGCCAAGGGTATGGCCTCTGCCGAAGGGCAAGGCTCAGGATGGAGCGTCATGTTAAATAAATGCAGAGTAAAGGAAAGAAAACACCTGGCATGAGGGGAGCTGTGCGAATGCCAAAAAAGAAAGACAACGAATGTTGAAAAAGAAAGTCAGTGACCGAAAAAACGCCGAGAAAATGCCACTTTTCCTATTTCCAATTGTATAATAAGTTTTTACTTTTTAAAGTTTCATTTTTAAAGAAATGTATATATATTTTTACTTTTAGAATTTTTTAGTTTTATATTTAAAAGTAAAAATTATTTATAAGTAATATTATTATTAAAGTAATTTTTTTCTTCAATTTTATCATTTATGAAGGTAATATTTTGGTGTACTAGTGAAACTTTTTCATGAGTGTAATTATATCTCTATTAGTAGGAGTTGATGAAAATCATTCTAGCGGTACAACTGGAAAAATCAACTCTAAATTAATATTCACACCACCAACCATAGATAACCAAATCCTACAAGCTGCAACATATCTATGACAAACATTTCCTTAATAATTTCTATATTAAAAAATAAAATCTATCCGCTTATGGTGCATGCACAAAAGTATGAGCATGGACTACATCATTATTGACCACCAACCATAGATAACCAAATCCTACAAGCTGCAACATATCTGTGACAAACATTTCCTTAATAATTTCTATATTAAAAAAAATAAAATCTATCTGCTTATGTTGCATGCACAAGAGCATGAACATGAACTACATTATTATTGAGACATTTGTCAAAAAAATTAACTCAATCAGAAACAACAAAAATAAATTGTTGGAAAAGAATGTATCAAGACTCTACAATTGCACAAAGTCAACTATAACATCTAACTTCCCTTACATATTGTTTTAATAAAATAAATACACCCCATTTAATACAAAATAAATCCAAAACTAATTAAAACTTGACAGGAATATCCGGACAGGTGAACCTGAAAAGGGCAGTCGAGAAACAATCTGCTGTTAAGAATAGCAATCATTCACGAAGCGGTACGGGTCAGTTCCAACAAGAACGCACTTTCCAAGACCTCAATCACTTCACTGCGATCAAATTTAATGGTTTCCCAAAATACCGATTCATAACGTCTGCTAATCGCCAAGAAACTGTGACACATTTCATCGTAACCGTTCACCGCCTTCTATAAATGACATTTACCATTCACAATCCTTCACAGAAATTTGTGTTCGAACTTCTCTGCTAGTTTTCATCAACCATGGCTTCCACTGTTAAATCTCTGAGTTTTTTAATGGTGATCATGGTGAGCATTTTCGTGCTTGTTTCTTCCTCAGAATCTACAATTCGTGATGTTTGCAAGAGCGCAGTGGATCAAAAATTCTGCCTTGCCTCGTTAATTCCATATCCAGGGGCTCTGAATGCAAATATCTCCCAGCTGGCTGTGATAACGGCGAACATCTCGTTCGTCGAAATGATAGAAGTTAAAGAATTTATTGTGGGTCTTAACAGAAGTGAAGGGCAGGAAAATCGCAGCATTGTAGTCCTTGAGGAATGCGTAGAATTCTATGAAAATGCGCAGAGGCAGCTTCTGCAGTCATTATCGATTCTGAAAAGGCCTGACGGGGCAGACGGAGATCTTGTGAATGCTCTGCAAACTAGTGCTTTAACAGGTGTGACTACTTGTCTGGATGAGGTGGATCGGATGGCACCAAAATTAACTCCTGTGGTTGAGAAGAGATCTGAAAATCTTGGGAAAATGCTCGACGATGCTCTCTCTGCTACAAATCTGCTGTTCCATATAGTTCCATTGTAGTTCATGATTTGTTCACCCAATTTAACCCACTTTAACCAAATTTAATGATCAAAAGTTCAGTTTTTGTCAATAGGATTTAGATGAAGTATAAGTATGTTGCTGGTTATTTGATTACTAAGATTTGTTGTGTTACAGTAGAGTATATGCAAGCAGGATTTGAAATTGAGCAGTTGATCTTTCTTGTCAAGCTTTTTTAAACCAGATATAAATTATATATTATATATTAAATTATGATATAAATTTTGATGGTCTATTCAAAATCAGTTTTTTAATGGCATAAATTTCTGACAAAAATGGCTGAGGATGATAATATGACAATCAACTGTGTGATTTAAATATAGTATCTTCAGATTCCTTTGGGTTTTAGATTAGCATTTTGTCCTTTGAATTTCAGTTTATATTAAGATTTGATATCTTCATTTAATTCTTTTAAATTTTTGATTATGGTCAGGGTTTTTTCAAATTCTTTTGAATTTCAGGTTATTATTAAGATATTGTATCTTTATATTCTGTAGAATTTAGATTAGTACTAGAAATTTTCTAAATTACTTTGAATTTCAGGTTAGCATTAAGATTTCTAATTATTTATTAATTTTATATCAATAGAAATAACTTAAACTACAGAATCCAAAAGTGTAGAAGACTGTTTCAAAAGAAGTTGATTTTAGATTAGCTTAAAGAAAATATTGAATTCTTTCGAATTTCAGGTTAGTATTAAGATTTAGCATCTTTAAATTCTTTTGCTTTTTAGATTAGCATTAGAATTTTTTCAAATTCTTTTGAATTCCAGATTAATATTAGATGTAGTATCTTCAAATTCTTTTAGATTTTAAATTAGTATAGGATTTTTCAAATTCCTTGAATTTTAGGTTAGCATTAAGATTTTTGACAATTTATGTATCTTTTATCCATAAAATTGTCTAAATAACTAGATTTAAAATATAAAACCTTTAAAATATATAAGATTGTCCCAAAAGAAATAAGTTTTAGATTAATATTAAGATTTGTTCAAGTTTCTTTGAATTTCAAATTAATATTAGAATATATCTTCAAATTATTGTAGATTTTAAATTAGCTTTAAATTTTTTATAAAATTCTTTAAACTCAAAATATTCAAAACTTTAAAATATATAATACTGCTCCAAAAGAAGGGCCTGCAAAATATGTAACTTCAGAAATTCGAACAGACTTACAAAATATGTAACTTAAGAAATTCGAACAGGCTTGAGTGCATTTTAAAAAAAGTTAGAGAGTATGCCCAACATCAAACCAAAGGAAATGAAAGGTTGGCCCAAATTATAGAATACTATTAACCATATACATGGTGTAGACCCTTAGATTAACTTGCTTGATTAGTCCTAATGATCTCCTTCATATCCCTCCCATCCATGAGGACCGCAGAGAGCATGGAATAAATTTTAGTATTGATTCTGACCTATGGTTTGTTACTAGAAATGGCTCACACAAAACTAGCTTGACGGCATACACAATGATTATCTGCTACCATCTCCTTAAATCACCTCTCTGCTTTGCCGCTCTCTGTCTTTTCGCTTTGTTGTTCTCTGCATTGATCTTACTCAGCACACATCTCATTGTTCTTATTTTTATTTCGTGTTAACTTTTCTCAGTCTGGTGTATAGACTAGTTCAATTTTCTTATAGAAAATACCATGAATAAAGTGGTGATGTACATGAATATACTTTGTGCGAGCATGAAACGTTGGATTCTTAAATATCTTCAATATCTGTTGATCATCACAGTATATAATTGTTGATCAAATTGTAGATGTTGAAGTCTTCTAAGTCATATTGATTCACAAATTGGTACAACAACTGACTTGTATTCTTCTTCAGAGGTTGCTTCTTACAACTCCATGAGACAATAGCAGATCCAAGATTGAAGTAATAAACAAAGATTGATTTTCTAGAGACTATGCAACCTGTCCAATCTGAATAAAAAATGCCAACAAGTTTGAAATCTTCATTTTTCAAATGCTTCAATCTAAATGTTTTTGTTCCATAAAGATAGCTCAAAACATGCTTCACAACTAATCAGTGACTTCGTTTGAGATGAGCCATGAATCAAGATAAGATTACAAGTTCCTAAAATATGTCTAGATGAGTAGTAGTTAAGTAAATCAAATTTCCTATCAATCTCCTATATAGAGTTTCATTAATTGTTTTACCATTTAAGGTTTCAGTCAACTTAGTGCTTGTCTCTATTGGTATTAATGCAGCTTAGAGTCTTGCATTTTGAATCATGTGAGAATTTCTCTGATACTCATATGACAGATAATTTTTTAGGTGTTTGTCACACTTCAATTCCAAGATCAGACATATCAAAATGGATCTTCATTTCTTCTTTCATATCTGCCATTAGTGATTTATATTCCTTACATTAAGCAAATCATCAACATATAACACAATAAATAGTAACTTGCCTTGCTGTCAAAATTCTTAAATGTATAGATTTGGATCATCATTATGTTTTTGGAATCTTTTCAGTTGGAGAATGTACTTAATTTTTTAATTAGCAAGCTAATAGGGTTTGTTTCAAACTACATAATGTCTTTTTTAATTGACACACAATGTGTTCCTTTCCTTTTTTCAACAGATCCAAGACTTTGTGTGACATATACCTCTCCTATCCATTTTCCATTTAGAAATGCACATTTGACATCTATTTGGTAAATTTCCTAGTTGTAATGGGAAGAGAGTGCTATCAACATTCTAATTGTACTCATCTTTTTAATTGGAGAAAAGGTATCCTCATTGTAGATCTGGGCCTCGCTTGAGCATATATGCACTTAATCAAATGTCATATCTAAAATGGGTGCTAAAAATAGTATGAAATTGTAAAGGGTGTACAACTTACAACAATACATTCAACCCCCACTTTAGTGGGATTATTAGGTTATGAACATATCCTGGTAAAATAGATAGAAGCCAAGGTTAAGGCACTTATGAAACATACACCCTATTATGAAGAAGAAATATGTAAAGCATAATTCAAACACAAAAAAGAAATGAGTTGAAACACACAAGGCACAAAGAAAACACGTAAGACACGTGGAAGACATCTAAGACACATGGAAGACATGGAAGACACAAATCATGCACACAAGACACATAGAGTAGACATAAGTCACTTGGAGAGTACACAAGACATGAAGCAGACACATCAATAATAAGGTAAATACATCATCCATACAAGACACATAAGATAAGTATGAAGTATACAATGGTAATGAAGCAAACAAAGATTTCAAGTCAGCAAGATAAGGATACCTTTGTACAAAAAGTTATCTCAATACCAAGAATCAACCTTGGAATAAAAAAAAACACATTAAGAAAATTAATCATAATATATAATAAAATACATACATGTGTAGGAGCTATAGTAAACATGATGCAAGATTACAATTATTACAAACACACAATGTGTACATGACTCTGGCACTATCTTTCTATATCACTAAGGTCATCTGTGTTGCAAGATCCTCCATGTTTCTAGCAATTTGGGTTATGCTAGATTACCATGGATTCCCAATATCTTAGTGAGCATAAACAAAGGATCGTACACTAGGAATTTGTGTTCTCTTAAGTGATCACAAGATACACAAACTCACAAACTAGCAATCTACATCATGCTAGATAAACATATATTGATAAGTCTTACGAATTCTACCAATCAACAAGGTGTGTTATGCTAGGTACTTTATAGACCATCAATAGCTTAGGAAGAATAAATTATAATAACAATCGTAAAATACCAAGACACACTATACTAGATGATCAAATATGAATTGTATAAATGTCATTGGGATGCAAATTGTATTATGTTGGATGATTCATAGACCACCAATTCCTTAGGGAGTGTAAAAACAATAATGATCACAAAATAACAAGCCACTCTATACTATATGATCAAACCTGTAAATCTTATGAGCACCACTGGCCAACAAGTTGTGTTGTGTTGAGTGATTCATATATCACCTACAATGCCTCAATGAGTGTAAACAAAATGTATCTATAAATTTGTGTTATATTGGGTGATCAACGGCAAATTGTATGAATACCATTAGACATGAAGTTTTGTTATGTTGGATGATTCATTGAGTTTACCAGAGAAACTCTTCTTGGAAGATTGGAAGTAGCAGAGATGAACCTGATGCTATCAAGAGATTTACCTAGAATGGAGACAACATTCAGTGCTCTTAGTGTTCGCCCTACTTTGTCAAGAAGCATCAGTGTAAGCAGAGATTATACTAGCAGCAACAGAACTAGAAATGAAGAAGACAGGAAGATTGAAGAAGGTATTGCTTTTCTTGTGAAAAGAGAACTAGATGGTAAGAAAATTTTTGAATTTGGACTTGTCAAGAATTTGGTCATTTTGCATCTAAATGTCCTAAGAGAGTCAAGAAGTATAGAAAGAACTTTAAACCTAGGAGATCTAAATAATGTTACTATGCAAATGATGAAGAACTTGAAGCTGGTTTGGAGAAATCTTTGAGTGAAAGTGATATTCAGAAAGATGATATAGGATTTGTAGCAATTAAAGAAGAAAATCCTGAAACAGAAATTAAGGAAGAAAAGGCTTTACTTTCTCAAGTAGAAAAGAAAGCTGATTGGATTATAGACAGTGGTGTTAGGAATAGTCCGAAGAGATAACTGAGAGGGGGGGGGGAGGGGGGGTGAATCAGTTATCTACAAGATTCAATTCTTTATCCAATTAAGTATATTTAAACATAAAGCATAAACACAATGAAAGAACACATGAACACAACACCAATATTTTGGTTATGAGGAAACCCAAATAGGTAAAAACCCTGGTTGGAATTGACACCCACTAATATTGTGCACTAGATTATTATGATCCTTGTTAAAAGATCCTTAACCTTGTTAGGATTTTCTTTACAATATATTTAGTATAGTAGACCTGGTCAAGGGTCGGACCCTATTAGGAGTCTTTTACAATTTTCCTTGTTAGGGGAGGGGACGCACTGTCTGAGAGCTCACTCATCAAAGGGGCGAAAGCTACAACCTTCTAAATAACAGATACACACTATATCTAGATCTTGGTGAACTGCGCTTAGACCTGTTGTCTGGATCAGTTCCAATGTATAGCACAAGTACTTTACTTGGTCACATAGTGATGCAGGGGCATCCGGCAATTGGAAACATTTTGAAGATTATAGATTATATTTGGTTATTATACATTGTAATATGGCTTAGTAAGCCATTTCGTGTCTTAAATAATGTAATAGGGTTAATGTTAGTGGTCTAAATGTCATAGACATAAGTAATAAACCATTTGTTAATCATATGCCAAATCATTTCACAACTCGGTCCAGAGTTAGTTGTCGAAAGTTAAAAGATGGTTATTTAAGTTAGTTATTCGGGTGTTTAGTTTAAAAGAAGATCTTTATCTCGGCAATGTAGAACCTGAGAGAAAGGTAGTGGAGTAGAATAGAGTAGAATGGAAGTCAATGAAGAATGGTAGATGGAATATGAAGAGAAGAATAAAATACATTCCATGTTTCATATGATTTCTCTGTTCTATTTTTATGAATGTCCCTTTTCCAGATTTGTAGTACATATGTTCTTAAAATAGCGTATGGATTCAAATTAAGTCATAGAATTAAGTTGTGTTATTAATATTTGCTATTTCAAATTCGATTCAAAGATCTTTGTTTTGAACCGATATTGAAGAATGCATTTGGATTGATGTAAATGAATACATGGTATTGGGTTTATTTGAAGAAATTTATTTGTTTATTGTAATTGGCTTGTGACAGTCCCTTATGGGAAGAATGGAAATGGTTTGCTTTGTTAAGGAATCGATTTGAAAATCGAGCATTGCTTCTCGAGTTTGTTTTAACTAAAATTGGATTTCGTACTAAATGTGGATGTCCTATTATCATGTATTAGTTTCATGACAATAAAATGATTGTAAAAAGCTGAGATATGTAGTCTGGATTGGAAGCTATCCAAGTTGTCAAACTATCAGTGTAGGTGTATCAACGTGTTCACGGTGATTGTTGAACAGTCTTTTAAAATTCAAAGTGGTTTTGGATTACTTTTAATCCATTATGGATGCATGTTGAGCAACATCATAGTCAGCCAAACCAGTTTTGAGTTCCTACAGCAGGGGGTGGTTATAGGATTCGAAGATCCTTATGTTGGCTCTTGGCATTTGACAACTAAGAGAGGGAAGGCCGAGATACATATTTTGTCATTCACATTGAAAGAGAGTCGAGAGGATGGTTTGTTCATAGATTCATTTGCATGTGAAGCCGCTGACTGTTATAGGATGCCACTTTAGAATGATGGAAGGATATCGAAGACTTTTATGCTGTGTGTTCGGCATTTGATAGTGGAGATGGGTGTCAGAAACCTCTTTTCAGTAGTCTCGCAACGCACCAAGGATCAGTGTGTACAAGTCAGTTGTTGGTGAGTTGGGTTAGTGTTTTTTTTTATGTTGTTGATATTCTCATCATTGAGATATCAGAAGTTCATGAATTTTTTTGTCAAGTATAATTGGTTATACAATGAATTATGTTTGATTGGTTGAGATCTGATAGGAGATATTGGATTTTGATATTATATTGGGCTCATTCAAGATTTTGTTGTATTGCTCTGCATCAAGTGGTATCAGAGCACATCAAAAGGTCTGGGTTTAGGCGAAGAAGATCTAGGATTTGGAAGGTTGAAGGTCCTTTGTTGAACCCCTGGAGTTGAACTATCCTTCGAGAGTGTTCCAAAGTGGTGGCTAGATATCTAACGAATCCTGGATTAGTGAGAAGAGATGGCTTTGACAAGGAGTGAAAGAGAAATGGTTAAGGCATTGAAGGAGTATTTATATGGTGATAAAAAGGAGAGAGAAGAAAGAGAAAGAAAGAAAAAGGAAGAAGAAGCTAGGAAGCAAGAAGAGGAAAGCTTAAAGAATTTTAGAGAAGAGTTGGATAAGAAGTGGGAGAGGATAGAATTGCTCTTGGAGAAAGTAGCAGATGAAGATGAAGTTGTTGATGAAGACAAGGATCAAGAAGAGGTACACATTCCATTGGAAGGGCACGAACAATAGATGAATGCTGGTATAGAGAATGAGAGTGAACAACAAGAGGTTGTTGTTGAACCTTGTGAGGAAAAGGTTCTTGCAGATGGAGAGTTGGTGACAGGTGTGGTTGAAGAAATCATTTGCCTAGATGATGGCAATGTGGACAAAAATGATCAAGGAAGGAATGACATAGTACAGGAATCACATGATGAGAAGAATACTACCGGTGGAGAGGATGAAGTATTTGTTGATCACTATGATGATCTAGAGATATACAAACATGAAGAAGATCAGATTATGGATCAAGTTGATTGGTATTTTTATGCAGGTGATATGCAGCTGGCAAATTTATTTGTTCTGGGATTCAATGAAGATACCATGAAGGGTATTCATTCTATAGTTTGGAATCAGCATGTTATGGCAAGCGACATCAATTCCATTTTTCTTATGGTGACAACATTGCCTTCATATAATTGGAGGACTCGGAAGAAGATCGCAACAATTCAATGGGACTTGAATTTTTCTATCCTCGGGAGTATGATGCAGGGGCATCTGGCAATTGGAAACATTTTGAAGATTATAGATTATATTTGGTTATTATACATTGTAATATGGCTTAGTAAGCCATTTCATGTCTTAAATAATGTAATAGGGTTAATGTTAGTGGTCTAAATGTCATAGACATAAGTAATAAACTGTTTGTTAATCATATGCCAAATCATTTCACAACTCGGTCCAGAGTTAGTTGTCGGAAGTTAAAAGATGGTTATTTAAGTTAGTTATTCGGGTGTTTAGTTTAAAAGAAGTTCTTTATCTCGGCAATGTAGAACCCGAGAGAAAGGTAGTACAGTAGAATAGAGTAGAATGGAAGTCAATGAAGAATGGTAGATGGAATACGAAGAGAAGAATAAAATACATTCCATGTTTCATATGATTTCTCTATTCTATTTTTATGAATGTCCCATTTCCAGATTTACAGTACATCTGTTCTTAAAATAGCGTATGGATTAAAATTAAGTCATAGAATTAAGTTGTGTTATTAATATTTGCTGTTTCAAATTCAATTCAAAGATCTCTATTTTGAACCAATATTGAAGAATGCATTTGGATTGATGTAAATGAATACATGGTATCAGGTTTATTTGAAGAAATTTATTTTTTTATTGTAATCAGCTTTTGACAGTCCCTTATGGGAAGAATGGAAATAGTTTGCTTTGTCAAGGAATCAATTTGAAAATCGAGCATTGCTTCTCGAGTTTGTTTTAACTAAAATTGGATTTCGTACTAAATGTGGATGTCCTATTATCATGTATCAGTTTCATGACAGTAAAATGATTGTAAAAAGCTGAGATATGCAGTCTAGATTGGATGCTATCCAAGTTGTCAAACTATCAGTGCAAGTGTATCAACTTGTTCACGATGATTGCTGAATAGTCTTTTAAAATTCAAAGTGGTTTTGGATTACTTTTAATCCATTATGGATGCATGTTGAGCAGCGTCATAGTCAGCCAAACCAGTTTTGAGTTCCTGCAACAGGGGGTGGTTATAGGATTTGAAGATCCTTATGTTGGCTCTCAGCATTTGACAACTAAGAGAGGGAAGGCCGAGATACATATTTTGTCATTCACATTGAAAGAGAGTCGAGAGGATGGTCTGTTCATAGATTCATTTGCATGTGAAGCCACCAACTATTATAGGATGCCACTTTAGAATGATGGAAGGATATCGAAGACTTTTATGCTGTGTGTTTGGCATTTGATAGTGGAGATCGGTGTCGGAAACCTCTTTTCAGTAGTCCCGCAACGCACTGAGGATCAGTGTGTACAAGTCAGTTGTTGGTGAGTTGGGTTAGTGTTTTTTTTATGTTGTTGATATTCTCATCATTGAGATATCAGAAGTTCATGAATTTCATTGTCAAGTATAATCGGTTATACAATGAATTATGTTTGATTGGTTGAGATCCGATAGGAGATATTGGATTTTGATATTATATTGGGCTCATTCAAGCTTTCATTGTACTACTCTGCATCACATAGACCTTCTTCTGATGGCTCAACACTTCACACACTCTTCTCTGCTTTGCTTGATCAACTATGAACCACACTCCAGCAATCACAAATGACTACCTATAAATATCTTTCCTCCAAATGATATAATCAATTCAGCCTATTACAACCACCTTGAAATCATATTTAGAGAAACCATAACAAACTCCAATAAACATTCTATCGGCTCTACTATGCACGCAACACATTTTGGGACTTGTCCAATAAGATAATTGTAGATGCATGCTACACACTGTTGGCTCTACCAAAACAACTGGATCTTTCTCTATAAGCTGAATTAACTCATGCGCTCTTACCCAAAAATCAATAACTCTCCTCCAAGCTTAACTCCAAGGGTGCATACCCATAGGATAGGCACAACTACATAACCAATAAAATCTATGTCAGCTCTTCTAAACAAACATAGGAAACTATTGTTGGCGAATAGCGATAGCATAACTTCACTTCTACTCATCAACAGACTATGCTTCCATAATTGAAAAATCAACAACATGTCTTCAACATATATCCAAGTGTGCAAGGTTCCATGAGAACTATACAAACAACCATACATAGAACACTACTTGTTACTCTGTCAGAAACACTGCTGACATAAGCTACTATATAACTATCTGTACTAACAGTTAACCTATGTGCCCATGATATCATGATGATATCAAGTCCATGCTACATATACTGAAAGCTTACTTCATAAGACTTCCACGCATGCTACTTTCCATATGTTGTCATCAATGACAAACATACAGTCAGTACTGGCTTGTTGGCAAATCTCCAACAATCTCCCCCTTTGGCATTGATGGCAACATGTGGAATGAAAAACCACCACCAACCCAAATGAAAATTTCTTTTATAACATTCTCCATTTCCTCTTCAAAACTCCCCCAAAGATGAATCCTCCATCTACTGCAATATTATCTAATATTCTCCATTTCCTCAACTGAACTACTGTCAAAATTGAATATTGATCCCCCTTAGTATATTACTCCTCCTTTTGCTTCTATTTTTCATGACTCTATATATTACTCCCCCTTTGACATCAATGGAAAAGGGTGCCATTCATTTTAAGCATCGGTACTACTCCTGACGTAGAGTAGTCAATCTTCCATCAGTCCCTGAGGACTGATGCCTTTCCTCCTTTCTTTTAAGAAAAATCAGGGAAGGGAATGACTCCCAACTTCTCCCTGAGATACTCAAAAGTATCCTTAGGTAAGGGCTTTGTGAATATATCTACCAACTGATCTTTAGAATTCACATAGTCCAACTTGACTTCTTTCTCTGCCACTTTCTCTCTTAGGAAGTGATACTTGATCTCAATGTGCTTTCTCTTTGCATGCATCACAGGTTTCTTTGACATATTGATAGTGCTAGGGTTATCACAGTGAATAACAATAGGATAATCAATCTTAATTCTAAAATTCTTTATCATCTACTTGATCCAAACAATTGTAGAACAATTCAAGGCTGCTCCAACATACTCCGCTTCTGTTGTTGACTAAGACATACAATTTTTTTTCTTTCTTGTCCAAGTGACAAGTTTATCACCAAGAAATACTACTCCACCTTAAGTACTCTTTCTGTCATCAACACATCCTGCCTAATCTGCATCAATGTACACATGAAGCTCAATATTTTCTGAATTAGGATACCATAGACCATAATCTAGAGTGCCCCGCAAGTATTTGAATATTCTTTTTACTGCCATGAGGTGACTTTGTTTAGGTTCTGCTGCAAATCTTCCAACTATGCCGACTACATTTGAAATATCAGGTCTTTTTTGAGTAAGATATATAAGTTTACCAATCATAGACTTATACAATGTTATATCTACTAGTGGTGAGTCATCTTCTTTTGTAAGCTTGCATCCAGTGATCATAGGGGTTCCTACTAGTTTGCAATCATCCATCTTGAATTTCTTCAATATCTCTTTCACATATTTTGACTGATTAATAAAAATTCTATTTTTTGTCTGCTGTACATTTAGTCCCAAAAAGTATTTGATAGAACCAATCATACTCATCTCAAATTCATTCTGCATTTCTTTGACAAATTATGCACTTAGTTTGTCATTACCTCCAAAGATAATGTCATAAACAAATATAGCTACAAGTAGTAAACCTTCATATGTCTCTCTAATGAATAAATTACAATCTGCTCCTCCTTTCTTGAATCCAATCTTTGTTAGATATCCATCTAGTCTCTCATACCATGCTCTGGGGCTTGCTTAAGTCTATAGAGGGCCTTCTTCAATCTGCATACCATATCAGGTCTATCTGATAAGTTGAATCCTTTCGGCTGCTCAATGTATACTTCTTCTTTCAAATCTTCATTTAGGAATGCTGACTTGACATCCATCTGATAAGCTTTGAAGTTTTTTACTATAGCATAAGCTAGAAACAACTTAATAGCTTCTAATCTACTCACAGCTGCAAATGTATTTGAATAATCAATGCCTTCTCTTTGTGCATATCCTTTACATACTAACCTTGCTTTGTTTCATACTACTGTACCATCTTCATTCATCTTGTTTATGAATATCCACTTTGTTCCAATCACATTCTTATCACTAGTTCTTGGGACCAGTTCCCAAGTGTCATTCTTAATAATCTGATCAAGTTCTTCTTTCATAGCATCATGCCAATCTGAATCATTACAAGTATCTTTAACACTTAAGGGTTCAATATAAGATAGTAAACATACCACTTCACTATTAGTTGAGTTCTTTGCTTGTGACCTTGTTAAGAATTTGCCACTTTGATCTCCAATGATGTCTATCTTGGAATGATTTCTTGATGTAAACTTTGGAACTTTAGGTGATGTTGACTTATCATCCTTAGGAGTTTCTTCTTCACTTGTCTCAGGGTCATTGAATAACACATCAATACTGTCAAACATTTCCTTAATCATTGTCTCACTAGTGCAGGATTTGGGTTCTTCTTCAATCATGGGTGAGTAATCATGATATCTTTCTTGAATCATAAATTTTTCATCAATCTTTACATGAGCACTTTCAATGATCTTTTTCAATCTTAAATTGAAACATGTATAAGCTTTACTTTTAGTAGAGTAACCAAGAAAAATACCTTCATCACTTCTTGCATCAAACTTGCCTACTGCTTCATCCCTCTTGATGTAGCACTTGCTTCCAAAGATTCTAAAGTATTTTATTGTGGGAACATTACCAAATCATAGCTCATAAGGTGTTTTGTCAGCGTCTGGCCTCAATTGAATTCTATTGATGGTATAGACTATTTTATTGACTGCATCTCTCTAATAGGTGTGTGCAACTTTTTCTTCTATCATGATGGTGCACGTTGTATCAAGGATGATCATATTCCTTCTCTCTACAATTCTATTTTGTTGAGGGGTTCTAGGTGCACTTAACTATCTCTTTATTCCATGTTCTTCGTAGTACTCATAGAATCTGTCAGAGGTGAATTCTCCTCCTCTATCCGATCTCAAACATTTTATCTTTAGTCCAGATTCATTCTCAACCTTAGTTTTGAATATTTTGAACTTCTCAAATGCTTCGGACTTATCTTTCAAGAATGCAACCCACATCATTCTAGTATAATCATCAACAAACAAAATGAAATACATTTCACCATAGTATGATCTTGTTTGAGTTGGACCACATAGGTCTGTATGAATCAAATCCAACTTGTTCGCTGCTGAATTCTGCTTGCTCTTGAATGAATTTCTCACATGCTTTCCCATTACACATTCCTTGTATATAGTATCAACTAGCTTTGCTATGCTAGGTAGATCTCTTATTACCTTTACATTGCTTATCTTTACTATGTTATCAAAATTGATATGACATAGTATTTTATGCCACAACCAACTGTCATCAACTTTAGCAACAAAATAACTTGCTTCTAAATTGAGTTGAAAAACATTACCTCTTGTCTTTGAGCCTGATGAAATCATAACACCTTCTTTTTTGTTAATGATGCATTTGTCATCTTTGAACTCCAACTGATAGCCTTTTCCAAGTAACTATCAAACACTGAGAAGGTTATGTTTCAAACCATCAACATAAAGAACATCATCAGTACTATTATTTCCATCCAAAGTGATGGCTCCTCTACCAACTATTGGTTTAGGAGTGTTGTCTCCAAATCTAACCATACCGCCATTGTATTTTTCCAAATGAACAAACCTTCCTTTATCACCTATCATGTGATGTGAACAACCACTGTCTATTACCTAGTCTATCCTTATGTCAGCTTGTGAAATCAATGCTAGCTCTTGTTCCTTTTAATCATCTTTATGACTTGTCTTATTGTTCATTTTGTCTATAATAGTAATGAATCCAATTTATTCTTCACCAAATTTTTCATCTGAAACTCCATCTCCAGTATAGTAGCATTCCTTAGAATACTTAGGATTGTAATCCTTTTTAAACTTTCTAGCTCTAGTAGGACACTCATATGCAAAGTGACCGATCTTATTACATGAAAAGAACTTAAATGGTAATTGACCTTCATATTTTCCTTTTCCTTTCTTTTCTCTTTTGGAAATCATAGCAATGAAATCATCTAGAGTTTTCTCTTCATCATCATCATCAAAATTACTAGAAGTGTTTGCAGATTTCTTACCATGAACTGTTGCTTTGAAGGCTGTTTAACTCTTTGGTTCTGTCTTCAATCTTGAAATCTGAAAAGCTAAGATTTTTCTGATCAAGGTATCTCTTTTGAAATTAGATGTAAGCTACATGGTCTCATCAAGGATGTTGATCTTGCTTTCATATTCAGGAGTTAGAGTAGTCATTAACTTGTCCATAATGTCCTCCTCTGAAATCTCTCCACCTTTGTTTCTGATTACAACAACTACTTCATTTATCCTTTGATTGTAAGCTCTGATGTTTTATTTAGGTAGCATCTCTAATGCATTGTATCTTTTCTTCCATGTCTTTCTACAGGCATCCTTTTCTTGTTTGTCTCCTTCAAATATGTCTTCTAGGTGCTTCCATATTTTGTGGGTTGTATCTACCTTTTTTATTTCTGAAAACTCACCATCAGATAGGGCACTGATAAGGGCTTCTTTAGCAATAGCATTCTGATGAAACAATTCCTTTTTCTTATCAATAGCATCTTCCTGTGCAAGGTCTTCTAAGGTAGGTATCTTGGCTACTTTGATAGTTACATCAAAAACTTCAAAACCAATGCACTGCAAATGGGTCACCATCTTGTTCTTCCAATCAAGATAATTCTCTCCATCAAACTTAGGACTTTCTTTCTTGAAGTACGCCATCTGATCAACCTCAAGCTGTTAAACTTTCTCTCTGAGGCACTTGGCTGTGATACCAATTGTTAGGAATAGTCCCAAGACATAACTGAGAGGGGGGGGGGGGGTGAATCAATTATCTACAAGATTCAATTCTTTATCCAATTAAGTATACTTAAACATAAAATATGTAAACACAATGAAAGAAAACATGAACACAACACCAATATTTTGGTTATAGGGAAACCCAAATAGGTAAAAACCCCGGTGGGAATTGACACCCACTAATATTCTGTACTAGAGTATTATGATTCTTGTTAGAAGATCCTTAACTTTGTTAGGAGTTTCTTTACAATATATTTAGTATAGTAGACTTGGTCAAGGGTCAGACCCTATTAGGAGTCTTTTACAATTGTCCCTATTAGGGGAGAGGACGCACTATCTGAGAGCTCACTATTCAAAGGGGCGAAGGCTACAACCTTCTAAATAACAGATACACACTATATATAGATCTTGGTGAACTGCACTTAGACCTACTATCTGGATCAATTCCAATGTATAGCACAAGTACTTTACTTGGTCACATAGACCTTCTTCTGATGGCTCAACACTTCGCACACTCTTCTCTGCTCTGCTTGATCAACTATGAACCACACTCCAGCAATCACAAATGACTTCCTATAAATATCTTTCCTCCAAATGATATAATCAAGTCAGCCTATTAGAACCACCTTGAAATCATATTTAGAGAAACCATAACAAACTCCAATAAACATTTTGTCAGCTCTACTATGCACGCAACACATTTTGGGACTTGTCCAATAAGATAATTGGAGATGCACGCTACACACTGTCGGCTCTACCAAAACAATTGGATCTTTCTCTGTAAGCTGAATTAATTCATGCGCTCTTAACCGAACATCAATAACTCTCCTCCAAGTTTAACTCTAGGGGCACATACCCACAGGATAGGCGCAACTACATAACCAAAAAATCTCTATTAGCTCTTCTGAACAAACACAAGAAACTACTATTAGCAAATAGCGACAGCATAACTTCACTTCTACTCATCAATAGACTATGCATCAATAACTAAAACATCACTAACATGTCTTCAACATATATCCAAGTGCGCAAGGCTTCATGATAACTGTACGAACAGCCATACACAGAACACTGCATGTTACTCTGTCAGGAGCACTGCTGACACAAGATTCTATATAACTATCTGTACTAATAGTTAACCTCTGTGCCCATGATATCATGTTGATATCATGTCCATGCTACATATACTGAAAGCTTACTTCATAAGACTTCCACGCATGCTACTTTTCATATGTTGCCATCAATGAAAAACATACAGTCAGTACTAGCTTGCTGGCAAATCTCCAACAAGTGGTTGTTCACATCATATGACTGGAGATATGAAAAAGTTCATAAAGTTTAACAATTATGATGGAGGAGTTGTTAGAGTTGGAAACAATGCACCTTGTTTGATTAAAGGTATAGGATCTATTACTCTTGATGGAAAGACTAATCATGATGATGTTTACTTTGTGGATGGTTTGAAACATAATCTTTTGAGTGTTGGACAACTAGTTGACAAGGGATATCAAGTTTGGTTTACTGAGAAAACTTGTGTAATTAAAGACAAGTATGGAAATTTGATTGATACTAGATCTAGAACCAGAGGTAATGTATTTCAGTTGAATCCTACTGAGATGACATGCTTGATTACTAAGATTGATGATAGTTGGTTATGGCACATAAGGTTTTGTCATATAAACTTTGATAACATTATGAAAGTGAGTACTACACTTGTAGTAAGAGATTTGCCTAAAATTATGAAGCCTACTAACATGATTTGCAAGGAATGTGTGATGGCTAAGCAAAAGAGAAGCTCATTTCCTAGCAAGAAGTTTGCAACAACAGAGAAGTTGGAAATTGTTCATACAGATTTGAGCGGTCCCACAAGGACTAGAGGATTCTATGGAGAAAGGTATTTTATGATTCTTGTTGATGATTTTACAAGAATGATGTGATTTAGTTTTTAAAGATTGTATAATAAGTTTTTACTTTTTAAAGTTTAATTTTCAAAGAAATGTATAATATGTTTATACTTTTAGAATTTTTTAGTTTTATATTTAAAAATAAAAATTATTTATAAGTAATTTTTTTCTTCAATTTTATCATTTACGAAGGTAATATTCTGGTGTACTAGTGAAACTTTTTCATGAGTGTAATTATATCTCTATTAGCAGGAATTGATTAAAATCATTCAAGGGGTTAAAATTCGTCTCACGCATTTGTTTCAAATTTGAAAATATTTTTTCTATTTTGTATATTTGTTTCTGATTTAAGAAAGTATACAAGTGGAAAAATCAACTCTAAATTAATATTCACACCACAAGCCATAGATAACCAAACCCTACAAGCTGCAACATATTGTGACAAACATTTCCTTAATAATTTCTATTTTTAAAAAAAAAATCTATCCACTTATGTTGCATGCACAAAAGCATGAGCATGGACTACATCATTATTGACCACCAACCATAGATAACCAAACCCTACAAGTTGCAATGACAAACATTTCCTTAATAATTTCTATATTAAAAAATAAAATATATCTTCTTATGTTGCATGCACAAAAGCATGAACATGAACTACATCAATATTAAGAGTCGAGACATTTGTCAACAAAAATTAACTGAATCAGAAACAACAAAAATAAATCATTAGAAAAGAATGTATCAAGACTCTACAATTGCACAAAGTCAACTATAACAGCTAACTTCTCTTACACATATTGTTTTAATAAAATAAAAAAACCCCATTTTATACAAAATAAATCCAAAACTAATTAAAACTTGACAAGAATATCTGCACAGGTGGACCTGAAAAGGAGGTTCAAGAAACAATCTACAGTTAAGATTAGCAATCATTCACGAAGCAGTACGGGTTAGTTCCAACAAAAACACACTTCCAAAGACCTCAATCACTTCACTGCGACTAAATTTAATGGTTTCCCAAAATAGCGATTCATAACGTCTGCTAATTGCCAAGAAACTGTGACACATTTCATCGTAACCGTTCACCGCCTTCTATAAATGACATTTACCATTCACAATCCTTCACAGAAATTTGTGTTCGAACTTCTCTGCTAGTTTTCATCAACCATGGCTTCCACTGTTAAATCTCTGAGTTTTTTAATGGTGATCATGGTGAGCATTTTCGTGCTTGTTTCTTCCTCAGAATCTACAATTCGTGATGTTTGCAAGAGCGCAGTGGATCAAAAATTCTGCCTTGCCTCGTTAATTCCATATCCAGGGGCTCTGAATGCAAATATCTCCCAGCTGGCTGTGATAACGGTGAACATCTCGTTCGTCGAAATGATAAAAGTTAAAGAATTTATTGTGGGTCTTAAAAGAAGTGAAGGGCTGGGAAATCTTTGATTATGGTTTGGGTTTTTAAAATTCTTTTGAATTTCAGATTAGCATTAGAAATTTTGTAAATTACTTTGAATTTCAGGTTAACATTGAGATTTCCAATTATTTGTTTATCTTATATCAATAGAAATAGTTTAAGAATGGGTCTCAAAATATTAAAAACCTTAAAAGTGTAGAAGACTATTTCAAAAGAAGTTGATTTTAGATTAGCTTGAAGGCTTTATTGAATTCTTTTAAATTTCAGGTCAGTATTAAGATTTAGCATCTTCAAATTCTTTTTCTTTTTAGATTAGCATTAGGATTTATTCAAATTCTTTTGAGTTTCAGAGAAGTCAGTATTAGATGTAGTATCTTCAAATTCTTTTGAATTTTAAATTAGTATAGGATTTTTCAAATTCCTTTGAATTTTAAATAAGTATAGGATTTTTCAAATTCCTTTGAATTTTAGATTAGCATCAAGTTTTTGTTAAATTTTCTTGAATTTCAGATTAGCATTAGAATCAGATTAACATTAGGATGTGCTATCTTCAAATTTCTTTAGATTTTAGATTAGTATAGGATTTTTCAAATTCCTTTGAATTTTAAGTTATCATTAAAATTTGGGACAATTTATTATCTTTTATCCATAAAATTGTCTAAATAGCCAAATTTAAAATATAAAAACTTCAAAATATATAAAATTGTCCCAAAAGAAATGAATTTTAGATTAATATTAAGATTTCTTCAAATTTCTTTGAATTTCAAATTAATATTAGAATGTATCTTCAAATTATTGTAGATTTTAAATTAGCTTTAAATTTTTTTATAAAATTCTTTTAACTCGAAATATTCAAAACTTTAAAATATATAATACTGCTCCAAAAGAAAGGCCTACAAAATATGTAACTTAAGAAATTCGAACAGGCTTGAGTGCATTTTTAAAAAAGTTAGAGTATGCCCAACATCAAACCAAACGAAATGAAAGGTTGGCCCAAATTATAGAATACTATTAACCATATACATGGTATAGACCCTTAGATTAACTTGCTTGATTAGTCCTAATGATCTCCTTCATATCCCTCCCATCCATGAGGACCGCAGAGAGCATGGAAGAAATTTTAGTATTGACTCTGTACCTATAGTTTGTTACTAGAAATGGCTCACACAAAACTAGCTTGATGGCATACACAATGATTATCTGCTACCATCTCCTTAAATCACCTCTCTGCTTTGCCTCTCTCTGTATTTTCTCTTTGTTGTTCTCTGCATTGATCTTACTCAGCACACATCTCATTGTTCTTATTTTTATTTTGTGTTAACTTTTCTCAGTCTGGTGTATAGACTAGTTCAATTTTCTTATTAAGAACATGTTTACCAATAAAGTGATGATGTACATCAATATACTTTGTGTCACAACCGTTTTTAGGAAGTGAAGTTAGTTTCTATATTTTAGAATTAATTTCTAGTGAGTCATGAATCGATAGGTAAAATAAAATTATAGTTATTTCCACTTTTCATGCTAAACATAGATAATAAATGGAGGATTGTTTGTTCAATTTAAAGGTGGCATTAAAGTAACAAAAACTTAAATGAACAACCTCTTAGCATTCTATAATTATGGCATGAATGACCATGACCATAAGGAAATAAATAAATGGATAAAACAGAAAGAGAAGGATACATGGCAGGAAGGCGGCAGGAAAAGAGAGAGGTGATAATGGAAGCATATAACGATCAATAGAGGAAAAAACTCAATCTCCATTAGCAGAGGATGGGAGGCTGTGTAATAGGGGAAGAGTTAGTTGCACAAGTAGGCAACAGTTTTAGGGGAGTCAGTGGAAATGGGGAGATGAAGAAGAAATTTGGGGGGGGTGAATTTAGAACATATCTTAGGATTCACATTACGAACGGTATGGAGAGATTAGGGGGCTCCAATTTCTTAGATTCTGGTGGCATATCATACTTGAACTTTCTGATATTCCCAGCAAGCTTACTCATTTGTCTTGAGAGTTCTATGCATTCACTATGGTTATCAGAAGTTTGACCAATCTTCTCTACAAATAAAGCTACAAACAATAACCCTGAAACCACCCAATACACCTTCCCCACTTGTTGCAATATTTATGCTATAGCTTCTCTGGTCCCTGGGTAAAAGCACAATTGAGTGTCACCTTTTCGACTAACTCAAATGACTTAGCCTAGTTAGACTCGGCTCAGTTAGACTCGACCGAGTCTAACTGGGCTGAGTACACATAGGTGCCATGTCGTATTGAATGGCGTCTACATGGCCCATTAGACTGGGCCGAGTGGTACTCAGTCGAGTAGGACTCGGACGAGTCTAATTGATATTTTTAATATAAAAAACCATCTCAAGCCCCTCATTTGCACACTATTTTGGCTATTTGTGTGGGGCCAACCCCATGGGGACTCAACCGAGTCGGACTCGGCCTAGTCAAACTCAGCCCAGTCAACAGCCGAGTCTACCTAGGAGGCATGCCATGTTGGCAACCAAACCTCCAAAAACACAAAAAAACTAGATTTTTGCACTTCTGTTGTAGCTTTCTCCGATCAAAATAGAAAATGTTAAAAAACTAAAAGTGCCCTTTTGTAGATCTTGAAAGTACGATTCTGGATATATAAATTTTATATTGTTTCAACTACAAAACATTAAACAAATTTGCTAAAAGCTACATGTAGGTATATTAAACTTTGAGAAGACGTTGATTCAAAAAATATAGAAAAATGTTAAATCAATTCAAAAAAAAATTAAAATCATATATGACACTAGAGGAGAGAGTCATCTTGAAGAATATGTAATTTATTTTGTTTTTGGCATAGTTTTGATAGGGAAAAAGTGACGGGAGAAACAAACTATTGATTCGAGTAAGTTTGACTTTGAATGCTTATAACGGGTAAACTATAGATCAAAAACACTTCTTTCTTTTTTCTTGCACTAGATATACATGTCATCTAAAATATATTTTGAAATTGGAGGGAAAAACAAAGTTTTACTTATAATGATTTGACGGGAAGTAATCTCCTTGATTTGTAGTATTTTTCAGGATATGAAAATTACACCTAAAAAATTAAAAAAACATATTAATTTTTGCTCAAATTAATTTTAAAAAATTATAGGCATGAAATTCATCCTATTTTACACATTTCATCAATTTACATCATATTCAAATTCTCAACAGAAATATGACTTTTATGCCCTTGAATTTTTTCAGTTTTGGTGTTGTTAGCCTCTTCCTTTGTAAAAGGGTGACAACTTATTGTGCTTTTACCCCCCTCCATTTCCTTTCTCCTGTTAAACATGCTTATTCATAAATTTAAGGAACGTATATCCACTTTGTAGAAAGGAGGTCCATATTGATTTCGATCTATCCTTAAGTGTCTCTAAATAAGTTTGTGAACTAGTGCTTCTCTGTAACTTCTTCCCTAGTATTGGTAAGTGCTTAGAAGAGAGTGCAAGAGCTGGTCAATGAGATTGATCAAATAGTCAACCTCGTTAGCATTGTTGATCTCTTCACCTGCATGGTCTTAAAGAGGAACTTCTATCACAACCTGATGTAGAATAGAGGCATTGATTTTACACCTTCATTCTTGGGTTTTATTAAAGGTGAAGTTTGTTTAAATCATTCGGAATTGACCATATCTCGGCAAAAATCATCAAATGTTTGGGAGCTTTCTCTTCATTGAAAAGAGTCCCTTCATATTTTGTTCAGAAAATGTGATCAACGTGGTAGTCATTCCAGGGACCATTCATGCGTGGAGAGGTACAAATTATTAGATGAAGTTTTTATCAAGAAGGTATGTAATCTTTTGCTTCTTTGAGTTGGAGAATTGTGTCAGATTATTCATCCTCATTACGGGATCATTCTCATAGTTTGAGATAAATATTTGATTCCTATTCAATTTTAGGCTTTCAGAATTTTAATGCTCCCTAAAATTAGTATGTGTTATTTATGTCTAGCTCATGGGTTCTTTGGGTCAATTTCATCCCTAGTTATTAAAGGACTCTAGTATTCTTTTGATTTGATCTACTTTGGTATTGTTTGACCTACAAGATCGGGATGTTCTATATTTCTCTCCCTTCTTTGGTACTCTTTTAATTGTAGGGAAGTGAGAATAGTTTCGTTCAACAAGGAACTACTTGTAATAAATTTTGTTACAATGCTCGTGTATATGTTTAGTCTAGCAATGTTTGCATGTTGTAGCTTCATTCATTATTGGAAAAGTGTCATCAATTTCTTAGGCGTTTGGTGTGCTAAACCCATGTATACATGTCTCCTTATATCGTGGTTTATGATCTTGTGTAGAATTTCAATGGGAACCATAGTTCGTAGTTTGTTAGTTGTGTAAATTACTCAGGCATGAATTTGATCTATTTAGACCATTTCATGGTTTTAGCTCTATGTCTCTTTCCCTTTGGTATCGTGTGTTCCTGTTAGCTCATCATTTTATGAGCATGAAACTCTATTCACAATCTCTTGAAATACTCCTTACTTGTTCTATTAAAAATGATATATCAAATCAATGTTGGATGAAGTTTTACTTTTTTTAACCTGATTCAATACTTGTTATATGAATTACAAAATAAGAATATGGATATTTACTTTACTAAAAATATTTATTTGTGCTTAAAAGTATAGGAATAGTAGTGCACTATGATCTATTAGTTTTAGACCAAAGAAGACTCTATTTGGATAATCTTGTTCGATATGAACTACATTCTTGTGTGAAAATTCAATGTTATCATTTCTTAAGAGATTGAGAATCACTTTTGAATATAGTAGTTATGTCCATTTGATTAACAATTTCTACGTATTGAGATAGGCTAATGTCATATAAGATTGAAAAACTTAGTGGTTCAATTAGAGAATTTGCAAGCAAACTTATATAGAAGGTAATACCTAGTCAGGTGCTTTCTCTGTCCATGAGTGCTTTTATTTATGTACACTTGGCTTTTTAGTTTAAAGCCTATTACAACCCTAGTTGCAAAGGTTTTGTGAACCTATCTTTTCTTGTAAACATATCTATGAATGATGTAAATAGATGTTTTCTGGATAAGAAAGGAATGTGCCTATCAATGAAATGTTTGATATCTTGGTTTATTTATGTATGTATTCAAGACATTGGTAATCTTGATGCTTAGTGAGTTTTGATAATCCTCTATTCTAAAACTAAATGATGGAACACACTCTTGAGTTACCTCTAAGTGTACTTTATGATTTGGGCTGGAAATTTGAATTGGTATAATACCGTTGAAAAAGTAATTCATGTTGATGCAAAATTTATGATTGATCATAATGATGACATTTTCTTACATTTGAAGTATGTATTTTGACTTCAAAAATTCCATTACTTCTTAGTTTTACTTTGTTAGATTAATTCTAGCTGGGCTGGGTATCCTTCATGTCAGGAAGGATTCCGAGGAAGCATTATTGCTTCGTGGTAGGGTGGAAACACACTCCCAAAATATTCGAGTGCCCTTGCTGACTTTTGTGAATAAGTTTCTGAAGCTTCTTTTAGGAAGAACTTTCCTTGACAGTGCTATACGCTTCTTAGAATTCGACATGGTGGTATTTCTATACTTTGATGTTTACATTTATCAATAGAAATGGAAGTTCATATTTGATCTAATTCTAATCTTACATTGTTTGGATTTGACAGTTGATCGATATCTCTTTGATTTGGTATTTAGTCAAGTTGGTCGAAATCTTTTTATTGAGTCGATATAACATCTGTTATTGGGATTATGCTAGTACATTTGACAGAGGGTTGACATTCCAATTTTCTTGGACTTAGAGGTATTCCTTATCTTTTTTATTGTTTTGGTCATAATTCTACTTCTTTTATTCCTATATTCTTGGAAATAACTTTGTATCTAGTCAATTTGTATATTCGACCTTTGACTTGTTGACCAACTCCATTATCTTTTATGCAAATTGCTGATGTGGCTTTTGTGTTGAGACCTTAGTCTTTACATATGGTATCAGAGCTTTGGGTTCCATATTAGGGCCTTGAGTTGACTATGCTTAGCTGCAACCCTTAGTCGCATAAATTGTGAGTTGATTAATGCTTGGACTATGAATGTAACTGTAGTTCCCTGGATTGACTAAAGTGTCTTCCGATTTCAATCTATCTTGATAGGAAAGGATAGAATGTTCCTTGTATTATGGGAAATAGACACTTAAGGGACAATGTTTCTTATGCATGTGAAATTTTAGGAAAGTCCCTGGTTGCTCTTAAAACTATGAAATTTTGAAACAGTTATGTGAGCCTGGCAACTGTCTACCTTGAGTGGTGTGATTGCTTCCTATTTCATATTGTAAAATGTTAGAACATGTAAAACAAAATTATGAGGTACTTTGTGTGTAGGATACACTTTAAAATTTAATGCCTTTTTCTCTACATTAGTATAGCAAAGAAAGAAGATAAAATTTTATGAGATTTTGTGTAGTTAAATAATGATGGATATGCAATAAGGTAAGAGAGCTTGCCAGAATTTAGGACTTGGCTTGTGATAAATGAAGGAAATATGTACTATTGTAAGGTATATTTTCAATTTTTATGAAATTATTTTAATACTAGAACCATATGAAATTCTTAGGGAAGAAGAATTCAACATGTTTTATATGAAACATAAATTTGTAGAAAATTGTGAAAATATATTTATGTCTTACCTTGCATGGCATGAGATTTCAAAAGAAAAGAGAGAATTAACAATTCATGTGGATTGGCTTTATTGGATAGAGCAACGTTGTTTAAGGTAATTGAATGTGTTATTACATGATGATGTAAACTTTGAGATTATGTTCTAGAATTATCATGATGTTCTTTAGCATACCTTGGATGCAAGGTGACGTGTAGTTTTTATTCCCTCTTTGTGGCTAGTGTTAGTCACTCTATAAATGTGATGGTTTCAAATTATGTTTTATTTTTTAACTTTGTTAAACTTTGAAAGAGGTGAAGGACTAGCTTGAAAGTTTAAGTTCAACTGAGATTTTGTTCACACTTACTTCTTGATTTTTTCTTATGACCATTGAGGGTCTAAATTAAAATTTGCAACTTGAAATATAATCATCTTAGGGTAGCTAGAATATGTGTTTTATGTTTCTAGTCATGTGCTGTGAAGTAATGTCATCTATCATATTTAGCGTATAACATTGATAGATTGTGAAAAGGAGTAGATTGCGAAGAACACACCAATCCTAATCTTGTATTCATATGTTATTTTAAATATGTTTTCAACTAAATTGACATGCAAAGGGTTGTGTATATTAGAAATGCATTTTATGAAATAATTAACAATGATTGATATTCTTTGATGTGAGTTTTGATGCTATGAGGAGCATTGCATGGATACTCACGGAATGATGGAATCCAGGGAAAATACATATTTTTTATATTAATATGATATTACTATCACATGGGTGATTATATTTGAGACCTTGCATGAAATTATTATGAGATGATTGAAATAGATGTAACATTTGATGCATTTGATGATCAACGAGTAGGTCAACATTTTTTTTATGGAAATAAAATAGAGTTACTTGAAACTATGTATTTTTGACAGAATGGTCAACACCCCCTTATGTATGTTTATTTGACTAGATGATTCAAACTATTTGATTGCGTATGATGAATGAGATTTGTCATGATGAAGGGCATAATTCTTTGGATTAGTTGATTTTTGTATGACTTGCATGCTAAATGTATTATTGCATGAAAGGAAATTATATGAAATGCATGAATTGCATCTTTTTGCTTACTTTATATGAGTATTGGAAAGCTTACCTTTCGGTGAGGGTGCTAATGTGGAAGAAGTAAACAGGGAAGGGTAGAAAGGGATGTTTCTCTACCTGCTAGTTTTCATTCCTGGTGATAAAAAGATGCTTTGGCCAAAGCTTGTTCACATATGTTTTCATAAATATGCTACCCATGTTTCATCTCCCTACCACATTCATGAACAATAGGAAATTTCATGGCTGCACCAGATACCCCTGCCTTTTATTCCTTTTGGGCGTTGGAGGGTTGGGAATTCTGAAGGCTGATAGAATCCCAAGGAAGTGCAAGGCTTTGTGGATAGAAAGGACAAGCGTTCGAGCCACACTCCTGTCTTAAGATTTGCAGATGGACGACTGACTGTCCAATGGCATATGAGACATGGACTTATAGAAGGACAGATGTCCAATTACAATTAAGTGTCTTGTTTCATGATTGACCTTTATGGTTATGTTTTTGGATGTATGGTTATAGATGTATGACATACATTGATGTGCTGATTTTATATGGTGGTGAATTATTATGATTAATTAGGATGTTTATGCTTAGATGAAGCACACTAGAATTATATTGATGAAAATGTGAATGCTTGTTCATATTAAGATGTGAGACTTGTAGGACTTATATTGTTTTAGAGATGAAATATAAATGCTATGATGAAATGTGTCAAAATTTCTTTGAAATATTATTGTGACAAGATGGGCATGAGGGCCTAGGTCACATAAATGGAAAACATAGATTCACTAACCTTTTTAGGTGATTTGTGAAATGGGTGGATGACTTTCTCACCTAGTAAGTACCACATATTAGATGGTACGTATGAATGATTTATTTACTTGTGATCAATTTGTGTTTTAAGGAATATTTTAGTTGAAATTTTGCAATTTTCAAATGACTTTTTTCTCTTGAATATAAAATATTGAAAATTTTCTTTTCTAAAAGTATTAACACTATGATTGGGCTAAAAATATTGTGAGTATATAAATAAGAGTATGCCAGGAACGTGGATCCAAGGAAATTAGAAATGTGCTAAATTTATTGTGATACCATGGTAAGGTATAGTTGTATACACCTAAAATTGGTCACCTAGACTATTAGCCCCTTTTGCTAAATCCTCAATTGCTTATTCTTGATCAAATCCTAGTTCTATCATTTATTCGATTATTTTCTATGGGCTAACCATTTTATCCTAAGTTTTTATTTATTTAAAAGGAATTCCCTCCCCTTTTAATCAATAAAAAGTCCCCACTTTTCCTCTTATCCTAAGTTGCACAAATAAAGCATTATTCTTATTTTATAAAAAGAGAAAAAACACTTTTTGTCTCATATGGATACAAAAGTCAACTCTTATTTTCTGATTGGAGGATATTTGTGCACATGGATTGCTCCTCTTTCAAGCTCCACCCTTGATTAAATATTTTGCCTCTTAATCTCCATGGTCTATTCTTTCTCATTTCCTTTAAAAGGAGAGCTCTCTTCTTCATTCTAGATCCTCAACTTTTTATGCTAATGTTATGCTGCAAGTTTTCTAGGTCATCTTGGAGCTTTTGGAGATTTGGAGCATTCTTGGCTTTTGCATCTACATGTTATCATAGCTTCATTTCTTGCATTGTCATGGCATTCATAGCTTCATACTTAACTTAGTTTCCTTTATGCTTTAGATTAATTCATCTAGCTTAACTAGGAGGCTTTGTAATACTTGCATCTTTCATTTTCATAGCTTAGCTTGCATTTCCATTTCTAGCATAGCATTGCATTGCATTTTCATCTTGATTCTTGAGGATATTGGCATTCTTGCCCTTGTCTTCATTGAATCTCCCATTGCATGGTTTACTAGCAAGGTTATTGGCTTAATAGCTCTAGCTGAGATCATTCTTAAAAACCCTTGCACTCCATGCCTAAGGAGCTATAGATCAATTTTTGAGACCTCATTCTTGAGTGTTCTTGAATGTAATGATTCATAGAAGTGTGACACAATTATAGCACACAATAGTAAGCACAAGTATGTGGGTATTTTGTTGCTACTTGAGAGTATCATGTAAGTTATTTATGAAAGAATTGAGTATGAGAATGTTAGATCTTCAATTTTGATTATGGTAGCAACATGAACTGATGCTTTGATGTTGTTCCTATATATGCACAGATGGAACGACACATTATAATAGAGGGGGAATATTGTCAAAGTGAGGTAACTCTAACCTTGTAAAACTGAAGGGTAGTAATGGAATTCACACACACTCACATAGAAAGTGTTCTTGAAATAATTATGATACATGTTGATTTTTCTTCAAATGTATTTGTTTTGGTGCATGTTCTCACTAGAATGCTTAAATGATGAAAATTTGACTGTTTGTAAGCAAATGAAATTTAATCTTGTTGATTTTCTGCTAGAAAGTAAAAGTGTATATATGTATCACCCTTAATATTTGAACAATGGAAGATGATTTATTATCATGTCAATTGTAAATTTCTTGAAGTATCTTTGAATATGATTAAAATTTTTGAATTAAGCATCAAGGACGATTCATTGTTTAAGGAGGGAAGGATGTCACAACCATTTTTAGGAAGTGAAGTTAGTTCCTATATTTTAGGATTAACTTCTAGTGAGTCATGAATCGATAGGTAAAATAAAATTATAGTTATTTCCACTTGTCATGTCGAACATAGATAATAAATGGAGGACTGTTTGTTCAATTCAAAGGTGGCATTAAAGTAACAAAAACTTAAATGAACCTCTTAGCATTCTATAATTATGGAATGAAAGACCATGACCATAAGGAAATAAATAAATGGAGAAAATAGAAAGAGAAGGATACACGGCAGGAAGGCGGCAGGAAAAGAGAGAAGTGCTAATGGAAGCATGTAATGATCAACAAAGGAAAAAACTCAATCTCCATTAGCAGAGTATGGGAGGTTGCGTAATCGGGGAAGAGTTAGTTGCACAAGTAGGCAACAGTTTTAGGGGAGTCAGTGGAAATGGGGAGACGAAGAAGAAATTTGGGGGGGATGAATTCAGAACATATCTTAGGATTCACATTATGGGCGGTATGGAGAGATTAGGGGGCTCCAATTTCTTAGATTATGGTGGCATATCATACTTGAACTTTTTGATATTCCCAGCAAGCTTACTCATTTGTCTTGAGAGTTCTATGCATTCACTACGGTTATCAGAAGTTTGACCAATCTTCTCTACAAATAAAGCTACAAACAATAACCCTACAACCACCTAATACACCTTCCCCACTTGTTGCAATATTTAGGCTACAACTTCTCTGTTCCCTCTATTTCCTTTCTCCTGCTAAATATGCTTATTCATAAATTTAAGGAATGCATATCCACTTTGTAGAAAGGAGGTCCATATTGATTTTGATCTATCCTTAAGTGTCTCTGAATAAGTTTGTGAGCTAGTGTTTCTCTGTAACTTCTTCCCTAGTATTGGCAAGTGCTTAGAAGAGAGTGTAAGAGCTGGTTGATGAGATCGATCAAATAGTCAACCTCATCAACTTTGTTGATCTCTTCACCTGCATGGTAGTAAAGAGGAACTTTTGTCACAACCTAACGTAGAATAGAGGCATTGATTTTACACCTTCATTCTTGGGTTTTATTAAAGGAAAAGTTTGTTTAAATCATTGGGAATTGACCAGATCTCAGCAAAAACCATCAAATATTTGGGAGCTTTCTCTTCATTGAAAAGAGTCACTTCATATTCTATTCAGAAAATGTGATCAACATGGCAGTCATTCCAAGGACCATTCATGCATGGAGAGGTACAAATTATTAGACGAAGTTTTATCAAAAAGGTATGTAATATTTTTCTTCTTCGAGTTGGAGAATCATGTCAGATTATTCATCCTCATTACGGGATCATTCTCATAGTTTGAGATAAATATTTGATTCCTATTCAATTTTAGGCTTTCAAAATTTTAATGCTCCCTGAAATTAGTATGTGTTATTTATGTCGGGCTCATGGGTTCTTTGGGTCAGTTTCATCCCTAGTTATTGAAGGACTCTAGTATTCTTTTGATTCGATCTACTTTGGTATTGTTTGACCTACAAGATTGGGATGTTCTATATTTCTCTCCCTTCTTTGGTACTCTTTTAATTGTAGGGAAGTGAGAATAGTTTCATTCAACAAGGAACTGCTTATAATCAATTTTGTTACAATGTTTGTGTATATGTTTAGTCTAGCAATGTTTGCATGTTGTAGTTCCATTCATTATTGCAAAAGTGTCATCAATTTCTTAGGCGTTTGGTGTGCTAAACCTGTGTATACATGCCTCCTTATATCATGGTTTATGATCTTGTGTAGAATTACAATGGGAACCATAGTTCATAGTTTGTTAATTGTGCAAATTACTCAGGCATGAATTTCATCCATTTAGACCATGTCGTGGTTTTAGCATTGTGTCTCTTTCCCTTTGGTATGGTGTGTTCTTGTTGTTAATATGATTTAGAACAACAAAGAGGGGGGGTGAATTAGTTTTTCTCAGGTCCTGATGTATAAGATAAACTTAAAAACTTTACTTTAAATCAAATCAAGCAACCAAAACAAACTCGGTCATCACTGATTCATCAATAGAAACATATAACAATGCAGTCCACTACCCAGCTGTATCTAACTTGTAAACCATAGAAATGTTCACACCAAAACATTCACACACAAGTATAACACCAGGATTTATAGTGGAAACCCAATATGTGAAAAACCACTTTGTAACATGCTACTATTATTTTCACTCTTCTAAAGTGAGCTCGGTTAAAAGCCAACCTTGTCAAAGGTTACAATGCACACTGTCAAGTGTGACCCAGTTAATGGATTTAATCACCCTATTAAAATTGAGCATGGTCAAAGGACTTACATACATTCCATTAGAATGAAACCTTGTTCAAAGGATTTAACTTATGACTGTTAGATCAACCTCTGTTAAAAGGATTTTGACTATTACAATGGTTAGAAAGTAGCAGCAGTGTTGATCTAAAAAACATACAACTTACTTTGCAAATATCAAATCCAATTCTGTACACAAATACTGGTTTACTGACTTTGAAACTTTTCCATCTTCATCTCTGATCTACTTGGAACTTTTCTTCAATCAATCACCACATTTCACCTTTAGCCTTCTTGTTTATACAATCAATAAAACTTATCTTCCAGTATTTCGGTTTCACCCCAATACATCAAACTTTTTCTCCACTCTCATACATCTAATCCAATGTTCAAGTTCCCTTAATACTTTCCTCAATTAGAATAACTCATGTTTTTCCACTTAATCTCATTCATAGATCTTAGGGTTAGGTCAGATTCATTGAATCTACCCACATTTTGTTCTTCGCCTTCTTTTCTAGAACCATCTCAAATCTCATAAAGATTTACAATAAAATGTTTTACAATGCATTGAATGCTTCCATACAATCAATAAATAAATTCAAGACATTTTACATAATCCAAGAATTCAAACGATGTCATCTCCAAGAAGAATTCTCTTCAAATATAAAATTGCTGATGCTCGATCAATACTGTGATCATCCACTCGGTCTTCATGTAGAACGCTCGGTCGTTACTAAAACTATTTCCTTGGCATGCACTGTCTTCCTCGGCAATTTACTGATACTCGGTCGACATAGGATTTTTCTCGGCATCCACTAACGCGGTTGACACTAACATAACTCGGCTTAAACATGATTTTATCCATTTTTGCTCAATTAAGCCTACCATATTATTCTTCAATCACACTAAGATAAACAATACACTGTCTCATCATTGTGCAACACAGTCAAGTACACTTTGAAGTATCAAGATAACTCAACCTTTCCTTAGGTGCTATTGTTACCAACCTTGCTTCACTCATTCACAACACTTCAATAGATATAGTACTTTCCTAAGTAGCAATAGTCTTACCAGTTAAGGTTTTGACATCAATGACAATACAATAATTGTTTCAATTACAGTTTCCAACAATCTCCCTCTTTGGCATTGATGGCAACACCATATGATATCACCTGAATAACACATGGATTACCAACCAATCCAAAACTTATCTGTCCATCCGAGAAATTTATAATATCCTTAGCTTCATTCTGATTCAATATCTGTAAATCATACTTCTGTGACCATCAGCAGTAATCAGATCTCCCTCTATCCTGATCTTTCATTTCAGTTCATCTTCCTCTTATCTTTTAGTATCTTCTCCCTCAATTTCTTCTCTATTCTCAGTATCATGTGTTATCATTATCAGTATCTTCTCCCTCTTTGAAAAAAATGCCAAAGCAGCAACATAACATACATCCACCAAATGTAGATAGTGTCTAGCTTTGTTCCTAGTGATTTCACCATTTTCATTCATCTTATTTCAAAATACCCATTTTGTTCCTATAACATTCTTATTTTCAGGTCTCGGTACTAGTGTCCAAGTATCATTTTTCTCAATCTAGTCAATCTCCTCATTCATTCCTTCTATCCAATCTTCATTCTCCAATGCTTCTCCTATTGTTTTAGGTTAAAATTCACATAGTAGGCATGTTGCATCCTTGATCTTACTTCTGGTCTGAATTCCAGCATATTTATCTCCAATTATCTATTTAGGTTTGTGATGTCTTCTTACATATTTTGCCAAAACAGGTTCAACATTTTTTTCTTCTATTTCATCAGGTTCCCCAACAAGATTGTCAGATTTAGCTTCTGAATGCTCGGCAACCTCTTCCTGATAGTCGGCAGTATCATTCTGTAGCTCGGCATGTTCTTGTTCTTTCTCGGCACTATTTTCCTAATGCTCGGCATTGCTTACCTGAGACTCAGCATCAGGTGCAAGTCTGTTACTTGCCTCTTCTTCCTGTTCAATGTACACAAAAGATCTGCAATCTTCTAGTTCTCTTTTACTGTCAACTTCATTTCTTTCTGCATACTCATCAATTCTTACATTCACACTTTCCACAATTTTGTCAGTGTTAGAGTTCAAACACTTATAAGCCTTACTTTTCATGGAATACCCTAGGAATATGCCTTCTTCACTTTTAGCATCAAACTTTCCATTCCTAATATCTTTTAGTATATAGAATTTTCTTCCAAAGATTGTAAAGTATTTAACATTCTGTGCATGTCCATACCATAATTCATAAGGTGTCAGATGTGTACCTTTTTTATTTGTACCCGATTAAGAGTGTTAACAACAGTGCTTATAGCTTCTTTCCAGTATTTCTAAGGCACGTTCTTTTTAATCATCAATGTCCTTGCACAGTCCAAGATAGATCTATTTCTTCTTTCTGCTATACCATTCTCTGGAGGAGTTCTAGGTGCATACATCTATCTTCTAATGCCTCTTTCATTACAAAATAGATTAAATTCATTTGATGTAAATTCTCCACCTCGATCAGATCTAAGACATTTCAGGTTCCTACCTGTCTCCTTCTCAACTTTAGCCAAGTACTACTTAAAGAATTGAAAAGCATCAGATTTCTCTTTTCAAAACATTACATGCATCATCCTGGTATGATCATCAACAAACAAGATAAAGTATCTAGCACCACAGTAACTTTGTATACCCATAGGTCCACAAAGGTCAGTATGAACCAAATCTAAAATGTTTTCAGAAGTAAAGGATTTTCTCTTGAAACTTGACTTTGTCATTTTTCCTAACTGACATTCCTTGCACATTATATTCTTAGGTTTCTTCAATCTCGGTAGACCTCTTACTTTCTTCTTCTTACTTATCTCTACCAAATTGTCAAAATTCACATGACACAACCTCTTATGCCATAACCAAATATCATCAAGTTGTGCAATTAAACATGTTTCTTCAGATAGGTCAAGATACAACAAATTACCTCTAGTCTGCTCTCCACTTCCAATCATTTCACCAGTGGCATGAAATATTTTAGGTTTCTTGTGATGAAATTCTACTCAATAACCAGTTTTGTTTAGCTGAGCAACACTTAAAAAGTTATAATTAAGACCATCAACCCAATAAGCATTTTCACAAGATATCTTATCAGTCAGTTTAATCAAACCTTTTCCTCTAACAGGACATGGTGCATCATTACCAAATGTTACACTTTTACCTCTGTAATGATATAAAGTTTCAAACTTATCCTTATCACTACTCATGTGATGTGAACAACCATTGTCAATAATCCATTTATCATTCTTGTTCACATAGGAAATAAATGCAGTTTTCTCATCCTCATCAGATTCATCTTTCATTGCAACATAGGCAACTTCAATTTCAACATCATCACCATCAGTGTTAGTTCCTTCTTCAGCAATATAACAAGATTTCTTACCTTTTCCCTTGTAGTCTTTGTTCCTTCGGTAGCTTCTATCATCTCTTCTATCTTTGTGTTTTCTTTTCCTTTCATCATCTTTATCCTTCCTGTCAGGACATCTAGTAGCTATATGACCGACCTTATTACATGCAAAACATATGATAGGGAGTTTACCTTTATACTTTCCCTTTCCTCTTCTCAGTCTTATAGCCATAAGAGCTTCTAGATATTCAAGTTCTTCATCAGAAGTGTCACTCTTACTTTCACTTTCACTTTCATTTTCACTTTCACTTGTGCATCTTTCTTTTTCCTTCTTAGGTTTTTTCAAAACTAATTGTGATTTAAAAGCAGATTCAACATTTCCAATACTTACAACAGTGAAATTATCATAATTAGAGAGTTCAAAAGTAGTCAGCTTACCAATCAAACCTTCCAAAGTGAGTCCATTTGCAGAGTTACATCTAGATTCCTGAATAGCTGAGATCTTGATAGCATATATAGGACATAGAGTTCTAAGTACTTTTCCAATAATGATTTCCTCATCAATAGTTCCATTGGCTCCCCTAATAGCATTTACAACTTCTTTTATTCTACCACAATATTGTGCAATGTTTTCACCTTCTTGCATTCTCATTTCATCAAACTTACCTTTGAGACTCTCGGCTTTTGCTTTCAATACAAATAAGTCACCACCATAGATCTTTGCAAGAGTGTCCCACATCTGCTTAGCAGTTGTGCAGTCCTTAATGTCTTCAAATTTCAGATAGCTTAGGGTAGATGCAATTTTTAGCATTCCCTGATTATGTTCTTGCTTAGCTCTCATTTCTTCGGCAGTCATAGGTGCAGCAGGTGAGACATAGTCATTCTCAATATAGTACTTTGCAGAATCACCAATATTAGCCAAGTGTAGCTTCATCAAGCTTTACCATGCAGGGAAGTTCTCCTTATTCAGCTTCGGTACCTCCTTCTTATACATCTTGATCATTTGCTTCAAGTCCCTTTAAACTTGATTTTTGTATACACCAATAAGCAACACAGCTCTAATACCAATTGTTAATATGATTTAGAACAACAGAGAGAGGGGGGTGAATCAGTTGTTCTCAGGTCCTGATGTATAAGACAAAATTAAAAAGTTTACTTTAAATCAAATCAAGCAACCAAAACAAACTCAGGCATCACTGATTCATCAATAGAAACATATAACAATGCAGTCCACTACCCAGCTATATCTAACTTGTAAACCATAGAAATGTTCACACCAAAACATTCACACACAAGTATAACACCAGGATTTATAGTGGAAACCCAATATGTGATAATCCACTTTGTAACATGCTACTATTATTTTCACTCTTCTGAAGTGAGCTCGGTTAAAAGCCAACCTTGTCAAAGGTTACAATGCACACTATCAAGTGTGACCCGGTTAAAGGATTTAACACCCTGTTAAAAGTGAGCCTGGTCAAAGTACTTACATACATTCCATTAGAATGCAACCTTGTTCAAAGGATTTAACTTGTGACTGTTAGATCAACCTCTGTTAAAAGGATTTTGACTGTTACAATGGTTAGAAAGTAGCAGCAATGTTGATCTGAAAAACATACAACTTACTTTGCAAATATCAGATCCAATTCCATACACAAATACTGGTTTACTGAGTTTGAAACTTTTCCATCTTCATCTCTGATCTGCTCGGAGCTTTTCTTCAAGCGATCACCAAATTTCACCTTCAGCCTTCTTGCTTATATAGTCAATAAAACTTATCTTCCAGTATTTTGGTTTCACCCCAATACATCAACCTTTTTCTCCACTCTCATACATCTAATCCAATGTTCAGGTTCCCTCAATACTTTTATCAATTAGGTTAACTCATGTTTTGCCACTTAATCTCATTCATAGATCTTAGGGTTAGGTCAGATTCATTGAATCTACCCACATTTTGTTCTTCGCCTTCTTTTCTAGAACCATCTCAAATCTCATAAAGATTTACAATAAAACATTTACAATGCATTAAATGCTTCCATACAATCAATAAATAAAGTCAACACATTTTACATAATCAAAGAATTCAAACAATGTCATCCCCAAGAAGAATTCTCTTCAAATATAAAATTGTTAATGCTTGGTCAATACTATGATCATCCACTCAGTCTTCATGTAGAAGGCTCGATCATTAGTAAAACTATTTCCTTGGCATGCACTATCTTCCTCGGCAATTTACTGATACTCAGTCGACATAGGATTTTGCTTGGCATCCACTAACTCGGTCGACACTAACATAACTCGGCTTAAGCATGATTTTATCCATTTTTGCTCGATTAAGCCTACCAGTTTAGTCTTCAATCACACTAAGATAAACAATACACTATCTCATCATTGTGCAACATAGTCAAGTACACTTTGTAGTATCAAGATAACTCAACCTTTCTTTAGGTGCTATTGTTACCAACCTTGCTTCACTCATTCACAACACTTCAATAGATATAGTACTTTCCTAAGTAGCAACAGTCTTACCAGTTAAGGTTTTGACATCAATGACAATACAACAATTGTTTCAATTACAGTTTCCAACACTTGTTAGCTCATCATTTTCTGAGCATGAAAGTCTATCCACAATCTCTTGAAATACTCCTTACTTGTTCTATTAAAAATGATCTATCAAATCAATGTTGGATGAAGTTTTACTTTTTTTAACTTGATTCAATACTTGTTATATGAATTAAAAAATAAGAATATGGATATTTACTTTACTAAAAATAGTTATTTGTGCTTAAAAGTACAGGAATAGTAGCGCACTATGATCTATTAGTTTTAGACCAAAGAAGACTCTATTTGGATAATCTTGTTTGATATGAACTATATTCTTGTGTGAAAATTCAATGTTATCATTTCTTAAGAGATTGAGAATCACTTTTGAATATAGTAGTTATGTCCATTTGATTAACAATTTCTACATATTGAGATAGGCTAATGTCATATAAGAATGAAAAACTTAGTGGTTCAATTTTTTTTAATAATACAATGTGCATGAAAGAGAATTTGCAAGCAAACTTATATAGAAGGTAATACCTAGTTGGGTGCTTTCTTTGTCCATGAGTGCTTTTATTTATGTAGACTTCGCTTTTTAGTTTAAAGCCTATTACAACCCTAGTTGCAAAGGTTTTGTGAAACTATCCTTTCTTGTAAACATATCTATGAATGATGTAAACAGATGTTTTCTGGATAAGAAAGGAATGTGCCTATCAATGAAATGTTTTATATCTTGGTTTATTTATATATGTATTCAAGACATTGGTGATCTTGATGCTTAGTGAGTTTTGATAATCCTCTATTCTAAAACTAAATGATGGGACACACTCTTGAGCTATCTCTAGGTGTACTTTATGAGTTGGGCTGGAAATTTGAATTGGTATAATACTGTTGAAAAAGTAATTCATGTTGATGCAAAATTTATGATTGATCATAATGATGACATTTTCTTACATTTGAAGTATGTATTTTGACTTGCACAAATTCCATTACTCCTGATTTTTACTTTGTTAGATTACTTCTAGCTAGGTTGGGTATCCTTCATGGCAGGAAGGATTCCCAGGAAGCATTACTGCTTTGTGGTAGGGTGGAAATGCAATCCACCAATATTCTCACCCTTGCTGACTTTTGTGAATAAGTTTCTAAAGATTTTTTTAGGAAGAAATTTCCTTGATAGTGCTATACACTTCTTATAATTCGACATGGTGGTATTTCTATACTTTGATGTTTACATTTATTAGTAGAAATGGAAGTTCATATTTGATCTAATTCTAATCTCACATTGTTTGGATTTGACAGTTGGTCGATATCTCTTTGATTTGGTATTTAGACAAGTTGGTCGAAATCTTTTTATTGAGTCGATATAACATCTATTATTGTGATTATGCTAGTACATTTGACAGAGGGTTGACATTCCACTTTTCTTGGACTTAGAGGTATTCTTTATCTTTCTGACTGTTTTGGTCATAATTCTACTTCTTTTATTCCTATATTTTCAGAAATAACTTTGTATCTAGTCGATTTGTATATTCGACCTTTGACTTGTTGACCGACTCCATTGTGTTTTATGCAAATTATAGATGTTCCTTTTGTGTTGAAACCTCAGTCTTTACACTTTGTGCGAGCATGAAACACTCGATTCTTAAATATCTTCAATATCTATTGATCATCATAGTATATAATTATTAGATCAAATTGTAGATGTTGTCGAAGTTTCTCAAGAAGTCTTCTAAGTCATATTGATTCACAAATTGGTACAACAACTGGCTTGTATTCTTCTTCAAAGGTTTCTTCTTACAACTCCATGAGATTCTATGATTGAAGTAATAACCAAAGGTTGATTTTCTAGAGTCTATGCAACCTGTCCAATCTAAGTCAAAAAAGCCACCAAGTTTGAAATTTTCATTTTTCAAATGCTCCAATCTAACTATTTTTGTTCCATAAAGATAGCTCAAAACATGCTTCACAACTAATCAGTGACTTTTTTTTAGATGAGCCATGAATCAAGATAAGATTACAACTTCCTAAAATATGTTTAGACGAGTAGTAGTTAAGTAAATCAAATTTCATATCTAACCCCTATATAGAGTTTCATTAATTGTTTTACCATTTGGGTCTTCAGTCAACTTAGTACTTGTCTCTATTGGTATTAGTGTTTGTCACACTTCAATTCCAAGATCAGACATCTCAAAATGGATTTCCATATCTTCTTTCATATCTGCTATTACTGATTAATAGTCCTTATATTAAGCAAATCATCAACATATAACACGATAAATAGTACGTTGCTATCAAAATTTGTAAATGTGTAGATTTGGATCAACATTAGGTGTTTGGAATCTTTTCAATTGAAGAATGTACTTAATTTTTTATTAGCAAGCTAATAGGGCTTGTGTCAAACTATATAATGTTTTTTTCAATTGACACATAATGTGGTCCTTTCCTTTTTCAACAAACCCAAGATGATGTGTGACATATACCTCTCTTATCCATTTTCCATTTAGAAATGCACATTTGTCATCTATTTGGTGAATTTCCGAGTTGTAATGGGAAGAAAGTGCTATCAACATTCTAATTGTGCTCATCTTTGCAATTGGGGAAAAGGTATCCTCATTGTAGATTTGAGTCTACCTTGAGCATATATTCACTTAATCAAATGTCATATCCAAAATGGGTGCTAAAAATAATATGAAATTGTAAATTGCTAAACAAACTAGCAATCTACAGCATGCTAGATAAACATATATATTGATAAGTCTTACGAATTCCATTAGTCAACAAGGTGTGTTATGCTAGGTACTTCATAGACCATCAATAGCTTAGGAAGCATAAACTACAATAATAATCATTAACTACCAAGACACACTATACTAGATGATCAAATATGAATTGTATAAATGTCATTGGGCTGCAATTTGTGTTATGTTGGGTGATTCATAGACCACCAATGCCTTAGGGAGTATAAAAACAATAATGATCACAAACTAGCAAGCCACACTATACCATATGATCAAAGGTAAATTGTATCAGCACCACTGGCCAACAAGTTGTATTGTGTTGAGTGATTTATAAACCACCAATACCTCAATGAGTGTAAACAAAATGTAACTAGAAATTTTTTTTTATATTAGGTGATCAAAGGTGAATTTTATGAATACCATTAGACATGAAGTTGTGTTATGAACTGGATGATTCATTGACCAACAACATTGTAAGAGATAGGTTGATAGTCATGCCTTAGGGAATAGTATGCAACACAGTGCCACCACAAAGGGGTCACATCAGTAAAATACAAAAAGGAAGCCATATTCCACCACATAAGATGTTGAAATATTGCTATGTAAGAGATACTCATCATGGATACTTACTCCCAAACAAGTAATAAATCCTCATAATGGATATAGACCTTCTAAAATGGAAGAGATCCTCATCAAATATATATCTTCCTAAAACCAAAGAGAGGGGATCCTTGAATAAGGATATTGTGTACCCAAAATACCTTCATAGGATTAGTTCATCAATATTTCAATCCAATTATACAAAATACAAAAATTAGTAAGCTATTGAATGAAAATAAGGACAATAAACATCATATGGCTCTCTAATTAAAGATTCTAATGATAAGGTCTCAGCAAGCTTCCATTAGAGATAGCTCTAAAATGAGAAATATGCTAAATGATGAGTGATTATACCTATTATTTTTCAATTATATGCTAAAATTATGCTTTCAAATCAATTTCACTATAATAAGGATGCAATTCTAAAGTGTTATTGGGATCCTTTTCTCCTGATTTTGACCTTCTATTTATAGATTTCTCCAAGCTTAGGGGGTGGAGTACGTTTAATCATGGTTAAGTTTGGGTTAAGTCCATGATTTCAAATATTGAGACAATTTAAATATTTTTTCGTCCAAGCTTGGGACAATAAGACAAAATGAGTGGTCAAGATCATTCTCCAACAATGTTAATATCCAGGGAAGCAGGAATTTCCATGTCTAGTTGTAGCGCAATCAAAGCCCTAGCATTCATGTGTGGCACCAATCTAGTGGTGTCATCCATCCTGATTAGTTTTCCTAGAGGTTCAAGGAGATGAGGAAGGAATCGCCAAAGGAAGGGAGGGATATTTTTAACAATAATCCAGCGAGGGGTTGAAAGAGCTAAAATTTCCTCATGTATGGCTTCCGGAGTCCAAGCTAGGGCACGGAAGGAAGATTTACCAACCATCCAAAACTGTTTCTTAAGAACCTCTTGTTCAGCATCTGTATTATTGAAGAAAACAACAAAAAGACTAGGTTGAATCTGTCTGCAAAAAGAAATATGATATCCTAACTTCAAATTCCAATAATTATGAAACCAATCATCAAGAAATTTGTGAGGAGGGCACTTATCAATATCCATAGCAGTAAAAAAAATAGCAGTCTTTTAATCTATTTTTTTCCTTAACAATTTCATTAACCATATCAAGGTTCGGAGAAATGGAGAAAGACTGCAAGACAGCCCCAAGGACCTTACTGGATCTACCTGTTCCATTCAAGTTGTTGACTTGAAACCTAGCCCCAGCAGCAACGCTAAAAGCAAAGACAGCTTCAGAAAAAGATTTCGGTTTGGAGGCCGAATGAGCAAAGTTATGTTTAAAAGTAGGGTTAGGATCTGGCTCCATGGGAGCCCTTGTGGGAGGTGAGGCTGAGGGTACGGCCTCTGCCGAAGGGCAAGGCTCAGGATGGAGCATCATGTTAAATAAATGCAGAGTAAAGGAAAGAAAACACCTGGCATGAGGGGAGCTATGCGAACGTTGAAAAAGAAAGACAACAAATGCTGAAAAAGAAAGTCAGTGACCGAAAAAACACCGAGAAAATGCCACTTTTCCTATTTCCAATTGTATAATAAGTTTTTACTTTTTAAAGTTTCATTTTTAAAGAAATGTATATATATTTTTACTTTTAGAATTTTTTAGTTTTATATTTAAAAGTAAAAATTATTTATAAGTAATATTATTATTAAAGTAATTTTTTTCTTCAATTTTATCATTTACGAAGGTAATATTTTGGTGTACTAGTGAAACTTTTTCATGAGTGTAATTATATCTCTATTAGTAGGAGTTGATGAAAATCATTCCAGGGGTACAACTGGAAAAATCAACTCTAAATCAACCATAGATAACCAAATCCTACAAGCTGCAACATATCTATGACAAACATTTCCTTAATAATTTCTATATTAAAAAATAAAATCTATCCGCTTATGGTGCATGCACAAAAGTATGACCATGGACTACATCATTATTGACCACCAACCATAGATAACCAAATCCTACAAGCTGCAACATATCTGTGACAAACATTTCCTTAATAATTTTAATATTAAAAAAAATAAAATCTATCTGCTTATATTGCATGCACAAGAGCATGAACATGAACTACATTATTAATTATTATTGAGACATTTGTCAAAAAATTAACTCAATCAGAAACAGCAAAAATAAATCGTTAGAAAAGAATGTATCAAGACTCTACAATTGCACAAAGTCAACTATAACAGCTAGGGGAGAGGACCCAGTAGTTGAACACTTTCCAATGGTTGTGATAGTAGTTCTTAACTTAATACCCATAGTTGTTGATTTAATATCCAATATTTTTGACAACATTATACCAATAGTTGTGACTTTAAAGTTGTTTTTGCTGATGATGACTATCCATAATTGAATGAAATGTACCCTTTGTTCTAAAAAACAGCCAATAGTGTGATGCCACATCAGCTGCACAACTATTGGGGTCCCTAATTCACTATGATTGGTCTCACTTTTTTTGGGGGCTGTTTTGGACACCTTGGCAAAAAGCATGCTGAAGTGGCATCATATTTGATGATGTGGCTCTGAAACCTTAGTTATAAGCAGGAGACTCGTCAAGTAAGCTACTGTAAAAAAATAGGAGTGATTTGAAATTTCCACGTAGATTTTTTGAGAAGCCCGAAGTTAAAGTGCACAACTACTGGGTCCTCTCCCCTAACTCCCCTTGCATATTGTTTTAATAAAATAAAAACACCCCATTTTATACAAAATAAATCCAAAACTAATTAAAACTTGAATGGAATATCCGGACAGGTGGACCTGAAAAGGGAGTTCAAGAAACAATCTACTGTTAAGAATAGCAATCATTCACGAAGCAGTACGGGTGAGTTCCAACAAAAACGGACTTTCCAAGACCTCAATCACTTCACTGCGACCAAATTTTAATGGTTTCCCAAAATACCGATTCATAACGTCTGCTAATCGCCAAGAAACTGTGACACATTTCATCGTAACCGTTCACCGCCTTCTATAAATGACATTTACCATTCACAATCCTTCACAGAAATTTGTGTTCGGACTTCTCTGCTAGTTTTCATCAACCATGGCTTCCACTGTTAAATCTCTGAGTTTTTTAATGGTGATCATGGTGAGCATTTTCGTGCTTGTTTCTTCCTCAGAATCTACAATTCGTGATGTTTGCAAGAGCGCAGTGGATCAAAAATTCTGCCTTGCCTCGTTAATTCCATATCCAGGGGCTCTGAATGCAAATATCTCCCAGCTGGCTGTGATAACGGCGAACATCTCGTTCGTCGAAATGATAAAAGTTAAAGAATTTATTGTGGGTCTTAACAGAAGTGAAGGGCAGGAAAATCGCAGCATTGTAGTCCTTGAGGAATGCGTAGAATTCTATGAAAATGCGCAGAGGCAGCTTCTGCAGTCATTATCGATTCTGAAAAGGCCTGACGGGGCAGACGGAGATCTTGTGAATGCTCTGCAAAGTAGTGCTTTAACAGGTGTGACTACTTGTCTGGATGAGGTGGATCGGATGGCACCAAAATTAACTCCTGTGGTTGAGAAGAGATCTGAAAATCTTGGGAAAATGCTCGACGATGCTCTCTCTGCTACAAATCTGCTGTTCCATATAGTTCCATTGTAGTTCATGATTTGTTCACCCAATTTAACCCACTTTAGCCAAATTTAATGATAAAAAGTTCAGTTTTTGTCAATAGGATTTAGATGAAGTATACTTATGTTGCTGGTTATTTGATTACTAAGATTTGTTGTGTTCAGACTTACAGTAGAGTATATGCAAGCAGGATTTGAAATTGAGCAGTTGATCTTTCTTGTCAAGTTTTTTTTAGCCAAATATAAATTATATATTAAGGAATGATTGAAGAAATTTTGATGGTCTATTCAAAATCAGTTTATTAATGGCATAAATTTCTGACAAAAATGTTTGAGGATGATAATATGACAATCAAATGTGTGATTTAAATGTAGTATCTCCAGAATTCTTTGGGTTTTAGATTAGCATTTTTTCCTTTTAAATTTCAGTTTTTATTAGGATTTGATATCTTCAAATTCTTTTAAATTTTAGATTATGGTTAGAGTTTTTTCAAATTCTTTTGTATTTAAGTTAGTATTAAGATTTTCAATTATTTGTTAGTACTTGCCTATAAGCTAACAAGTATATTGCATCACTTTTTGGATTTCTTCCATTAAGTAGTGATTAAAACTACACATTATAATTTAGTATTTTCTTATTTTGTTAAAAATAACACATATTCTATAGTATAAATGTTAATTTTTTAAGTTTATAATTTGTAAAAATTATTTATTGATAATTTCATTGGTTAAATCATTTAAAATCTTATTACACGAGTGAACCAATTAAAATGTACCACGTTTGTTATTTATTGTACACTTTATATTCAATATAATAAAAATCATGCATTCAAAGAATACAATCTAATTTATATATCATCTGAAAAATTAGAATTTAGAATACAACTTTATAGATACCTATTAAAAATTCTAAAGTTTATAACCAGAAAATTTCACACAGCTTTAAATTTTATTAGATAAATTTTAAATTTGGCATTTATAAAATGTATAAGTCATTTTTATTTTTTTTTGTGAAATTTGTAATTTTTTAATAAATAAAAAAAGATGAAAATAAATTATTATTTTGTTGAGAACTTAATCTATTTTTATACTTTCTTTTTTAAGAAATAGGTAAATATCTACATTTCAAAGCTTTTTTAAGTTTATTAATAGTAAAACCATAAATTACAATTATAAAATATTAAATTTGATGGATTGAAAGAAAAATGTAAGAAATGATTAAAATTTTAGAAATTTATTTAAATATAAAAAATTTGGAAAATAATGACAAATATAATTATATATAAATTAAGGTAATACAAATAATGAAAATAGGTTATTATCTAAGTTTATCAAATAATTTTTTACTATATGTAAATATTTTTTTAAATGAGACTGTTAAATAATGATTCTAACAACACTAACTCTAAGATTGTTGATGTAATACTATCATAATATTTTGGTAACTTGTTTACATCTCACTTATTTTGTTCATGTATATGTAACATATTTACATTTCATTTATTTTGTTCTTGTTTAAAACTCATAATGTTCTATGTAACATATTTACATTTCACTTATTTTGTTTTTGTTTAAAACTCTACGGGCCAATCACCATGCAACATATGTTGCTATCGGCTTAACCATTGCACTTCATTGGTGCAAGTGCTAGTTTATCAATAATTGTAAATAAGAGATTAAGGTGAAATAATTTATGTATTTATTGGACACTATAAATTAAAGTGTTAAACTTACTAAATTTTTTTTATTACAATAATTAGATATAACTTCTTATAAGGAAAATTTATTAAAACTAGAGATTAAAATTTTATACTAGTTATATTGAAATCTCAAATTTCTTATTATAATTATATATTAAATAGAATTATATTAATAAGATATAGTAATTTTATTAAAATTAAAATCAAAATTATATTTCATATTAGAATTACAATTAATTACTAAATTAGGCAAGTACTTGGCCACTACGTAGCACTTGTTTATCTTATATCAATAGAAATAGCTTGAATTTTAGATTAGCATCAGGACTTTCTTAAATTTCCTTGAATTTCAGATTAGCATTAGAATGTGGTATCTTCAAATTCCTTTAGATTTTAGATTAATATAGGATTTTTTCAATTCCTTTGAATTTTAGGTTAGCATTAACATTTTGGACATTTTTTTTATCTTTTATTTATAAAATTGTCTAAATAACCAGATTTAAAATATAAAAGTTTTAAAATATATAAGATTGTCCCAAAAGAAATGAATTTTATCTTAATATTCAAATTTCTTTGAATTTCAAATTAATATTAAAATGTATCTTAAAATCATTTTAGATTTTAAATTAGCTTTAAAATTTTTATAAAATTCTTTAAACTCAAAATATTCAAAACTTTAAAATATATAATACTGCTCCAAAGGAAGGCCTACAAAATATGTAACTTAGGAAATTCGAACAGGCTTGAGAGCATTTAAAAAAAGTTAGAGAGTATGCCCAACATTAAACCAAAGGAAATGAAAGGTTGGCCCAAATTATAGAATACTATTAACCATATACATGATATAGACCCTTAGGTTAACTTGCTTGATTAGTCGTTAATGATCTCCTTCATATCCCTCCCATCCATGAGGACCGCAGAGAGCATGGGAGAAATTTTAGTATTGACTCTGTACCTATAGTTTGTTACAAAAAATGGCTCACACAAAACCAGCTTGACGGCATACACAATCATTATAGAATTGGTTTTTAATAATTGAACAAATCAGAAATACCACCTATAAAAACTACTTGCACTCTTTTTGCTAGCAGTCAGACGTTTGTGTCCACCTAGAAATTGGGAATGAAAATTGGGGCTGAATGATACCGAAAGCCAAGTTATAACTAGCATTGTATAAATTTAAAACAAAGCTATTTTATAATCTTTTTTTCCAGGTATGTGTAATATTATTCTTGTAAATGATGGATCACACTTAAATCACCTCTCTTCTTTGCCGCTCTCTGTCTTTTCGCTTTGTTGTTCTCTGCATTGATCTTACTCAGCACACATCTCATTGTTCTTATTTTTATTTCGTGTTAACTTTTCTCAGTCATAGACTAGTTCAATTTTCTTATTGAGAACATGTTTACGAATAAAGTGGTGATGTACATCAATATATTTTGTGCGAGCATAAAATGCTAAATTCTTAAATATCTTCAATATCTATTGATCATCACAGTATATAATTGTTGGATCAAATTATAGATGTTGAAGTTTCTTGAGAATTCTTCTAAGTCATTTCAATTCGCAAATTAGTACAACAACTGGTTTCTACTCTTCTTCAGAGGTTGCTTTTTACAACTCCATGAGACAATAGCAGATCCAAGATTGAAGTAATAACCAGAGGTTGATTTTCTAGAGTCTATGCAACCTGTCCAATCTGAGTCAAAAAAGCCGACAAGTTTAAATTCTTCATTTCACAAATGCTCCAATCTAAATGTTTTTGTTCCATAAAGATAGCTCAAAACATGCTTCACAACTAATCAGTGACTTTGTTTCAGATGAGCCATGAATCAAGATAAGATTACAAGTTCCTAAAATATGTCTAGACGAGTAGTAGTTAAGTAAATCAAATTTCCTATCAAACTCCTATATAGAGTTTCATTAATTGTTTTACCATTTAAGGTTTCAGTCAACTTAGTGCTTGTCTCTATTGGTATTAATGAAGCTTATAGTCTTGCATTTTGAATCATGTGAGAATTTATCTGATATACTCATTTGAGAGAGATAATTTTTTAGGTGTTTGTCACACTTCAATCCCAAGATAAGACATCTCAAAATGTATTTTCATTTCTTCTTTCATATCTATTATTGGTGATTGATATTCCTTCTTTTAAGAAAATCATCAACATATAACACAATAAATAGTATCTTATTGTCAAAATTCTTAAATGTATAGATTTGGATCATCATTAGGTTTTTGGAATCTTTTCAATTGAAGAATGTACTTATTTTTTAATTACCGAGCTAATAGGGCTTGTTTCAAAATATATAATGTCTTTTTTAATTGAAATACAATGTTTTCCTTTCCTTTTTCAACAAATCCAAGATGTTGTGTGACATATACCTCTCCTATCCATTTTCCATTTAGAAATGCACATTTGACATCTATTTGGTGAATTTCCTAGTTGTAATGGGAAGACAATGTTATCGACATTCTAATTGTGCTCATCTTTGTAATTGGGGCAAAGGTATCCCCATTGTAGATCCGGACCTAGCTTGAGCATATATGCACTTAATCAAATGTCATATCCAAAATAGGTGCTAAAAATAATATGAAATTGAAAAGGGTGTACAACTTACAACACTACATTCAACCCCCACTTTAGTGGGATTATTAGGTTATGAACACACCCTTGGTAAAGTAGATAGAAGCCAAGGTTAAGGCACTTATGAAACATACACCCTATGAAGCAAACATATGTAAATCATAATTCAAACATGAAAAATAAATGAGTTGAAACACACAAGGCACAAAGAAAACACGTAAGACACGTGGAAGACATTTAAGACACATGGTGTAATGTCCCCTCTCCCAAAGTGAATTTAATAAATAAATCATAATATTAAGCTATGACAAAAATTAAATACCAAGGTAATAATAATTATATAAGTGATTAATAATAAATAATAATTAAATATAATATGATTAATATCTACAATTGGATAAGTTTAAATTAAATAGTAATATGAAGATATTAAATAAAGAAATAGATAATGAACAAATAAATAAATATAATTTATTATTAAATTCATGCTATAATCAAACCTAGACTATTATAATAATAATTAAATCAATAGAATTAATATAAATATATTTAGTCTAATAAATAATAATATTAATAGATAAATAAAATAAATAAATAATAATAAAATGTAATTATAATATAAACAATGATATTAATAATCATTGTTAATGGCAATTTAAATAAAATATAAATAAATAATAAATTATTATTATTATTATAAATAAATAAAAATATAGAGGCATGTCTCTAAATCTAAAGATGGCAACCCTTCAACATGCAAATGTATATAATGGATATCAAATCCATTCCTCTTGGAAAAAGGAGATACATAGAGAAAATAAATAAAAAGGAGAAGAATAATAAGATTAGACCTTACTTACCATTCCCAAGGGAAATCCAAATACTAATTATGAATTTTAAGACAAATCAAGTAAGTAAGGTAAATACATCATTCATGCAAGACACATAAGACAAGTATGAAGTATACAATAATAATGAAGCAAATAAATATTTCAAGTCGGCAAGATAAAGATACTTTTGTACAAAAAGTTGTCTCAATACCAAGAGTCAACCTTGGAATAAAACAAACACATTAAGAAAATTAATCATAATATATAATAAAATACATACATGTTTAGGAGCTATAGTAAACATGATGCAAGATTAAAATTGATTCAAACACACAATGTGTACATGACTCTAGCACTAGCTTTTTATATTAGTAAGGTCATGTATGTTGCAAAATCCTCCATGGTTATAGCAACTTGGGTTATGCTAGATTACCATGGATTTGCAATATCTTAGTGAGCATAAGCAAAGGATCAAAAACTAGCAATTTGTGTTCTATTAAGTGATCACAAGATACACAAACTCACAAACTAGAAATCTACATCATGCTATATAAACATATATTGATAAGTCTTACGAATTCCATCAAACATCAAGGTGTGTTACACTAGGTACTTCATAGATAGTTAATATCTTAGGAAGCATAAACTACAATAACAATCATAAACTACCGAGACACACTATACTAGATAGTCAAATATGAATTGTATAAATTTGTCATTGGGTTGCAAGTTGTGTTATGTTGGGTGATTCATAGACCACCAATGCCTTAGGGAGTATAAAAATAATACTGATCACAAACTAGAAATCCACACTATATGATGTAGGAGCATCTCGGGTCCTTGGCAATCCTATGTCACCAAAAACATGTTTGTATTTTCTTGTGTTGCTCGATTCCTTCTTTGATCGAGTTGGTTCGATGTTTCTTGATTTCCTTTGTTTACCGAGGTTGGTCGGTTATCTCTCTAGCACTTGTTGAATTTCCTTGGTGCTCGGTTATCCTTTCTTACCGAGTTGTTTGTTTTAGTTTCATGTTGAGGCCAACTCTTGTAATTAATTATGGTCATGGATTTAATGTTCGTATCTATCATTGGGAAGCATATGGACCTAGATCTGGTCATTCCTTTCATTGATGGTGGATCAGAAGGCCGACTTGTTTGGTAGCCTCTTGTATATATTGTAATCTCTGTTTGTAGTTTTAGGACATCAGTAGTAGAAGATAGAAGCTAGGAGATTATTTTAGATCCTCACATTTTGGAGGACTTCAGTACTTGAATTGTAATATTTGGCCTAAATCGGGATTACCTTATAGCCTAGCATGTATGAATCAATTGGAATAAATATATGAAGGTTATATGCATTCTCTCTCTCACTTCTATATTATTTGCTTCCATGTGTGATCTCTGCAAGGTGGATCTGGTTAGGGTGTGCCTTTGGCCCCTCTCCCCATCCACCCTTGCATTAGGTGGTATCAGAGCGAGGTGAGATCTAGATCTAGGTTTGCGAATCTAGTTTGAGGGTTCCTTCTTGTCAAACCCTAGTTAATTTGTTGTGGGGTAGCAGATTGCAATTTGGCCTACAATTGTAGAGGGTTTCAAGATGGTTTGTGGGAGGTGAGATGTAGATCCAAGATTGGTAGATATGTTGAGACAACTTGCTACTAGATTAGAAGCTGTTGAAATGGCCCAGAGAAGAGGAAGACATCTTGAAGTTGTTAGTGATGATGAAATTGAGGAAAAATAAGTTGATGTAGAACCTACATCGGTGATGGATCAAGGTGAGGAAATATTGTTGAAGGCTTTGACAAATCTAAAGTCTACACCACACTTTAATCCTCCTAAATATAGTGGAAAATTGGATTTTGATGAATTGGTGGACTGGATCACCGAGATGGAAAAGTACTTTGAATATGAAAATGTCCCAGAGGAAAAGAAGGTAAAAATTTCAAGCACAAAGTTAAAAAGTCATGCAGTTGGATAGAAAGAGCAAAGGCAAAGACAATTTAATTAAGGTATGGAATAAGATGGTCAATAAATTGAAAGGAAAGTTTTTACCCTGTGATTATCAGATTAACCTAGTTAGGTGAATGCAAAGTTTGAGGCAGAAAGATAGCTTAGTAAAAGAGTATACTGAGGAATTCTATAGATTAGATATCAAATCTGGACATGATGAAGATGATGTGGAAAGAATTGCTAGATACCTAAATGGATTGAGAGTTTCCATCCAAGAAGAAATCAGTTTGGTCAAATTGGAGAACATTGAAGAAGCTTATCAGTTTGCAATGAAAGCTGAGGAGAAATTGAGCAAGAGACATGAGAAAAGACAAAGAGGTAGAGGTGGTAGATTCCCTAGAGGAAGAGGTAGATCTTATGGTGAAAAAAATAGATCTGAACCAGAAAAGAAAATCTAGATAAACGCAAGACTGAGTGGAAAGGTGAAAGTTCATCTAGAGGAAGAGGCAGTAACTACCGAGGTGGTTAAAACAAAGGTGGTTTTCGAGGAACTTTTTACAATTGTGGAGAAGAAGGACATAGATGATTTGAGTGTACACATGCAAGTAAGAAGGTCGGTAACAGTAGAAATTCTTTGGTGCAAGAAGAGTCACTGAATGAACCTGAGAAGGAAAAGAACTTGATGGAAAGAAGAGCATTTTGGAGTGAAAGTAATAAGGAAGATCTGGTAAGGAAAATTTTGTTCAAAACTAGATATAGAGTTTCTGATGAAGTTTGGAAAGTAATCATTGACAGTGGCAGCTCGGAGAACTTGGCATCTGAGGAAATGGTTACAAAGTTGCAATTGAAAAGGTTGGAACATCTGAAGCCCTATCAAATTTCATAGATCAAAGATGAGAATACACTCTTAGTAAGTGAACAATGTTATGTGAATTTGAAAATTTGAAAGTACTATGATAAGGTGTTATGTGATATCATACCTATGGATTGTTGTCATATTTTGTTGGGTAGACCTTGGCAATATGATAGACATGCTATATATGATGGGAGATTGCATAAATATACTATTTGGGATGATGGGAAAAGACAAATCTTGTTACCTTTGATTGAAGAACCTGTCAGTAATGTTTGCACATCTATGAAATTTTTCTTGATGGAAGGAAGAGAGTTTGTTAAGGATTTGAAGAAGAATGATGTATGTTTTGTTGTGATTCCTAACAAACCGAGTAAGAAAATAGAGGATAGAATCCCTGAGGAGATTGATAAGTTACTCACCGAGTACAGTGAGATCATTTTTGATAATGTACCTGATGGTTTTCCACCAAAGAGAAGCATTGATCATTGCATGGATCTAATCCTTGGAGCTAGTTTACCGAATAAGGCACCACATTGGTTGACACCTACCGAGAATCAAGAATTGACCCGACAGATTCAAGAATTGTTGCAGAAAGGTTTGATCAGAGAAAGTTTGAGTCCTTATGCAGTACCTATTGTATTGGAACCTAAGAAGAATGGAGAATGGAGAATGCGTACGGATTCTAGAGAAATCAACAAGATAACAGTGAAATATAGGTTTCCTATATCGAGAATGGATGACATAATGGATAGTTTGACTAGAGCAAAGTATTTTACCAAAATTTATTTGAAAAGTGGGTATCATCGTATCAGAATAAAAGAAGGTGATGAATGGAAGACTTCTTTTAAGACAAAAGAAGGTTTGTATGATTGGTTGGTTGTGCATTTTGGTTTAACTAATGCATCGAGTACTTTTATGAGGTTGATGAATGAAGTTTTGAAGAAATTCTTAGGTAAATTTTTATTGTATACCTAGATGATATTCTGATATTCAGTAAGACCAGAGAAGAGCATTTGTTGCATGTTAAAAAAGTATTGCAGAGGTTGAAAGAAGAAAAGTTGCTGATAAATCTAAAAAAGTGTTCATTCATGAAAGAGGATATTGTGTATTTGGGATTTATGATTTCACCTGATGGTCTGAAGATGGATCCTGAAAAGGTTGAAGCTATTTTGAATTGGCCTACACCTAAGAATGCTAGTGAGGTAAGATCATTTCATGGTTTGGAAATTTTTTACCGAAAGTTCATTAGGAGTTTCAGTTCAATTTGTAATGCTATGACTGAGACTATGAGAGGAGATAAAAGAGAATTCAAGTGGACACATGGAGCTAATAAAATTTTTGAGACTCTAAAGCAGAAGGTTGTTGAATTACCTGTGTTAGCATTGCCTGATTTCAATAAGGTATTTCAAGTAGAATGTGATGCAAGTGGAAGTGCAATAGGAGCTTTGTTGAGTCAAGAAGGTAAACCTGTTGCTTTCTTTAGTGAAAAGTTGAATGATGAAAAAAGAAAATATTTTGTGTATGATCAAGAATTCTATTCTATTGTTCAAGCCCTAAAGAAATGGAGACATTATTTGATACTAAGTGAATTTATATGTATACAGATCATAAAGCTTTACAGTATTTGGGTAGTCAAAATAATTTGAATCAGAGACATATGAAATGGGTTGAGTATTTGCAAAGCTATACATTTGTGATAAAGCATAAGAGTGGAGTCACTAACCGAGTTTTTGATGCATTGAGTAGAAGAAGATCTTTGATGACTGAGTTGAAAATTGAAGTTCTTGGTTTTCATGACATGATAGATTCTTACAAATTTGATCCTGATTTTTCTGAGCCATGGAGAAAGTGCAGAGCACCTATTCAAGATCAACTAAGTACTAAATGGGAAGAATATTTCATTCAAGGAGGTATGTTTAAAGGTATTCAGTTGTGTATACCAAGAGGATCAATGATAACTAATTTGATAAAGGACAAACATATTAGTGGTTTGGCTGGACACTTTGGTGTTGACAATGTTAGAGTAGTCTTATGTTAGCTAATAATTAAATCATTTAATTATTAGTTTATCATACTCTAGGCTTAAGTTTCACTTAGGCGCTTTATAATTCTTTAGGGTTTTAGCCTTTAGGGTTTCGTGTTTCCTTTTATAAGGATTCACTTCTTTCATTTCAATAAGGAGATTGTATTGTAATTTCATTTTGTTAATAGAAGCTTTTTCTATCACAATGATTTTCCTGTCTCTGGCCTTTTGGCCGCCATAGCTTCTGCCTTCTCTTCTGTCTTCATTCTTGTAGCAGTCTTTGCATGCAGGTGTTCTTGGGATGATTTGCATTTGTCAAATCTAACATGGTATCAGAGCTCTCCTGTTGTTCGCTGTTCGAGTTTTATTGAAGCACAGAGGGTTTCAGAAATTTTTTTGTGGATCTGGGGGGGAGATGAAATTTGGCTCACCTTGGGCAAAAACGGACACCACCATTGTGTCCGGAAGGCCCAAGAACCCCTAAATCCATATAAAACTTGTCCATTTTGGACACAGTGGCATCTGAGGCAAAAAAATTTTGCATACAAGGGCCGTACGGCCTTGGCACGCACTCCGAGGCGGGTACACGGCGATTTTTTTTAAAAAAATATATATATTTTGGGGCCGCCGCCTAGCGGCCACCCCCGCGCCGCCCAGCAGCAACCGCAGCCGCGGCCCCCGCCACTGCAGCAGCCACGGCCCCCGCCACCGCGCCACCCGCGGCCCGCCCAGCTGCCGCCCACCCCGGCTCCGCCACTGCTCCGCCGCCCTCTGCGGCCTCCACCGCCCTCGGCCCCGCTGCCCGCGCCCTCCGCTCCGCCGGCCCGCCCACCGCCGGCAGCAGCGCCGCCGCCCAGCCCCGCTCCGGCCCGCCCAGCCGCCGCCCGGCCCGTTTCAGCCCCCGCGGGCTCCTATTCGTAGCAGCACGGTCATATGACCGACCAGGGGCTGCGGCCCAACCCCCGGAGCGCGCCATGCGCCCGGGGGCCTATTTTTTTTAGCCCCTGGGGCTCTTTTTTTGCCTTTTTGGGGGTACCTGGGCCTTTTTCGCTCTACAGGGAGCATACGGGGGCCTTTTTCTGACTTCTTTATATCGTCGAAAAGCTCTTTCCGAGCTCTTTCCGATGAAGGAGGTTAGGGTTTTGGGTTCTACCATTTCAATAGCTTTTTTTACTGTTGAAGTCTGATGTCTTTTTTTGCCTTCCGGGAGTCATATCTGGCTCATCCGGACTCCTTTTTTGGCAAACGAGATATCGTCGGAAAGCTGTTTCTGTGTACTATTTAGTGGCAGAGGTATTTCTTCCAGATTCTACTCCAGGTTTTCACTCCTCCGAGTTATGTAGTTTATGCCCTCTGGTGGTGTGCTTGGTTCTACAGGTCCAGGGATCTCTTCTTCTGGTTTCTTAGTGCACTCTTCTTTCTGACTTCTGAGCTTGCATGCTCTTTCTGATGTATCTTTGTTCTGTAAATGCACTAAGATAAAGTGCCCTCTTCTGCATTTCTGGGATCTTTTTCACCTGGTTCAGTTTTAGTATTCGCACTCAGTTATAAAGTGCCATGGGGGGATTCTGATGCATTTGCCACTATAGGCGCATCCACTCTTGTCAAGTGAGCGTACCTTCCATGACATTAGCCCATGTAGACTGTGTCTATGACACCGCCCTTTATCCTGTGTGTGTGCTTTTGTTGCACTGTTGGTGTTCCTGTTTCTTCTTCTTGCAGATGTTTCTGGCATTGCATTTCAGTGTTCATGTCACCCCGTTCAGCATTATGGGGGGGTTCACCTGTTGGTTCTATTGCTTCCTTGGTTCGGTTGAGTGATCTACGTATTCAGTTTTTGTTCCTATGTACTAGGCGGATGCAGTGGCTAGGCACCTATGCATTTCGGTGAGATGGATCATCTACTATATAGACACTCATTCATTCTTTTTTTGGAGGTCACCTCTTCGATTGATCAGCTCTTCAGACACTTGTCTTCTCTACCTGGTCATGCACTTCAGTGGGGGTTCCAGCAGTATCTTCTGACAGAGTTTTCAGACATGCTTCGGAAGAGCTTCTTGCTCTCTTCTTGTTCCTTTCTCTGGGACATCTTTTGCTTTATGTTTGGGTACCTGATCAGGCCTAGTTGCCGGGACCCATCTTTCCTGCTTTCTGCAGTAGTTTAGCTTTTTTTGCTTCTCCCTAAGTTACACTTAAGGGGGGGTGTTAGAGTAGTCTTATGTTAGCTAATAATTAAATCATTTAATTATTAGTTTATCATACTCTAGGCTTAAGTTTCACTTAGGCGCTTTATAATTCTTTAGGGTTTTAGCCTTTAGGGTTTCGTGTTTCCTTTTATAAGGATTCACTTCTTTCATTTCAATAAGGAGATTGTATTGTAATTTCATTTTGTTAATAGAAGCTTTTTCTATCACAATGATTTTCCTGTCTCTGGCCTTTTGGCCGCCATAGCTTCTGCCTTCTCTTCTGTCTTCATTCTTGTAGCAGTCTTTGCATGCAGGTGTTCTTGGGATGATTTGCGTTTGTCAAATCTAACATGACAAGACATTGGATTTGCTTAAGGAGAAATACTTTTGGCCATAGTTGTATAGAGATGTTCATAAATTTGTGAAAAATTGTGGAATTTGTCATGTTGCAAAAGGAGTAAATCAGAATATTGGATTGTATACACCGATTTCAGTTCTTGAGAAACCTTGGATTGATATGAGTATGGATTTTGTTCTTGGCTTACCGAAGACAGTAAGAGGTAATAATTCTATATTTGTTGTTGTGGATAGATTTTATAAAATGGCACATTTTATACCTTGTAGAAAGACATCAGATGTGGGACATATTGCAGAGCTTTTCTTTAAGGAAATTGTCAGATTGCATGGATTATTGAGGAGTATCATCTCTAACCGAGACAATAAATTTGTTGGATACTTTTGGAAGACCCTTTGGAGAAATTTTGGCACTAAGTTGAAATATAGTTCTACATTTCACCCACAAACCAATGGACAGACAGAAGTTGTGAATAGAAGCTTGGGTAATCTTTTGAGATTCTGTGTTGGCACAAGCAGAGTTTGCATACAATAATTCAATGAATAGGAGTACTAGAAAAACACCTTTTGAGATTGTAAATGGCATACAACCAAGAGGTATATTAGATTTGAGCGATATTTCTAATTAATGAAAGAGAAGTGCTGAAGGAGTAACATTTTCTGAGTACATGAAGACATTGCATGAAGATGTGAAACATAAGCTGGAGAAAAGTAATTAGAAATACAAAGACAGAGCTGATAGATCAAGAAGATATAAGACTTTTGTAGTCGGTGATGAAGTAATGGTTCATTTGAAGAAAGGCAGATTTCCTATTGGAACATATGGGAATCTAAAAATAAAAAAATTTGGTCCTTGCAAAATTTTGAAGAGATTTGATAGTGGAAATGCTTATGAGATTGAGTTACCTAATGACATGGATATATCACCTATATTCAACATTGCTGATTTGTATGAGTACCATGAGTCGGATGAATAAATGACAGTACCGAATGATTATCCTAAGAAATAGATAGAAGAAGTTGAGCAGATTTTGGAACAAAGAATTGGCAGAAGTACAAGAGGAAAATAGTATATGGAATATCTAGTAAAGTGGAAGAATAGACCGGTTGAAGACAATTCATGGATTTCACAATCTGAGTTGGATACAGCTCGGGTTGTACCTGCTTCATGATTCGGAGAATCATTTTCAAATAACCCCAGGTGTCTGATGCAGGAGCATCTTGGGTCCTTGGCAATCCTGTGTCACCAAAAACATGTTTGTGTTTTCTTGTGTTTCTCAGTTCCTTCTTTGACCGAGTTGGTTTGATGTTTCTCAGTTTCCTTTATTTACCGGGGTTGGTCAGTTATCTCTCTTGCACTCAATGAATTTCCCTGGCGCTTGGTTATCATTTCTTACCGAGTTGTTTGTTTTAGTTTCATGTTGAGGTTGACTCTTGTAATTAATTATGGTCATGGATTTAATGCTAGTATCTATCATTGGGAAGTGTGTGGACCTAGAATTGGTCATTCCTTCCGTTGATGGTGGATTTGAAGGCCAACTTGTTCAGTAGCCTCTTGTATATATTGTAATCTTTGTGTGTAGTTTTAGGACATCGGTAGTAGAAGATATAAGCAGGATATTATTTTAGATCCTCGCATGTTGGAGGACTTTGGTACTTGAATTATAATATTTGGCCTAAACCGGGAAGGCCTTATAGCCTGGCATGTATGAATCAATTGGAATAAATATATTAAAGTTATCTGTATTCTCTCTCTCACTTGTGTGTTTGTTTATTTCATGTGTGATCTCTGCAAGGTGGATCTGGTTAGGGTGTGCCTTTGGCCCCTCTCCCCGTCCACCCTTGTGTCACTATACTATATGATCAAAGGTAAATCATATGAGCACCACTGACCAACAAGTTGTGTTGTGTTGAGTGATTCATAAACCACCAATGCCTCAATGAGTGTAAAAAGAATATAACTATAAATTTGTATTATATTAGGTGATCAAAGGTGAATTGTATGAAAACTATTAGACATGAATTTTTTTTATGTTAGATGATTCATTAACCAACAAAATTTTTTAAGAGATAGGTTGATAATCATGCCTTACAGAATAGTTTGCAACATAGTGCCACCACAAAGAGGTCACATCAATAAAATACAAAAAGGAATCCATATTCCACCACATAAGATGTTGGAATATTTCTATGTAAGAGATCCTCATCATGGATACTTACTCCCAAACAAGTAATAAATCCTCATCATGGATGCACAACTTCTAACATGGAAGAGATCCTCATCAGAGATACATCTTCCTAAAACCAAAGATAAGGGATCCTTTAATAAGGATACACACCTCCAAAACAAGGAGAGGGGATCTCCAAACAAGGATACACACTTCTCAAATACTATAATTTCTTGTCTCGTAGTGTATAAGTGAGAAAACCATATTATAGGCTATTATGTTCCTATTAAAAGGGATGATTTCATTTAATATTGTGCCACCATGAATGAAAAATCATCCCTCATGTAGAGCTAGAAATGTAACATAGTGAGGAGAAACATAATTTCAAAACAAAGTTTATCAATTGTGTAGGATAAGATGAAAGAGAAAAATATTTTCACAAGTATCATGTGAAGAAAAAATAGGGTCATCAACCAATGGGATGGTAATATCACAAAAATCAAGAATTTATTGTACTTTATCCTTTAAGGATGTACATTCACTAGTGGAATGGCCAAGAACTCAATGATATGTATAGAAAGAGTGATTTATTTTACTATCTTTTATCAAATTTCTTATATGTTTGAGGAGGAAGAGTAATCAAGTGATCTTTGAGGATACTCAATGATACTTTCTATTCACTAGAAGAAGATGATATAGACAATGGAAGATGGGATGTAGATAATGGAGAAGGTTGAAAACCTTAAAAAGTCTTTTATAAATGTATGGTGTAGGTTTATTAAGATCTTTAAAAAAAATTCCATGTACCCTAAATAATTTCCATTGTATCCAAGTTTAGAAAGAATTTAAATCTAGGTTCATAATATCTCTCTATCTCACATGGAGGTTGAAAGGCTATATTATTTATTAACCTTGACTATATGTGAAATAGTTTCATATTTTCAAGAAGAAATAGCAACAAAATTAACATAAGAAGAGAGATCGATCCTTTTAGAAGAATGCAACTCCTTATTAAGTTTTAAGATCTTGAGATGATGAGTATAAATCTTAGACTTAAATAGTCCATGAAAAGTAAAGTCTAAAGAGCCCCAACCATCATTAAGAAATTTGTCAGAAGAAGGAACATCCTTAGTAGATTTGATTTGTTTAAGAGAAATAAAAACCATGGTTAGGGTCTTTGGTTTTTATTGTGAGAATTTATATTCTCTAATAAAGTAAGGTACAAAGTATAATGAAGCCCAATTGTCCCCAAAGAGAAAACTCAAAGATAAAGTACTATTTTGGTCATCACTATTATTAGTGATGGACAATAATAAATTATTTTTTTAAGAAGGAATCAAAGTGATAAGAGATGTGGATATAGGAGGTTAATAATTGACCTCTACTTGTAAGTATATACTCAAAATATTATTGGCCTCCATCATATAAAGCCTGTTATTGTAAGGAAACTCAGGTGCGCAAACAACTTCCTACACTAATCTCTAAAGGAAAGTATTGTGCAAATTTTTTTAAATCCTTACAATTTCAGATTCGTTAACTACTTTAACAATGATATTGCAGCGATATACCATGCATATATAAAATAGAGAATGACACAATGATTTACCCTGGGGAAACCTTTCGGTAAAAACCCTAGCACTCCAAAACCTGCACAGTGTATTAATCAAAACTATTACAGTTTACAATACACTTGCAATGCAAGTTCTTTCAGAAGATTTTTCCAACTCTTGAAGAAAAATCATGGCAGCATAAAACATTTCAACAATGCACTTACTTCTCCTCTCTTCGCAACCCTAAAAAATGCTTATAGCATGCACTTCCTTTTTAGGGCAACTTCCAAAGATAGTCGTATTAGGGTTTTACCATTCTCTGAGAAAATAGGAACCTGAACCCCACGATTGGGGAAGAATGTACAGTACTCAATTTTATCAGTTGCCACATGTCTTCACCTATCATTGAATCTTCCAGACATAGCTCTTACGTGTCATAGGAATATGTCATAACCATTTTAGCCATGATCTCCTTACACACAATTCAAGATGTCGACACATCAAGTGGAGTGACACATCAACATGCCAACTAGACATGTACACTCACACTTAATTACATTATTTGCAAGAAATACATTTTACAAAACAAATAATAAGAATAAGAATTATCCAAGGTTGAGACACCTTATTCCTAACATTCTCCCACTTGTTGAACACCTTGTAAGAGCAACAGGAACTAAACGCTATAGGCCAAAAGGCCCATAGACTTTGGACACCATCTGAACTTCTCAGTGCCCACTGGTTTTGTTAATGCATCTACAACATTCTTCACAGTATCTACCTTCTCCAAATTTACCTTTCCATCTTCCACCATATCTCTCACAAAGTGAAATTGCACATCAATGTGCTTCGTTCTGGCATGAAAAGTTGGATTCTTCGCAAGGCAAATAGCGCTCTGACTGTCACACCAAATAGTAATCTTTTCTACATCAACACCAACATCATAACACAATCTCCTAAGCCAAATAGCTTCCTTACAAGCATGAGTACCACCCACGTACTCAGCTTTTGTAGTGGACAAAGCAACCACAGGTTGTCACTTACTCATCCAACTGATAGCACCACCAAACATAGTGAACACATAAGCACTGGTGGATCTCCTGTTGTCAATATCACCTACCCAATCTGAATCCACAAACCCACGAATACAAATTGAATGCAGAGAACCAGAAGAGTTACCATGGTAACATATGGAGTAATTTGATGTACCCCTCAAATATCTAAATACTCACTTAACTACATCCCAATGTACCCGTCCAGGGTTAGCCATAAACCAACTCAAGACTCCCACTGCTTGGGCAATGTCTGGTCTAGTACAGACCATAGCATACATAAGACTTCCAACTGCACTAGCATAAGGTACTCTACTCATGTCCCCCACCTCACTAGGAGATTTTGGACAATCATCTATAGATAACTTTGTTCCCATAGAAATAGGAACACATAGTGGTCTACAATCTGCCATGTTGAACCTGTCCAACACAGACTTCACATACTTACTCTGACTCAACCAAAGTTTTTTGTTAGACCTGTCTCTACTGATTTCCATATCCAAGATGTACCTTGCTGCCCCAAGATCTTTCATCTCCAACTGTTCTAACAACTGAGATTTAAAATTAGAAATCATACCCTTACCCTTCCCAAACAGCAACATATCATCAACATATAATGCAACAATAAGAAGGTGATCATTTTCAACTCTGAAATAAACACAATGATTTGATTTCCATCTTACAAATCCAATTGACAACACAAAGGCATCAAACTTAAGGTACCACATCCTAGGAGATTATTTCAAACCATATAGAGATTTCTTTAATCTACAAACTAAGGATTATTTACCTTTAACAATGTAGTGCTCAGGTTGTGACATATAAATCTCTTCCTCCAAATCACCATGAAGGAAATTTGTCTTCACATCCATCTCTTCTATCTCTAAATCATATGATGCAGCAAGAGATAACGGAAATCTAATGGATGTCAACTTTGCAATAGGAGAGAATATTTCACCATAATCTATTCCCTCTACCTGTGAATACCCCTTTGCAACCAATCTAGCTTTGTACCTTTCAACACTGTCGTCTACATAGAATTTCTTCTTGAACACCCATTTATAGCCAATAGATTTTCTCCCTTTAGACAAAGGTACAAGGTCCTAGTTTTTTTTTTTCTCCAATGAAGCCATCTCATCATCCATACCCTCAATCTAGGAACCTACATCTTCCATGTCCAAAGCCTCTTTCACAGATCTAGGCTCATCAGTGTTAGTAATCAAAGAAAAAGCACAACTGGAATCTAACATAGAATAACCAAACCTTTCTGGTTTCTTTCTTTCTCTCGTGGATCTCCTCAAGGGCTGAGGTTGAGGTTTTTCTTCCTCTTCTTTCAAACTATCAGAGCTGCTAGAGATCTCCTCATCATTAGGCCCAACATGGTCTCTCTGTTCAGTCTTCTCAGGGGTAGGAGGCAACTGAACAACATCTTTTTCCTTTTCTTTTTCATCTAGTTGTAGCACAATAAGAGAAGATGTTAGCTCTCTGAAAATAACATTTCTACTATACAACACCTTACTAGTCACAGGATCCCAAAGCTTGTATCCTTTCACACCAACACTATATCCGATGAAAATACATTTGACAGATTTGTTTTCCAACTTAGATCTTTTCTCCTTTGGAACATGTGCATAAGCTTCACAACCAAAAACATGAAGATGTCTAATTGAAGGCTTCTTACCAAACCACACCTCCATGGGTGTCTTACCAACAAGAGTTGATGTAGGAGATCTGTTAACCAGATAGTAAGCAGTGGCCATAGCTTCGGCCCAAAACCTTTGTTCTAAACCAGCTCCACTAAGCATACTCCTAGCCTTCTCCATTAGTGTCCTTTTCATTCTCTCTGAAATAATGCAAAACTCACCACCATTGTTAGTTCTCACACACTTAATCTTCTTACTAGTTTGATTCTCTACAAGAGCTTTAAATTCTTTGAACCGACTAAAGACTTGTGTCTTACTTTTAAGGAAATAAATCCAAGTCCTTCTACTGTAAACATCTATTGAAGGAACTTTTACAAGACCAAATACATCAAAATGAATAAGATCCAAAACATCAGAAGATTTGTGAGAACTAGAGTAAAACTGAACACGATTTTGTTTACCATAGACATAGTGTTTATAGAAGTTGAACTCAAGATTGCAATCATTTAACCCCTCAACGAGGTTTTTATTTTTTAGGTTTATGAGACCCTTTTCACCAATGTGGCCAAATCTCATATGCCACAACATTGTCTTTTCTGCAGGAAGCTTACCTTCCAAAGTGTTTGCACTGCCATCGAATCTAATAACCACAGACTTCTTCACTGCTCATTCAGATGGTGAGAATGAAGAACTATTACATAGAGGAATACATGCATCTAGTTGAAATAAGGTACCTCTCCTAGTACCCCTCGCAAGCACTATCGATCCTCTCATCATCTTGCATCCTTCTTTCGAAAAAACAACTTGCACACCTACATCATTCAGCATACTTACAAATAATAGGTTTCATGCCAAACCTAGAATGTGCATAACTCCGTCGATTCCCTTTACTCATCCATCAGGAAATCTGATAGTGACCCTTCCACATCCAACTATCTTTAGGTGAGAATCATCACCCAAGTACACCTTTCCACCATCGAACTCTTCATATTTTGAGAACCAGTTTCGATGAGAGGTCATGTGAAAAGAAGCACCTGAGTCTACCAACCACACATCATCAGATGCATGGGCTGCCAAAGCTGCAATAAAAGCATCTCCATCTTCTTGAGATTTTTCAAAAGCTGAATCTGAGCCTTTCTTCTTCTTCTTCGGTTCTTTGCAGTCCCTTCGAAAGTGCCCAGTTTTATCACAGTTCCAACATTTCACCTTGGACTTCCAGGAGTCTTAGAACTCCCATGGGATTTGGATCTTCCCTTCTTTGACTTGTTGTCATTTTTCTTTTCTTTGTCGTTGGATCTCCCATGAACTTAAAGGGCTTCCTTAGACGAATCCGAAGTCTTTCTTCACATCTCCTCAGATAGCAGCGAAGACACCACATCATCCATATGGAATGTGACTATAGTACTTCTAAGAGCCATCACAAGATGGTCCCATGAATCCGGCAAGGAACAAAGAAAGGTCATACAATGATCCTCCTCCTCGATCTTGGCACCAAATGATGCCAACTATGCAATCAATAAATTGAATGCATTGAGGTGATCAGTTACGGATCCACCTTCCTCCATTCTTAAAGAATACAACTTCTTTCTCAAGAACAACTTATTCACCAGAGATTTGGCCTGATATATAGACCTAAGCCATTTCCACAAAGAATTTGCAGTAGTCTCATCAAGAACATTTAGAAGAATGACATCTGCTAGACAAAGTTTGATGAGACCCTTAGCCTTCTGATCCTTGATCTCTCAATCTGCTTGAGATATCACTGTAGGTTTCACATCAAGTAAAGTAGCCTCCCATAGATTATGGTCTTCAAGCATGTCTTCCATCTTGAGTTTCCACAACTCAAAATTAGTGCCATTAAATTTCTCCACCTCCATTCTATTGTATGAGGAACTTGCCATCTCAATCTGCAAATAAGATTTAGAATGCTCTACACAAAACTCCCACTCAACTTGAGATTAGCTCAAAAAAACCTACCCAACAACTAGGATCAAAAGTTGATCAGGCTATGATACCACTTATAAGGAAACTCAGGTGTGGAAACAACTTCCTACACTAATCTCTACAGGAAAGTATTGTGCAAATTCTTTTAAATCCTTACAATTTCAGATTCGTTAACTACTTTAACAATGATATTGCAGCCATATACCATGCATATAGAAAATAGAGAATGACACAATGATTTACCCTGGGGAAACCTTTCGGTAAAAACCCCAGCACTCCAAAACCTACACAATGTATTAATCAAAACTATTATAGTTTACAATACACTTGCAATGCAAGTTCTTTCAGAAGATTTTTCCAACTCTTGAAGACAAATCGCGGCAGCATAAAATGTTTCAACCCTAAAAAATGCTTATAGCATGCACTTCCTTTTTAGGGAAACTTCCAAAGATAGCCGTATTAGGGTTTTACCATTCTCTGAGAAAATAGGAACCCGAACCCCACAATTGGGGAAGAGTGTACAATACTTAATTTTATCAGTTGCCACATGTCTTCACCTATCATTGAATCTTCTAGACATAGCTCTTACGTGTCATAGGAATTCGTCATAACCATTTAAACCATGATCTCCTTACACATAATTCAAGATGCCGACACATCAAGTGGAGTGACACATCAACATGCCAACTAGACATGTACACTCACACTTAATTACATTATTTGCAAGAAATACATTTTACAAAACAAATAATAAGAATAGGAATTATCCAAGGTTGAGACACATTATTCCTAACAGTTACAATATAAGAATTTTATTTTTAAATGAAGATTAAATGAATTTCCCCAATGACATGAACCAAAAACCTATCAAGAAGAGTATTTTATGAAAGTATTTAAGCATAACATGGGTGAACATGGGTAAATTCATAGGTACTACCTTATTTATTAGTGTTATTGTACTTAATGAATTTCAAACCATACTATAAAATCCACTAATTGAAAAATATTTAGGTTTAATGAGAGACGTATCATCGGAAGTCATGGGTGAATGACATTAAAGGTTTTTTGTTTCAATCCTTAGTTCTATTTCATGTTCCATCCCTACATTTTCATTTGTAGTGTCACCTAGGTAGGTGGTGCAAGAGAATTCAAATTCCTATCTTTATTAGTTTCCTCATTAACCGGTTTCTAATTTCCTCAATTTCATCATCCTCCTCAGCCATATCATATTTATTGTCTAGAATATTCTTAAGAATCCTATAATGTAGGTTATCCCATTTCTTAAACTCATCAAAAGAAATGTTAGTGTGTTTCATGGAAAGAATTATCTTTACTAATAACACTATCAGGCAATAATGATAAAATAAAATTAAGTTTTTTTCCTTTTGAATTCAATTGTAATCCTAGTTAATGTATGATGTAGACAATAGGATATATTAACTAGTCTATTATGATGTAACTTAAAAAATTGGAATGTGTAGTATACAAGAGAGAATGGTGTCCATCACAAGTCATATACTTGATTATATGGGTAGCTACTTCTCTCCATAGTGGTAGAGAAAATAGTTGTTTGGTCCCTTGACTTATCGACTGGAGAAGTTCCCTTGGCCTTGCAGAATCTACTCATGTTCATGCTCCATTAGGGGATGTTGTATATTCTTCCCTTATACTTGGAAGCCCTATAAATTTATAAATGGTATCTTTTGAGGTGTTCACCTAAATACCCTTAATAATAACTCCATTATTGACAAAGGTCTCAACAAATTTTTTTATCATTTTGTCAATATACTCATTCAACCAAAGGAAGTAGTCTATCTGACTAGACTATTAAAATAATAGTAGACTCCATTTATTCAAGTATTATAGTATGGTCTATAGTCTCTCATTGGAACAAATCACCTCCCATGTTCAATTGTGTCCTTCTTACTATGAATGAACATAATTATTCTTGTCTACACTATACCTTCTTTCCAATCAACTAAATTGTCCCTTGTGATATCTTTCATTATATCACCACTTATCTCCTTGATTCTTTGAAAATATGCCTCTCAGTGTTGAAAATTTGGTTCCTGGAACACTCTACACAATGGTTCAGTGTGTTTTCAATTTTGATATGAATACCTCAACAAAATTTCTTGCAATAATATAATCATTTCTTTTCAAGTTTGAAAGTGTGGATGCACTAAAATATCTAGTCCCGAAACATGGAGGCATCTAAGACTATCTAATCTCATAAAATTTCATAATTACGCCTCCCCAACTTAAATGATATTTTTTCCTCAAGTCGTCCAAACAACGTAAGGGGTGTGGATGAAATAAATGCAGATTATAACAAAGGTTATGTAATATTGGATAAATAATTATTCTTACAAATTAAATGATTAATTACAATAACAATAGTTTATTAATGAATTAAAATAATAAGTTAAGTACTTGGCTAAATCATAAGAAATAATTTTGAGAATGTGAAAAATATCCATAAAGGAAAAGGGTGGTTGTGACATCCATCAAACTTTATTGATGTGATAGGTGTTTGAAAAGATGTCACATCTGAGTTTTATGTGGCACCATGTATGCAAAATGAAAAAATCAATAATGATTGTAGAGTGCATATGTGCGGTGATAATTGTTGGATGGTAATGTTAGGTAGACTAAGTGAGGTGGATGGATTAGTATCATTAAAAATGATATGTGAAAGTCATTTTGATGATGAAGTAGTGAATAGACACTACAAATTATATAGAAATTTAGTTTGATTATGTGGTTTCATGTACAACTTTAACCTATGTCTATTGACCATGTCTAGTAGAGATAAATAGATTCTATTATATTGATCTATAATCCATTAGGAAACACTAATTGTATCTCATATGGTTCTAAAAACTACATTTGATGCTCTCCCTTATGAATCTTATATCTCGATTCAAACAACTCAGTGTTAAATCACCTTATCTAAATTCCTTTCTCTTAATATATTGATCATACCACCTACTCCTCTTCTATTGGACTCGTTTTGTATGTTGAATAGATTACATCATATTTTTTAAAAGGTAATTAAGTTGATGTAAGTTTTCTTTCTAGTCTTGAGTAAAATCTATTTTAAAATATACTATAGCATATAATGTTTTGTGTTCACTCTCAACAAGTAGAACTTATTTCTTGCAATAAAAAAAACTCATAGCATGTAAAGCATAGTGTGGCTTTCCATGTCCTCTATGCTAAAACTACTTCAAGCAACCTATCAACCTAGTCTCTCCTATAATGTTGAACTATTTTACTAAAGATGTTCTCAACATCCCTATTTGTGAGCTCAATTTTCCCATTAAATTATTGATGGTAGGGAGTGGACTTATTATGTCTAATTTCATACTATTTCACTTGTTTTGAAATCAACATGAAGTGAATTATGAACCTTGTTCTATCACTATATCTTGGGACACACCATATCTTGCAAATTTTTCTTTATATAATAAATGAGAAACCTTAGAGTCCTTGGCATTTCTTAAATCTTTAACATCTACCAATTCAATGAGATAGTCTATACATACCATGATGTAATACTTTTCATTCAAAGTTGGTTCTATGTGTCCAATTAAATCAAGACCACATTTTTCGAATGGTGTAGCTACCAATTATGGCTACAAAAGAATCTGATCACTCCTTGAAGGTCTACCAATCCTCTAGTTCATCTATCACATCTTCTTTTGTAGTGGACTATATTTGTATGTATGGATAGCCAATAATGTCTTGTATTGGGGATCATTTCTACAATTTTTGCTGCAAAATGACCTCCACAAGGTTCACCATGGAAACCCTTGATTATGTCAAATGTTTTGTCTTCTTGGAGGCATCTACACATTAAATGATCAAGGCCAACATAGAATAGATAACTAGCTAATAATGAATAGGATAAAGTACATTGAACTATCTTTTTTCTTTCTTTTGGTAAAAAATGTAGAGTGCACCCTATAACCATATAATTAGAAATATCTACATACCATTGGGCATGAGTTGAGAGGTAAAAGATAAGTTCATTAGGAAAATAATAATCTATCACTTGATCATGTGATGAGGATTTCAACCTTGAGAGGAAATTTATTACCGAATTAGCTTTCCCCAATTTATCCATAATTATGATGTCAAACTTTTGTAAAAAGATCAACCATCTAACCAACCTACCACTTACCACTAGTTTGTTCATAAGATAGTGTATGGATACATGGTTAGTGTGAACAAATATAGTATAGGCTATAATATAATATTTAATTTTTTTTACTAGATATATGACAACTAGAATTTCCTTCTCTATAACTATATAATTTAATTTAAATCCCTAAAATTTCTTGCTAATATAGTAGATAGAATACTCTATGTTGACTTCATTTTTCCCCAAGACTACTCTTATTTCAAAATTATAATCTTAAGTGTGTATATGAAAATGTGGGTTCTGATTGACTTCTCTCAGGATTGGTGTTTGAGTAAGAGTTGTCTTGAGTACTTCAAATGGTAGCTGGAAACTTGGTGACCGTTCAAGCTCTATGTCTTTTGTTTTTGAATAAGGTAAAAATAGGTTTTGAATGGGCCCTGAAACCATGTACATTCAGTTTTTGGAGGGAATTGTAACCCAAAGCTTGAAGATTGGAAGAATAAGATCAGAACTAAATGAAACAGCTAGGGAAAATGATAATCCTTATAGCACCCCTCCAACACATAAAGCCAGTAGAACTACCAGCAGCACAACATCAGCATTACAACTGCAACCAAAAGAAATAGATAGAGAAAGGCACAAGCTGTTGAAACCAGTAGTGTAAATCCATTGCTTTACAACAACATCAGATATCTAGGGTTTTTAGGCTCCCTAAACTAGACATAAGGGTTTTGATGGCTCCCATAACTAGAATGGGTTTAAACAACCAACAAAGCTGGCAGACAGACTAGTCCACCCTATCAAAACCAAACCAAAGAAAAAATAGCAGCTTAAACATTTGAGCATGAAAATCTTCAGTTGCACCATAGCATTTAGGGTTTTGAAAGGCTCCCCTAACCATTAACAAGGAAATGGGAATGAGGATGACTCCCCAAACCACCAAATCACAATCTGCCAAAAAAAAGAAAAGACCATCAAATTCTCTGGCAAAAATAGAACTCTCCAGCAAAGGCCGAGCACATTAGGGTTTTGAAAGGCTCCCCCAACCTTTAACAATGAGATGGAAATGAAGAAGACTCCCCAAACCACCAAATCACAACCTGCCAGGAAGAGGATAAGACCGTCAAAGATCTCAGGCAGAAACAGAATCCTACAGGAATGGCCGAGCTCACCAATAGTACTCCAACCCACCTCTTTCATCCAACAACTAGCCACTTCAATATGCTGAGCCTCCACCTCATAAGGAACTTCCACCTCTAAAGGAAGCAGGAAAGAAGTTTTAAGAGGGGAAGAAACCTTCACCTCAAAAGAAGCTTCCACCTCAATAGGAAGCGGGATAGAGGAGTAAAGAAGGGGAACATCCTTCAATTGCCAAAGAGTTATAATGTGGAACCCTACCTCAATAGGGATCCCACTTAGAGCCACTTCTGAAAAACCACCAACATTCTCCCTCACAAGAGTCGAGAGTAGAGAAAACTAGATAGAGTCCCATGCACGAAAGTCCCAGGGAAAAGCTTGCTCTATGTCTTTTGTTAACAATGTGAAAATAGTTTTTTCTATCTTAAAAAATCCTTTAATAAAGGGAATGTAATAACCTACACAACCAAGGAAACTTATAACATCTCTCTACTTATATAGTACTAATAATTCTAAACTCAATTCTAGCTTAGCATTGTCAACTTGTATCCCATTAGCTAGAACAAAATGGAAAAGAACAATACAGGCCTCTTCCATCATCATGAAACATTTATCATGACTTGGGGATAGATTATTGTCTTGACATCTCTAAAAAGGTGGGCTTCACTTAGTGAACCTAAATCATAGCATGTGTTCATGGCATATGAAATAATATGCCTATTTTCAAAAAATATTACCCCAAACGCCTCTTTTTTCATAGCGCTCCAATACTCACCTAGTATCCCCCACACCCATTTTCCTATATAAACCCTCACCCCCCTCCAACCCCCCCCCCCCCCCCCATGTATTTAGGCAATATATTTCCCTTTCTTTGCCCATTTTAAAAATTCTCCAGTATGAACGCACGTGGTATTGTATTGATACTTAAGTGAAGACCCTATGTATCTAAAGTGCTTTTACCAAGTCATCCAATGCTTCTTCATAGGAGTTACCATATTTTATAAATTCGCCATGCAGATCTCTATTGTATCATGTGTATAATTAATGAATATACTAAGATCAACTCTTGGAATGTGGTTGGTGCATTCCATAAACCAAATGGTAACACTAAGATTGCATATGAACCCCATGGAAAAATGAACATAGTCATATATTGGTCTTTAGGGGTGATTTTAATTTGTTTATATCTAGTAAATACATCTATAAATGATAAATACCTCTTTCCTGCAAGTGAATCCAAAACTTGGTCAATAAAGGTCAATGGAAAATGATCATTTCTAGTTGTTGTATGTAGATCCTATATTTAGCACAAAATATCTACTTTCATCCTTTTGATGGTATTATCACTAGAGGTGATACCCATTCACTATTAGAGAGGGGTAAATGAAGCATGGATCTAATAATTTATACAACTCTATCTTGACTATATCCATGGGTGCTAGATTCATCCTCCTTTGGGGTCGCCTATCCCACATCTTTCATTGATATATAAACTATGCATGCTCAAACTACATTTTTTTACTTTCATATCATGATAATCCCATGCAAAAGAAGAGGTATGATACTGTAACATCTTCAATAGGTATGAACATTGTTTATAAGTTATCCTTGTATTGACATTAACTATTTTCCCTACAGTCACCTCTATAGATATGGTCATTATCAGGACAAAAGAAATGTCTAGGCCTATGATACTGAGGTTGCATTCAGTTAGCAAAAGATCAAAAATCATTCATGTTGTGGATACAAAATCATTATTTAGTAAGATGTGAAGTGGATAAATTTAATAGTTGAGAAAATATTCTTGTTATGGTTCTAAATGATATAAATTTTTTACAAGAAGATAAATAATGCCATCCTAATCTTGTATGTCAAGATTAAGGATTCTCTTTATCATCGTCAATGTCTTCAAAGAATACTAATCTTCTTCTTTTTCTAGTCTAGTCCAAACTATTTGTTTCATGCCATAATGAGGTAGAGCTAATGAATAAAGGACTATTTTATTTTTTTTGCATTCCCATTGGATATGGTCATTTTGTTAGACCTATAGCCAATGAAAGAATTTTCAATGGTTGTTTATTCCCTCACAAGGATCAATGGGTATTCTCCCAAATCAGATTTGAGCTATAATACTATGAAATCAATAGGATATTCCCATGAATTTTAAAATATAGCCAAGTACTCAATCACTCCCTCAAGTTTAAAAATGGACATATATGTTAATTGCAAAAATAGTTGGTATGGGCCTGACATTCATAAGTTGAAGTACTCATTATTTCTTTGTTTATGAAGTTGACATATGCACCAAAATAAATCTAGGTTTTTAAAATGAGAGTATCATTGGTGTGCACATCCACTACCAAACTGCTAGCTTTTGAATACTTAGCAATCACTAGAGTACCTAGCATAATGTCTACCAATTGTTCAATAACATGTACAGTGGTAGAATCTTTCCCTTTTCTTCCTAGCCACTTAATAAAAATCTCTATAATAGCCTTAGTATATATAGGAATACCCTTAATGGCCCAAATGAAAGGACTCTTCACACATACACTCTTAAGTTGTCCTATCAATTGAAACTCATGTTTTGGATGGAACTTGGCCAATCTCTCTATAAATGAATGTTCCTTATTTAGTTCCACATGATCATGTATTTTCTTTGATTTAACTTTATTAGTGGTTTCTATGGATAGTTCATCATCAAATATCTCTATGATTTAGGAAGATGTAGGACTATAAAGAGTCTTACCTGAATAGAGATGGCCATCACTAATCCAAACTAAATTAGTTTAGTATTTTGGTACATCATTTGAGTAAGCCTCCTAGATAGACTTATTGTTAGGATTGGGTGTCGATTGAGAAGGAAATCATGGGGCTCTTTTATATGTATAAATAGATGCATTATGATTTGGCATAATACTTGGTTGTTAAAGATAAATATTAGGCATGAGAGTAAGTCATGTGTTTAGATTCTATCGCGGTTGTCCATGGGTCATATTGCTGGACTATTTCTATTGTTGATTCCCTCTCCATGGTTATAACCATGGAGTTTGGTTATCTTATCATTGATTATATTTTGTGGATTGATATTGAGGTGGCTTTAACCATTCCCATTTCTGAGGTGACCACTTGGAAGTGGAACCACCCTTCTATGATGGATTAGACATGAGATTACATGATAGATAATTCCATCCTCTAGTATCTATATTAAACTTGAGGGATTATTTTTTATAAGATAGTGGATCAAGGGGCATACGTTGTTTCTAGTGACATGAATTTCTTTGAGCAATGCAAAAAAAAATTCCCTTCCCCATCCTCTAATTTTTGAAACTCCATATTTATTTAGTGTTTCTTCTAAAATAGTGTCAACCCTTTTACACTTGTTGTTATACTTATTATACCTACAGTATGGATGATAGTTGGTAAGAGATTCTTCATCGTCTTCTTGATTCTTTTTTATATGAAAAGTATCTAATTGTGTACCAAGGTGGATAATTATATCTTCCTTCATATTAGCTAGAAGATTACTATGTTCCACCTAAGACACACCATTAGAATTTTTGGAATTAGGGAGGAGCCTCAAGATCCTATTTTTCTCCAATGTGGATCTAAAATAGTTCTCGATATGCTTACACATATCATAGAAGGTCACTTGTGAAATATCTCCTCCCATCATATTTAATGCATTAATAAATTATCCATTGATCCCTCTCAAAAGCACATGCCTAAGGTATTTAGGAGAAAGTTTTCTTTATCTAGTTGTCTTCAAATAGAAAAATTGAAACCTTTTCATATAGTCTTCAAGGGGTTCATCCTCACTCTAAGTCACCCTAAAAATATCCTCCTTCATATCCCCACCTTTGAAATAGTCTTGATATTTTTTTAGGAAGTTCTCTTTCATTATACCATGGGTAGTAATAGCATCTCTTTGCGAGCCCATAAACCATCTCAAGGCATCATCCTTCAAGGTTTCTAGAAAGAGATTTATTTTTTGGGTGTTGGTGGCTTAATCATATCTATGTCACAAAACATCAAATTCAAACAAAAATTATTAGGATCTTCTATAATAGGGACATAAAAGTTAGGCATGATTGATGGGGAAATATTCTCAAGAGAAGCATATCTTTCCTAGTCTGGGATAGGGAACCTAAAGGTGACCAATTATGTAGGATTTTCTACTTCTTCTTCAAAAATTAAGGGTGTCTCTTTTATAGGTTTAGAAGGGTATAGTTGGATCTAGTTTCCTTTATCAATTATCCTCCACCTTTTTATAATTGGGTAGTGTCCTTTAGTTCTCTTTCCAAGTTAGAAAAGTCTATTGATCTAGTAATTTTCACCAATATATATTATGTACTTATAACTAAGGGAAGGGGTACTCCTAGATAATTTTTATACCATCTGATGCAATGAAAATTGAGAGCTAGTTACATGTCTTCCTACACTTGTTAGTAAAGAGTTTTAAACTACAATTGAATTTACTAATCCTAATTCTACAAGAAAAAAATAATTATCCTAATATAAGAAAATAACAAAGAAAGCATATCTATCCTAGGAATCCTAAGCCTTAGCACCTCCCCTAGTTTTGGCACCAAAAATGACTAGTATCTACTATACATAATTGGTTGCAGAAGAAAACTCAATGCACACTGCTAATGAGGAAAATAATCCTCCTCAAGTAAATTTTTTCTTCTAGGAAGGCTCATTTAATTATCATTCTGGAATGTCAGTATTTATATGATATTGGCATCAAATGTTCAGAAAAGGGTTCCTATTCCTCTATTAATTGATGAAAATAATTGATCTAAAAGCATAAATTAAACAAAATAGAAGTAATATTGAACATAGGTCTAGTCTATGCAGTAGTGGTTGTAGGGAAATTTCGCAATGAGCATTGTAGTAGCAATGGGTAATCCATCTGAATGATTAACAATAAACATATTTATGAATAATTTGTATACTTAACAAAATATAACAATATAATTGAATGGTATGGAAAGCAATAACTAATTAATTGATAACATAAGAAACTACTTAGTATTAAAAATGCAACTATTGTTCTATTAAATTAAGTAATCTAATATAATATATCAAGATATTTACTTCACCTCAAGTGTCCCTTTCTTGAGGAATTGTAATCTCATACGATCAATAAATTAACTCATACGAGTGACAATTATTCACCTATATTTATTAAAATGGTGTAAAATAATAAAACTTATCTCCTACTACACTTTAAATGAATATCTCATTAGAAAACTAATATGGTAGAGTGGATATGATGATTATTGGATGGCATTATTAGGAAAAGTGAGGTAAATGTAGCATGATATAAAAAAAATGAAAGTCATAATGATGTTGAACTAGGCAATTGATGCTACAAACATGGAAGAAACTCAACATTATCATATGGTTTCCTATATAACTTTAACCAATGTCCATTATGTAAGGAAACTTAGGTGCGGAAATAGCTTCCTACGCTAATCTCTAAAGGAGATTATTGTGCAAATTCTTTTAAATCCTTACAATTTAAGATTCGTTAACTACTTTAACAAAGAAATTGCAACCACATACCATACATACAAAAAAATAGAGAATGACACAATGATATACCCTGGGGAAACTTTTCAGTTAAAACCCCAGCACTCCAAAACCTGCACAATGTATTGATCAAAACTATTACAGCTTACAATACACTTGCAATGCAAGTTCTTTCAGAAGATTTTGAAACCCTTGAAGACAAATCACGGCAGCATAAAATGTTCCAACAAGACACTCGCATCATATCCCTTCACAACCCTAAAAAAGCTTATATCATGCGCTTCACATTTTAGGACTACTCCCAAAGATAACCGTATTAGGGTTTTACCATTCTCCGAGAAAATAGGAACCCCACGATTGGGGAAGAGTGTACAGTACTCAAATTTATGAATTGACACATGTCTTCACCTGTCATTGAATCTTCCTGACATAGCTCTTACGTGTCATAGGAATCCATCATAACCATTTTAGCCATGATCTCCTTACACACAATTCAAGATGCCGACACATCAACATTATTTGCAAGAAATACATTTTACAAAACAAATAATAAGAATAGGAATTATCCAAGGTTGAGACACCTTATTCCTAACACATTAATCATGAGGGAGAAATGAAAAAGGTCCAAAAAACCTACAGTATCTCAAATGGTTCTAACCATCATGTATACTAATTTACCTAATGATACTTATATCTCAAGTGAAACAATAATTCCAAATCTCCTTCTCTGACTTCCTTTGTCTTAATATATTGATCATGCCACATACTCCTCTCTTAATGTACAAGTTTTGTATATTGAACAACTTCCATCTTGATTTTATCAAGGGAATTAAGTTGACGTAGGTGTTCCTACTAAGATTGAATAAGATCCATTTCCAAATCTACTACAGTTCTTAATGTTTTATATTCAAACTCAATGGGTAGAATTATTTTCTTTCTATAAACCAACTCATAGAGTGTAAACCTTATTCTTCTTTTCAATTTTTTTCTATATGCTCAAAATTTGATGGGAAACCTAATAGCCCAATCTCTCCTATGAATCTAAACTCTTTTTTTCAAAAGGTTCTCAAGCTCCCAATTTATGACCTCAACTTTCCCTTTTGATTGTGAATGGAATTATTATGCCTTATTTCATACTCTATCACTAGTTGTGCAATTAAATTTGAAGTGAATTGTGGACCTTGTTCTATCACTATTTCCCAATGCATACCATATCTTGAATTTTGTTTCATGTAAGGGTTGAGAAACCTTAGTTTACCTAATATTTCTTAAATATTTAACTTCTACCCATTTAGTGAGATAGTATGTACATACCTGGATATAAGACTTTCCAATGGAATTTGGTTTTATAGGTCCAATAAAATTGAGAACCTATTTTTTCAAATTATGTAACCACCAATTGCAGATAAAAAGGTATCTCATCACTCCTTGTATATCTACCATCATTTGGAAATCTATCACAACTTCTTGTTTACTAGATTGTATCCTTATGTATGATTGGCCAATAATATTCATTTTTTGAGAATCTTGATTGTTGTCCTTTTTGTTACAAAATTCCATCCACAAGGTACATCATGGCATGCCTTGAGTATGTCAAGATTTTCATATTCTTGGAGGCATCTATGCATAACATGATCAAGGCCCAAAAAGAATAGATATTTATCTATCCATGAATAGGAAAAATCATGTTGAACAAGATTTTTTTGTCTTCTAGTAAAAATGTGGAGTGTGTCTTGAAACCAAATAATTTGAAATATATTCATACCATGAGTCATGAGTTGAGAAGGAAAATAGTTGTTCATCAATAAATGAATAATTTATCACTAGATAATCTAATGAAATTTTCAACCTTGAGAGGAAATATATTATCACATTATCTTTCCCTGGTTTGTCCATAATTGTAATCTCAAACTCTTTTACAAAGATCATCCATCTGATTGACCTACCATTTACCACTAGTTTGTTCATCAGATAACATATAGTTTCATAGTCAATGTAAATAAAGGTAGAATAGCCTATAATATAATTTATGATTTTATTTATTGCATATATGAAGTCTAGTATTTCCTTATCTATAACTATATAATTTACCTCAACTTCCTACAAGTTCTTTCTAATATAGTAGATAACATACTCTTTGTTTCCTTCATTTTGCCCCAAGATTTCTCCTACTAAAAAAATAAAAATCATCATTGTGTATTTAAAAAGGAACATTCCACTTGGGTCCTCTTAGCACTGGTGTTTGAGTAAGAGTTGTCTTGATTTCTTGAAATGACTATCAAAAAATTGGGGACCATTCAAACTCTACATCCTTTGTTAACAATGTAAAAAGAGGTGTTTTTGTCTTCCTAAAATCCTAAATAATGGGCCTATAATTCCCTATATGGATAAGGAAACTTCTAACATCTCTCTTCTTCTATGGTATTGGTAATTATGAAGTTATTTGTACCTTTGAAAGATCATATTATATCTCATTAGCTGAAATAAAATGTGTTGGAGATTTGCCAACAAGCCAGTACTGACTATATGTTTGTCATTGATGACAGCATATGGAAAGTAGCATGCGTGGAAGTCTTATGTAGTAAGAATTCAGTATATGTAGCATGGACATGATATCAGCATGCTATCATGGGTGCAGAGGTTAACTATTAGTACAAAAAGTTATATAGTAGCTTGTGTCAGTAGTGTTCCTAATAGAGTAACAAGCAATGTTTTGTGTATGGTTGTCCGTACAGTTATCATGGAGCCTTGTGCACTTGGATATATGTTGAAGACATGTTAGTGATGTTTCATTCATGGATGCATAGTCTGATATTTAGTAGAAGTGAAGGTATGCAGTCGCTATCACCAGTTGCAGTTTCCTGTGTTTGTTCAGAAGAGCCAACATAAATTTTATTGGTTCTGGAGTTACGCCTATCATTTGGGTATGTGCCCTTGGATTTAAGCTTAGAGGAGAGTTAGTGATGTTCGATTAAGAGTGCATGAAGTAATTTATCTTGAGAAAGATCCAGTTGTTTTGGTAGAGCCAACAGTGTGTAGCGTGTGTCTATAATTATCTTGTTGGACAGGTCCTAGAATGTGTTGTGTGCTTAGTAGAGCCGACTAAATTAATATTGGAGTTTTTTATGACTTCTCTAATATGATTTCAAGGTGGTTCTAACAGGCCAACTTGATTATATCATCTAGAGGAAAGATATTTATAGGCAGTCATTTGTGATTGCTTGAGTGTGGTTCATAGTTGATTAAGTAGAGCAGATTTGTAAGGAAACTCAGGTGCGGAAATAGCTTCCTATGCTAATCTCTATAGGAGAGTATTGTGCAAATTCTTATAAATCCTTACAATTTTAGATTCATTAACTACTTTAACAAAGATATTGCAACCACATACCATGCATACAAAAAAATAGAGAATGACACAATGATATACCCTGGGGAAAACCTTTCGGTAAAAAACCCCAGCACTCCAAAACCTACACAATGTATTATCTTCAACACAAAGATTACAATACACTTGCAATGCAAGTTCTTTCAGGAAATGAGAGACAAAGCCAACAAGACTTAAATTTTTGTTATATCTCTCCCATAGGAGCAACATCATATATATAGACTCCTCTGGACCGAAAAATAGGCACAACCATCAAGACCCATGCACAAAGCCACATGTACACAGTTGTTACATGCAATCCCAAGAATAGGCATCCATCCCTAGAATAGACTATGACAGCTTGTCATAGAATCCACCAAAAATAACGGTCACAAGAGAAGTGTAAGAGAATCTGTCATACCAACCTATTTTTAGCATATTCTCTTACACACACCAACCACTTCTTGGGTGCCCAAATAGGCCCAAGTCATAAGATGCTCTTACACCTGTCATAGCACATTCCTTAAATAGTTATTACGCATCATAGGAATCTGTCATGACTGTTCCAGTCATGATCTCCTTACGCACAAGATGCTGACACATCAAGTGGAGTGACACATCAACATGCCAACTAGACATGTACACTCACACTTAATTACATTATTTGCAAAAAATACATTTACAAAACAAATAATAAGAATAGGAATTATCCAAGGTTGAGACACCTTATTCCTAACATTCTCCCACTTGTCGAACACCTTGTAAGAGCAATAGGAACATAACAGGAACTTTAACCGCTATAGGCCAAAAGGCCCATAGACTCCGAACACCATCTAAACTTCTCAATGCCCACTGGTTTTGTTAATGCATCTACAACATTCTTCACAGTATCTACCTTCTCCAAATTTACCTTTCCATCTTCCACCATATCTCTCACAAAGTGAAACTGCACATCAATGTGCTTCATTCTGGCATGGAAAGTTGGATTCTTGGCAAGGCAAATAGCGCTCTGACTGTCACACCAAATAGTAATTTGTTCTACATCAAAACCAACATCAAAACAAAATCTTCTAAGCCAAATGGCTTCTTTACAAGCATGAGTAGCAGCCATGTACTCAGCTTCTGTAGTGGACAAAGCAACCACAGGTTGTCGCTTACTCATCCAACTGATGGCACCACCAAACATAGTGAACACATAAGCACTGGTGGATCTCCTGCTATCAATATCACCTGCCCAATCTGAATCCACAGCCCATGAATACAAACTAAATGCAGAGATCCAGAAGAGTTACCATGATAACATATGGAGTAATCTAATGTACCCCTCAAATATCTGAATACTCACTTAACTACCTCCCAATGTACCCATCCAGGATTAGCCATAAACCGACTCAGGACTCCCACTGCTTGGGCAATGTCTGGTCTAGTACAGACCATAGCATACATAAGACTTCCAACTGCACTAGCATAAGGTACTCTACTCATGTCCTCCACCTCACTAGGAGATTTTGGACAATCATCTACAGATAAATTTTTTCCCACAGAAATAGGAATACATAGTGGTCTACAATCTGCCATGCTGAACCTGTCCAACACAGACTTCACATACTTACTCTGACTCAACCAAAGTTTTCTGTTAGACCTGTCTCTACTGATTTCCATACCCAAGATGTACCTAGCTGCCCCAAGATCTTTCATCTCAAATTGTGCTGACAACTGAGATTTAAAATCAAAAATCATACCTTTACCCTTCCCAAATAACAACATATCATCAACATATAATGCAACAATAAGAAGGCAATCATTTTCAACTCTAAAATAAACACAATGATCTAATTTTGATCTTACAAATCCAATTGACAACACAAAGGCATCAAACTTAAGGTACCACATCCTAGGAGATTGCTTCAAACCATATAGAGATTTCTTTAATCTGCAAACTAAGGATTCTTTACCTTTAAGAATGTAGTGCTCAGGCTGTGACATATAAATCTCTTCCTCCAAATCACCATGAAGGAAATTTGTCTTCACATCCATCTGTTCTATCTCTAAATCATATGATGTAGCAAGAGATAACAGAAATCTAATGGATGTCAACTTTGCAACAGGAGAGAATATTTCACCATAATCTATTCCCTCTACTTGTGAATACCCCTTTGCAACCAATCTAGCTTTATACCTTTCAACACTGCCATCTGCACAGAATTTCTTCTTGAACACCCATTTACAGCCAACAGATTTTCTCCCTTTAGGCAAAGGTACAAGGTCCCAAGTTTTTTTTTTCTCCAATGAAGCCATCTCATCATCCATAGCCTCAATCCAGGAACCTGCATCTTCCATGCCCAAAGCCTCTTTCATAGATCTAGGCTCATCAGTGTTAGTAATCAAAGCAAAGGCACAACTGGAATCTAACATAGAATAACCAAACCTTTTTGGTTGCTTTCTTTCTCTCATGGATCTCCTCAAGGGCTGAGGTTGAGGTTGTTCTTCCTCTTCTTCTGAACTATCAGAGCTGCTAGAGCTCTCCTCATCATTAGACCCAACATGGTCTCTCTGTTCAATCTTCTCAGGGGTAGGAGGCAGCTGAACAACATCTTTTTCCTTTTCTTTTTCATCTGGTTGTAGCACAATAGGAGAAGATGTTAGCTCTCTGAAAATAACATTTTTTCTATACAACACCTTACTAGTCACAGGATCCCAAAGCTTGTATCCTTTCACACCAGCACTATATCCAATGAAAATATATTTAACGGCTTTGTTTTCCAACTTAGATCTTTTATCCTTTGGAACATGTGCATAAGCTTCACAACCAAAAATATGAAGATGTCTAATTGAAGGCTTCTTACCAGACCACACCTCCATGGGTGTCTTACCAACAAGGGCTGATGTAGGAGATCTGTTCACCAGATAGCAAGCAGTGTCCATAGCTTCAGCCCAAAACCTTTGTTCTAAACTAGCTCCACTAAGCATACTCCTAGCCTTCTCCATCAATGTCCTATTCATTCTCTCTACAACTCCATTTTGCTATGGGGTATAAGGAGTTGTCTTATGCCTCTTGATACCTTGTTCTTTACAGAACTGTTCAAAATCTGCTGAGTAAAACTCACCACCATTGTCAGTTCTCACACACTTAATCTTCTTACTAGTCTGATTCTCTACAAGAGCTTTAAATTCCTTGAACCAACTAAAGACTTGTGTCTTACTTTTAAGGAAATAAATCCATGTCCTTCTACTGTAATCATCTATGAAAGATACAAAAAATATAGACTTGGAGATTGAAGGAACTTTTACAGGACCAAATACATTAGAATGAATAAGATCCTAAACATCAGAAGATTTGTGAGAACTAGAGTAAAAATGAACACAATTTTGTTTACCATAGACACAATGTTCGCAAAAGTCAAACTCAAGATTGCAATCATTTAACCCCTCAACAAGATTTTTATTTTTCAGAGTTCTGAGACCCTTTTCACCAATGTGGCCAAATCTCATATGCCACAACATTGTCTTTTCTACAGGAAGCTTACCTTCCAAAGTGTTTGCACTACCATCAGAACCAATAGCCACAGACTTCTTCACTACTTGTTTAGATGGTGAGGATGAAGAACTATTACATAGAGGAATACATGCATCTAGCTGAAATAAGGTACCTCTCCTAGTACCCCTTGCAAGCACTATCGATCCTCTCGTCATCTTGCATCCTTCTTTCGAAAAAACAACTTGCACACCTACATCATTCAGCATACTTACAGATAATAGGTTTCATGCTAAACCTGGAATGTGCATAACTCCGTCGATTCCCTTTACTCATCCATCAGGAAATTTGATAGTGACCCTTTCACATCCAACTATCTTTAGGTGAGAATCATCACCCAAGTACACCTTTCCACCATCGAACTCTTCATATTTTGAGAACCAGTTTCGATGAGAGGTCATGTGAAAAGATGCACCTGAGTCAACCAACCACACATCATTAGATGCATGGGCTGCCAAAGCTATGATGAATGCATCGCCATCTTCTTGAGATCTTTCTGAAGCTGAATCTGAACCTTTCTTCTTCTTCTTTGGCTCTTTGCAGTCTTTACGGAAGTGCCCAGATTTATCATAGTTCCAACATTTTGCCTTGGACTTATTGGAAGTCTTTGACTTCCCACAGGATTTGGATCTACCCTTATTGTTAGACTTATTGTCATTTTTCTTCCCTCTTTCAGTGGATCTCCCATGAACAGCAAGGGCTTCTTTTTCTGAAATGGAAGCCTTTCTCCGCATCTCCTTTGATAGCAGCGAAGACACCACATCATCCATTTTGAAGGTGACTAAAGTGCTTCTGAGATCCATCACAAGATGGTCCCATGAATCTGGTAAAGAACACAAAAGTGTGTAGCAACAATCCTCCTCCTCTAACTTGACACCAGCTGATGTCAATTGTGCAGCCAGCAGATTAAATGCATTTAAATGATCTATTAAGGATCCACCTTCCTCCATTCACAGAGAGTACAACTTCTTCCTTAGGAACAACTTTTTCACTAGAGATTTGGCCTAATACACGGCCGCAAGTCTTTCCCACAAACTATTTGCAGTTTTCTCATCTAGAACATTCAGAAGAACTGCATCGGTTAAACAGAGTCTTATGAGACCCTTAGTTTTACGATCTTTGATATCACAATCTGCTTGAGCTATAGTTACTGGTCTTGTAGCACTTGAAGTCGCTTCCCATAGGTCACGATCTTCCAACATGTCTTACATCTTGAGTTTCCACAACTCGAAATTAGTGCCATTAAATTTCTCCACCTCCATTCTTCCATATGATGAACTTGCCCATCTCAATCTACAAATAAGATTCAGAATGCTCTGCAAAAAACTCCCACTCAAACTTGAGATCAGCTCAAAAACCCCTACCCAACAACTAGGATCAAAATTTGATCAAGCTCTGATACCACTTGTAAGGAAACTCAGGTGCGGAAACAGCTTCCTACGCTAATCTCTATAGGAGAGTATTGTACAAATTCTTATAAATCCTTACAATTTCAGATTCATTAACTACTTTAACAAAGATATTGCAACCACATACCATGCATACAGAAAAATAGAGAATGACACAATGATATACCCTGGGGAAAACCTTTCGGTAAAAAACCCCAGCACTCCAAAACCTGCACAATGTATTATCTTCAACACAAAGATTACAATACACTTGCAATGCAAGTTCTTTCAGGAAATGAGAGACAAAGCCAACAAGACTTAAATTTTTGTTATATCTCTCCCATAGGAGCAGCATCATATATATAGACTCCTCTGGACCCAAAAATAGGCACAACCACCAAGACCCATGCACAAAGCCACATGTACACAGTTGTTACATGCAATCCCAAGAATAGGCATCCATCCCTAGAATAGACTATGACAGCTTGTCATAGAATCTGCCAAAAATAATGGTCACAAGAGAAGTGTAAGAGAATCCATCATACCAACCTATTTTTGGCATATTCTCTTACAAACACCAACCACTTCTTCTTGGGTGCCCAAATAGGCCCAAGTCATAAGATGCTCTTACACCTGTCATAGCACATTCCTTAAATAGTTCTTACGCATCATAGGAATCCGTCGTGACCGTTTCAGTCATGATCTCCTTACGCACAAGATGCTGACACATCAAGTGGAGTGACACATCAACATGCCAACTAGACATGTACACTCACACTTAATTACATTATTTGCAAAAAATACATTTACAAAAAAAATAATAAGAATAGGAATTATCCAAGGTTGAGACACCTTATTCCTAACAAGATTAGAGTGTGTGAAGTGTTGAACCATTAGAGGAAGGTCTATGTGACCAAGTAAAGTGTAAGTGCTATTCATTAGAATTGATCTAGATAGCAGGTCTAAGTGCAGTTAACCAAGATCTAGATATAGTGTGTATCTGTTATTCAAAAGGTTTTAGCCTTCGCCCCTTTGAGTAGTGAGCTCTCAGACAATGTGTCCTCTCCCCTAATAGGAACTATTTTAAAAGACTCCTAATAGGGTCTGACCCTTGACCAGGTCTACTATACTAAATATATTGTAAAGCAACTCCTAACAGGGTTAAGGATCTTCTAACAAGTATCATAATACACTAGTATAGAATATTAGTGGGTGTCCATTCCCACTGGGGTTTTTACCTATTTGGGTTTCTCCATAACCAAAATATTGGTGTTGTGTTCATGTATTCTTTCATTGTGTTTATGCTTTATGTTTAAGTATACTTAATTGGATAAAGAATTGAAACTTGCAGATAACTGATTCACCCCCCCCCCCCCCTCACAGTTATCTCTTGGGACTATTCCTAACAATTGGTATTAGAGCCAAGTGCCTCAGAGAGAAATTTTAATAGCTTGAGGTTGATCAGATGGCATACTTCAGAAAAGAAAGTCCTAAGTTTGATGGAGAGAATTATCTTGATTGGAAGAACAAGATGGTGACCCATTTGCAGTGCATTGCTTTTGAAGTTTTTGATGTAACTATCAAAGCAGCCAAGATTCCCACCTTAGAAAACCTTGCAAAGGATGATGCTACTGAAAGGAAAAAAGAATTTTTCCATTAGAATTCTATAGCTAAAGAAGCCCTTATCAACACCCTATCTAATAGTGAATTTTCAAAGAGAAAGAAGGTAGACACCGCCCACAAGATATGGAAGCACCTAGAAGACATGTTTGAAGGTGAAAAAAAAGAAAAGGATGGGGCAAAAAAATATGGAACAAAAGATACAATGCATTAGAGATGCTACCTGAAGAAAACATCAGAGCTTATAATCAAAGGACTAATGAAGTAGTTGTTGGAATCAAAAACAATGGTGGAGAAATCTCAGAAGAAGACATCATGGACAAGTTGATGACTACTCTCACTCCTAAATATGAAAACAAGATTAACATCCTTGATGAGACCATGAAACTTACATCTAATTTCAAGAGAGATACCTTGATCAGAAAAATCTCATCTTTTGAGATATCAAGATTGAAGACAGAACCAAAGAGTGAGATATCCTTCAAAGCAACAGTTCATGGTAAGAAATCTGCAAACACTTCTGGTAATTTTGATAATGATGATGAAGAAAAAACACTAGATGATTTCATTTCTATGATTTCCAAAAGAGAAAACAAAGGAAAAGGAAAATATGAAGGTCAATTACCATTTAAGTATTTTTCATGTAATAAGATCGGTCACTTTGCATCTAAGTGTCCTACTAGAGCTAGAAAGTTCAAAAAGGGTTACAAGCCTACGTACTCTAAGGAATGCTACTATGCTGGAGATGGAGTTTCAAATGATGAATCAGGTGAAGAAGAAATTGGATTCATTGCTATTATAGACAAAATGAATAATAAGACAAATCATAAAGATGAGAAAGAGGAACAAGAGCTAGCATTGATTTCCCAAGCTGATATAAGGGCAGACTAGATTATAGATAGTGGTTGTTCACATCACATGACAGGTGATAAAAACATATTTGTTCATCTAGACAAATACAATTGTGGTATGGTTAGATTTGGAGATAACACTCCTAAACCCATCATTGGTAGAGGAGCCTTCACCTTGGATGGAAAGAATAGTACTGATGATGTTCTCTGTGTTGATGGTTTGAAACATAACCTTCTTAGTGTTGGACAGTTACTTGGAAAAGGCTACCAGTTGGAGTTTAAAGATGAAAAATGAATTATTAACAACAAGGATGGTGTTATGATTACATCAGGCTCAAAGAGAAGAGGTAATGTTTTCCAACTCAATTCAGAAGCAAGTTGTTTTGTTGCTAAAGTTGATGACAGTTGGTTATGGCATAAAAGACTATGTCATATCAATTTTGATAACATAGTAAAGATAAGCAATGTAAAGGTAGTAAGAGATCTACCTAGCATAGAAAATCTAGTTGATACTATATGTAGGAAATGTGTGATGGGAAAGCATGTGAGAAATTCATTCAGGAGCAAGCACAATTCAGTAGAGAACAAGTTGGATCCGATTCATACAGACCTATGTGGTCCAACTCAAACAAGATCATACTATGGTGAAAGGTATTTCATTTTTTTTGTTGATGATTATACTAGGATGATGTGGGTTGCATTCTTGAAAGATAAGTTAGAAGCATTTGAGAAGTTTAAAATATTCAAAGCTAAGGTTGAGAATGAATCTGGACTAAAGATAAAATGTTTGAGATCGGATAGAGGAGGAGAATTCACCTCTGACAGATTCTATGAGTACTGCAAAGAATATGGCATAAAGAGATAGTTAAGTGCACATAGAACCCCTCAGTAGAATGGAATTGCAAAAAGAAGGAATAGGATCATCCTTGATACAACGCGCACCATTATGATAGAAGAAAAAGTTGCACACACCTATTGGAGAGATGCAGTCAATACAACAGTCTACACCATCAATAGAATTCAATTAAGGCCTGGTGCTGACAAAACACCATATGAGCTATGGTTTGGTAATGTTCCCACAGTAAAATACTTCAAAATATTTGGAAGCAAGTGCTACATCAAGAGGGATGAAGCAGTAGGAAAGTTTTATGCAAGAAGTGATGAAGGTATTTTTCTTGGTTACTCTACTAAAAGTAAAGCTTATAAATGTTTCAATTTAAGATTGAAAAAGATCATCGAAAGTGATCATGTTAAGATTGATGAAAATTTTATGGTTCAAGAAAGATATCATGATTACTCACCCATGATTGAAGAAGAACCCAGACCCTCCACTAGTGAGACAGTTATTAAGGAAATCTTTGACAGTATTGATGTGTTATTCAATGACCCTAAGACAAGTGAAGAAGGTACTCCTAAGGTTGATGAGTCAGCATCACATAAAGTTCCAAAGTTTACATCTAGAAACCATTCCAAGAAAGACATCATTGGAGATCAAAGCGGTAAAGTCTTAACAAGATCACAAGCAAAGAACTCAGCTAATAGTGAAGCAGTATGTTTACTATCTCATATTGAACCTTTAAGTGTTGAAGATGCTTGTAATGATTTAGATTGGCATGATTCTATGAAAGAAGAACTTGATCAAATTATTTAGAATGACACTTGGGAACTGGTCCCAAGACCTAGTGATAAGAATGTGATTGGGACAAAGTGGATATTCAGAAACAAGATTAATGAAGATGGTATAGTAGTAAGAAATAAAGCAAGGTTAGTATGTAAGGGATATGTGAAAAGAGAAGGCATTGACTATTCAGACACATTTGCACCTGTGAGCAGATTAGAAGCTATTAAGTTATTTCTAGCTTATGCTATAGTCAAAAACTTCAAAGTTTATCAGATGGATGTCAAGTCAACATTCTTGAATGGAGATTTGAAAGAAGAAGTATACATTGAGCAGCCAAAAGGATTCACCTTATCAGACAAACCTGATATGGTATGCAGATTGATCAAGAAGGCCCTCTATGGACTTAAGCAAGCCCCTAGAGCATGGTATGAGAGACTAGATGGATATCTAACAAAGATTGGATTCAAGAAAGGAGAAACAGATTGTAATCTATTCATTAGAGAGACATCTGAAGGTCTACTACTTATAGCTATATTTTTTTATGACATTATCTTTGGAGGTAATGACAAACTAAGTGCAGAATTTAACTAAGAAATGCAGAATGAGTTTGAGATGAGTATGATTGGTCCTATCAAATACTTTTTGGGACTAAATGTGCAGCAAACAAAAAAAGGAATTTTTATTAATCAGTCCAAATATGTGAAAGAGATACTTAAGAAATTCAAGATGGATTATTGCAAGCTAGTAGGAAAACTTAGGATCACTGGATGCAAACTTACAAAAGAATATGACTCACCAGTAGTTGATATAACATTGTACAAGTCTATGATTGGAAAACTTATTTATCTTACTTAGACTAGACCTGATATTTCCAATGTAGTTGGCATAGTTGGAAGATTTGCAATAGAACCTAAGAAAATTCACCTCATGGAAATAAAGATAATATTCAGATACTTGCAAGGCACTATAGATTATGGTCTATGGTATCCTAATTCAAAAAATGTTGAGCTTCATGTGTACACTGATGCAGATTGGGCAGGATGTGTTGATGACAGAAAGAGTACATCAGGTGGAGTAGTGTTTCTTGGTGATAGACTTGTCACTTGGACAAGCAAGAAACAAAATTGTATTTCTCAGTCAACAGCAGAAGCAGAGTATGTTGTAGCAGCCTTGAATTATTCTACAATTATTTGGATCAAGCAGATGATAAAGGATTTTGGAATTCAGATTGATTATCCTATTGTTATTCACTGTGATAACACTAGCACTGTCAATATGTCGAAGAACCTTGTGATGCATGCAAATACAAAGCAAATTGAGATCAAGTATCACTTCCTAAGAGATAAAGTGGTAGAGGAAGAAGTCAAGCTGGACTATGTGAGTACCAAAGATTAGTTGGCAGACATATTTACAAAGCCCTTGCCAAAGGATACTTTTGAGTATCTTAGGGAGAAGTTGGGAATAATTCCCTTCCCTGATTCTACTTAGAAGAAAGAAGGAAAGGCATCAGTCCTCAGGGACTGATGGAAGGTTGACTACTCTACCTCAGGAGTATTACCGGTGCTTAAAATGAATGGTGCCCATTTACATAGATGTCAAAGGGGGAGTAATATATAGAGTCATGAAAAATAGAAGTAAAAAGGAGTAATATACTAAGGGGGAGCAATATTCAGTTATGATAGTAGTACAACTAAGGAAATGGAGAATGTTGAAAAATATTACAGTAGATGGAGGATTCATCTTTGGGGGAGTTTTGATGAGGAAATGGAGAATGTTATAAAATAAATGTTCATTTGGGTTGGTGGTGGTTTTTCATTCCACATGTTGCCATCAATGCCAAAGGGGGAGATTGTTGGAGATTTGCTAGCAAGCCAGTACTGACTGTATGTTTGTCATTGATGACAACATATGGAAAGTAGCATGCATGGAAGTCTCATGTAGTAAGCATTTAGTATATGTAGCATGGACATGATATCATCATGATATCATGGGCACAGAGGTTAACTGTTAGTACAGACAGTTATATAGCAGCTTGTGTCAGCAGTGTTCCTAATAGAGTAATAGGCAATGTTTTGTGTATGGTTGTCTGTATAGTTATCATGGAGCCTTGCACTCTTGGATATATGTTGAAGACATGTTAGTGATGTTTCAGTCATGGATGCATAGTCTGATATTTAGTAGAAGTGAAGGTATGCAGTCACTATTCACCAGTTGTAGTTTCATGTGTTTGTTCAGAAGAGCTGACAGAGATTTTATTGGTTCTGGAGTTACGCCTATCATTTGGGTATGTGCCCTTGGATTTAATCTTAGAGGAGAGTTAGTGATGTTCAGTTAAGATTGCATGAAGTAATTCAACTTGAGGAAAGATCCAGTTGTTTTGGTAGAGCCGACACTGTGTAGCATACGTCTACAATTATCTTGTTGGATAGGTCCCAGAATGTGTTGTGTGCTTAGTAGAGCCAACTAAATTATTATTTGATTTTGTTATGGCTTCTCTAATATGATTTCAAGGTGGTTCTAATAGGCTGACTTGATTATATCATCTAGAGGAAAGATATTTAGAGGCAGTCATTTGTGATTGCTTGAGTGTGGTTCATAGTTGATTAAGTAGAGCAAAGCAAAGTGTGTGAAGTGTTGAACCATCAGAGGAAGGTCTATGTGAGCAAGTAAAGTGTAAGTGTTATTCATTGGAACTAATCCAGACAACAGGTCTAAGCGTAGTTCACCAAGATCTAGATATAGTGTGTATATGTTATTCAGAAGGTTTTAGCCTTCACCCCTTTGAGCAGTGAGCTCTTGGATAGTGCATCCTCTCCCCTAATAGGGACTATTGTAAAAGACTCCTAACAGGTTCTGACCCTTGACCAGCTCTACTATACTAAATATATTGTAAAGAAACTCCTAACAGGGTTAAGGATCTTCTAACAAGGATCATAATACACTAGTACATAATATTAGTGGGTGTTAATTCCCACTGGGGTTTTTACCTATTTGGGTTTCCCCGTAACCAAAATATTGGTGTTATGTTCATGTGTTCTTTCATTGTGTTTATTCTTTATGTTTAAGTATACTTAATTGGATAAAGAATTAAAACTTGCAGATAACTGATTCACCCCCCCCCCCCCCCTTCTCAGTTATCTCTTGGGACTATTCCTAGCAAAATGGCCAGGAACAAAACCCTCTTCCATCATTGTGAAACATTTCTCATTACTTGGGAATAGGCTATTGTCCTGGCATATCTAAAGAACTCTTTCCAATTTATCTAGTGCTTCGTAATATGAGATACCATCTATTGTAAAATCATCCATGTAAATATCCATTATATTATGTGCATAATCAATAAATATACTAAAAACAACTCTTTGGAATGTGGTTGGTGCATTGCATAAACCAAATAGTAACATTGAGTATGCATATTTTCTGTATGGAAAAATGAATTTAGTCATATCCTTTTCTATCGTGGCTATTTTAATTTGATTATATCTACTAAATCCATCTAGAAAGGAGAAGTACATCTTTCCTACAAGTGATTCTAAAACTTGGTTAATAAGGGGAAATGTAAAGTGATCCTTTCTAGTTGTATTTAGCTCCTTTTGGTCAACACAAACCCTATGCTTGCCTCCTTTTTTGGTACTATCACTAAAGGTGATACCCATTCATTATCATATATGGGGTAAATGAAGCATGCATCCAATAATTTATTCATTTTTTTCTTGACTATATCCCTGAGTTCTAGATTCATCCTTGTTTGGGACTACCTCACTAGTCTACATCCTTCATTAACATATATTATGTGAGTCAATAAAATAGGTTCTATACCTTTGATATCATGATAATACCATCCAAAGGAAGAGTTGTGATCCCAAAAAACCTTCAATAGCCATAAAAAAAAATTAGATCCAACTAAGTGTTTATATTAAGTGTTTTCCTTCAATTCACCTTCATGGGGATAGCTTCTATCATGATAGAAGAAGTTACTAGGCCTATTATATTGGGGCTGAATTTAGCTGGTAAGATATCATAATAATCCCTACTATAGATGCATCATCATTAGCTAGTAATATTTTTTGTGGACAAGTCAAATAGTTGAGAAACTCTTTGTGTTGTGGGTCCAAACCATAATAATTTTGTACAATATAAACAAGAATGTCATCCTCATTTTGGCTATCAAACATAGGGATTCTCCCTCTCATCATTAATGTCTATAGATAATACTAATCTTCTTCTTCTAGTCTAGGAAAAACTATTTGTTCCATGTTAGAATGAGGATGAGCTAGTGGATAGAGGACTAATTTCTATGGTGTATTTTCATTGGATATGGTCATGTTGGCAGACCTAGAGCTAATGAAAGCATTTGCAGTGGTTATTTATGGTGTACCAAGGATCAATGGATATCCCCCTAAATTAAATATTATGATAGTATGGATGCATTTAGTTGGTAAGATATCATAAATAATTATTACTATAGATTCGTCATTAGTAGCTAGTAATATGTGAATTGAACAAGTCAGATAGTTGAGAAACTCTTCTTGTTGTGGGTCCAAACCATAATAATTTTGTACAATATAAGAAATAATTTCATCCTTATCTTGGTTATCAAGAATAGGGATTATCTCTATCTTCATTAATGTTTACAAATAATATTGATCTTCTTCTTCTAGTCCAAGACAAACTATTTGTTCCATGTTAGCATTAGAATGAGCCAGTAGATGGATGACAAATTTTTATGTTGCATTTCAATTGTATATGTTCATGTTGCTAGACTTGGAGCTAATGAAATCATTTTAAGTGAACAGTTATGGCCTCCCAAGGATCAATGGATATCCTCCTAAAATATATATTATGATATTGGGGATTCTTTTAGTTGGTAAGATATTATAAATCCTTCCTACTATGGATGCATCATCATTTAATACTAATATGTGAATTGGGAAAGTCAAATAGTTGAGAAACTCTTCTTGTTGTGGATCCAAATCATAATAATTTTGTACAATAAAAGAGATAATTTCATCCTCATTTTGTCTATCAACCATAGAGATTCTCTTTATCATCATTAATGTCTACAAAGAATAATAACCATCTTCTAGTTTAGGACAAAGTATTTTTTCCATGTTAGAATGAGGATAGGGGCCAATGGATAGAGGATTAATTTTTATGTTTCATTCCCATTGGATATGGTCATGTTTCTAGACTTGGATCTAATGAAAGTACGTATAGTGGTCATTTATGGCCTCCTAAGGATCAATAGATATCCTCCTAAATTAGCATTGGGATTTAATATTGTAAAATCACTAGGACATTCCCACAATCTAGAGTTATAGCCAAGTCCTATCCTCAATCACTCCTTCAGGTTTAACACTATGCCTATCTAGAAATTATAAAACAGTTGGTGTTTTCCTAATATTCATAATTTGCAAAGTACTCATTGTTTCTTTGGTCATGACAATGACAATTTCACCCGAATCAATTAATATTTTTTTAATAATTGATGTGCACATCCACTATCAAAATACTAGGTTCTTCATACTTAGGAACCACTAGATTACTTATCATAATGTCTACTAGTTGTTCAATACCATGCACAGTTGAAGGATCTTTCATTTTTTTTCCTAGGAACCTAAGACAAATCTTACTAATAGTATTAGTAAAGATAGGAATATCCTTGAGGGTTTGAATGAGACGAAGAAATGACCAAGAAATCACCCAACCGATTACTCATGAAGACCCAATCCTGCAGCTAAAAGAATGGTATTGGAATTATTCCAAGGATGGAATTGGAAACATCTAGGATAAGATTGAGTCAAGAGAATGTCCTTAATGCTGAGAAAATATAGGAATTAGTGGGAGCTAGATCTATTCTTAATGCTCATTGAATAAGTTCTTGTTCCTATCTTTATGGATTTTTTTACTCCTACTTCTTAGCTTGCAATAATGTAATCCACCTATTCTCTTGGTGTGACAAGTAGTTATTTTATCTTTATAAATAATTCCTACTCTCTTGCATGAGATGCAAGAGGCAAAAGTAAATTTTGTAATAGCATACTCTGTCCTATTTCAACTTTATGAATACAATCAGACTTGTTTTTACATGAATGCAATAATGAATTTTTGAATAATTATCCTTTGTAATTGAGTTTTGTATACTCACTCAAGGTGGCCCACTTGGTGAGTAATCCTTAGTAGCATTAGTCTCTTTTCCTGCAACTTATAGTTTCAATTCTAGTATTTGTATGTTCCTACAACCAAAGTAGGAAGAGTAGTTCCTTCCTGATTCATACCATGTTTGTGTTAAGTAAGTCTTGTGAGTTCAATATTAGCATTTTATTTAGAATTGGTGTTTTAGCTAATTTATTTTGCAAGCATTCATTTCCTATAATAATAGAATAGGTTTACTTTCAAGTCTTTATTTCCTACATATTAAGAGATAGTATGGATTTAGAAGGCACTTAATGCATATATTACATAGTCCCATTTCAAGTATATGTCCCTAGATTGATGATTAAATGAGCCTTTATAATGAGAAAGATAGCTACTCAAATAGGATATCCAATCCTTAAGTTGGTTTATGAACCTATTTATTGACCCCTTTGTGAATTCAAGCATTTTTGGTACCATTGTTGGTGATGGTGTCAATCTAAGGAGCTAATACAACCATTTGTATAAATTAATTTGTTTTCATGATTTCCATTCCTATTCTAGTTCAGTTAGAATTCATTTTCAAAAAAAACTTCTGGTAAGTTCACTCTATCTTCATGCATAAAAGGAGAGATGCTTTAGGAAGATTCCTTTCCAATTACCCCAAAAATTAGTTAAGGGACATCTTTGTGCCACAAGATAAGAATAAGATGATGAAGAAAACCCTTTTTTTGATGTTTTTCCAAACCTAACCACTTCCTCATCATCCTCAAAGGATGATCCCCTTGGCCTTCACATCTTTGAAGAGCCTCTTGACTTAAATCCTTTTGTTAAAATCTTAGCCAATTTGCATATTCAGTGCCCTGAGAATCCTTTCCATCAAGAAGAGGGTAACCAATTGGATTTGGTAATCTACCAACCAAGAGGTCCACCAAGGATGGTAGATCCTCTTCCTATCTTTCCATTCCCATCACTAATCAACATGACAATAACAATCTCAAGAATATTCCCTCTTTTTTCCTTCCTAAGTTTTATGGCCTAGTAATAGAGTGTCCTAATAGCTTTCTCTTTGAGTTTGATATCCTCTGTAGGAGTTATGACTACCCTAATGATGCTCATAGGCTTAAATTATTTCTTTCAACTCTTAAGGAGTTATCATTGAGATGGTTTATGGGCTTAATAAGTGATTTTGTCCATATTTGGGATGAGATGAAGACTAGATTCTTGGAAAAGTATAAAGAGTACTATAGGGGAAATGACATGAGAGGAGATGACATATTTAAGATGACACAAAAAGAGAATTAAAGTATGGAGGACTATTTATCTTGGTTCTTATTTAGCCTAGAAAAGAACACATAACATCATCTCAATCAAGAGTACCATAAATTGCTCTTTCTTAGAGGAATCTACAAAGGATGAACTAAAGCTCTAGACCTAATGGTAGGGGGACATATAACTCATTCTACTAGCTAGGATGAAATAAAGCTCTAGACCTAATGGTAGGGGGACATATAACTCATTCTACTAGCTAGGATGAAATAAAGAGGATATGTCTAAACTACTCTAGAGCTAATGCCAAGAAAGGAAGAGGATATAAAATTGCTATATGAAAATCAAATGGTGTTGGAGTTTCAAGGACATAAATAACCCATCTTTTGTCAGATTTCAAGCAGGGTATTATTAACAACATGGAAACACAATTGGACACTATGAAAGAAAAAAGAAACATGATGAATCTAAGACTATGCTATCAAAATACTACCCTCATTGTCGAAGGAAGAAGAGAGACTACAGATGCAATATCATGGCTAACTTTGAGACTAATAATTTTCCTAGTGACATCGAGCCAATATAAGGAGATGATAAGAAAATGTTCTTTGTTGCACAAAGGAGGTCATGGGATCCAAGACAAGGTATTCCACAAGAGCCTTTAAATTTTAGTGGTCCTTATTCCAATGCATATAATAATCAATGAAAACCTTCTATTAATTATCAATCTCAACCTTGGAAAAATATCTAGCCTTAGTGGAAAAATTACCAAAATCCTCAATGGAAAAACCCCCAAGGAAGCTAGAAGCAACCTCAAGGGGCATGGAAGCCACCATAGGGTAATTGCAAAGAAAATCCATAATGGAGAGGAGGCCACCAATGGCTAAATCAACCCTTTGAATTCCCAGAGCCACCTCTTCAACCATAATAGAAAGCACTTATACCACCTCCTACAACTAATGCTAATCATCCAAGACCAACTCATCTATCTACTCAACCATATCCAAATCCTAATAATAAACCTCAATTATAGTAGCAACCTATCTACTCAATCCTAATAAATACCTTTCTTATTCCATAAATATCAATAATATTCATCTAAGGTATAGAACATTACCTACACTAGCCTCCCCTATCATAACTGAAGTACCATCTATGAGCCAGAACTCAAAAATATAGCTCATATCCCAGTTCAAGAAGACCTACCTAAGGAGGTTGAGCTTCCTAATAAATCAAACCCAAATTTTCCACAAAGGCTAGAAGTTGATGTACCTAAACCTAAAGAAGAAGCGGATTTTAACATACTTGATTAGCTTAAATACATTTGTGTTAAAATCCCACTCTTTCAAGAAATAAAAGATGTACCTATCTATGGAAAGGATATAAAATAATTTTGTCTCAAGAAGCTTGATAGGTTGAAAAAGGATCCCCAAATTGTCCATGTCTTAGGATAGCTAGTAGACATTATGCTTGGAAAAGTTGTTGTCCCCAAATACTCTGACCTTGGCAATCGAGTTGTAGAGATCATTATTAATGGAACATCAATAAAGAATTCCTTGATTAACCTAGGTACATAAATCAATGTCAAGACTAAAGATATTATGGATCAACTTAGCGTTCCAAACCTTAAGAATACTCTTAATGTCCTACAACTTGTAGACAGTTTCATAGTTAAGCTTCATGGGATGGTGGAAGATGTAGTTGTGACACTGGACTCTTGGGAATACCCTTTATATTTTATGATCTTTTCTCCAAAAGAAACACTTGGGGGATATCCTATTATTCTAGTTCATCAATGGTTAGCTACTATAGATTTCTATATTGGATGTTATTCAAGAGATATTACCATCTCAAATGGTCTACCTACAAAGAAGCTAGCCATGTATCCACTTGCTCAACCCTATCCTAAACTAGAAACACTTATTTGGTTAGATGTAGGGGAAGAATCTAAGGAAGTAATTTAGTAGTACATCTAATGATACTAAGAAGGGACCCTTTCATGTAGCTTTAGGAAGAGGATGAATATTGTTAGATATATAAGACATTGAGATAGAGGGGGTGAATCAGTGTAAATAATAAATGAACTAATTCAACCAATAAACTGATTTTGTTTTTAAACAACTTCCATACAATCACACATGTAATTGTAACTATGCAATATAAGTAAAATAGTTTGAGAATCCACAAAGCATAACACATAGCACCACAATTTTTTTATCGTGGAAATCCTTGTTAGAGGGTGAAAACCATGGTGGGGATGGTGCCCACGAATCTCTTCAAATGTAGTTAAAATATTTTCTATGTTAGGAGATTATAATACTTAGTTATGGATTCACCCTATTAGAAGTGACTAGTATCCTTTTAGAAGTACCAAAAGACCTACTAAGATCTACCTTGCTAGTGGATTTAAAACTCCAACTAAGAAGTCACCCTATTAAAGGATTTAAAAATAATACCTATTAAAGTACACCTTGTTGTATCCTCAGAAAATGGAAGCACTTCCATTTAGGACCAGTTTAACCCTCTGAGTAAGTGGTCTGGGGTCATGTCAAATGCCTTGAATGGGTCTTTGACTTGGATCTATCTTTTCCCCAATGTTTTGCTTCTCTTTCCACCTTTTTCTAGCATGTTTCTGGCACTTGATCCTGAGAATTTGAGGATCTTGACCTTAGGGTCAAGGTCAACCTTTTGGGTCAAGTCAACCTTGATCTTGACCTAGGTCAAGGTCAACCTTGACCCTGACCTAGGTCAGAGTCGACCTTGACCCTGACCCTAGGTCCATACTTCAAGTTCTGGAAGTTTCTAGATGTCAAGCTTCAGAAGGTTTATTTTCTCGCTTCTAGGTTGGTTGTTTCGGGCTTTGAAATGGTAAACTCTTAAATGATATTTAAATTGGATCCACTTCCAAGAGTAAAGGATTAAATTTGAATTTAATTCTCCTATGTAGGCCTCTCTATAAGTTTGTGCCCTAACTTGTATAAAAGGAAGCCTTCTCCTCTCATTTTCTCCATCATGAAATCATCCATTATTCACCAAGAAACTACATGATCAAGAAATCATCAAGAAAGAAAGAAGGAGAAAGAAATAATTCAAGCATTCATCTTCAAGCATTCAATCATTCAAGATCCAATTCATCAAGGAGATCCATTGGTAGCCATTGAAGGATTCAATCTCTACGGAGACCCTTTGTTGAAGATTTATCCATCCATTTCCATTCAAGATTCTTCCTATTCCAAGATCCATTCAAGATTGGTGTTGAAGATCTAATGAAATTGATTGGATACATCCTACATACAATTCTACATTCATTTGGAGCATCCATACTTGTGGATTCAAGGATTCAAATCCTTCACAAGGGTTTCAACATAAGCAAGGTGAATTGTTCCATTTACTTTGTTTATTGCTACAATTTCAAATACATTTCAAGTTTAATTCCAAAACCAGGGTTTGACCAAGGAAAACCCCTCATCCAACAAACAAAACCCTTTTTCTTGTAGGTACAGGTGCAGGACAATGAATCATAGATCAGATCTAAGTACCCTTTTTGGTAAATTTTCAAAATCCACGAACAAATTTTCTGTCGGAACAGTGCAAGTCAAGGTCAACATAAAGGGGTAAGATTGTGCCTCGGGGTAAGATCTTACCCCTGTATTGGGTCAAGGTCTAACTTTCTCAGAAAAGAAGAAGGTTTCTGGGTTTTCTTTGTGTCTATGTTTCCAGGCCAAATACGGTTGCATAATTTCTTGAAACTGAGTACAGACATCAGAAAACAACATTTTCTAGATTTGTCATATTTTGAGGTTGGTATTTGTCTTTAATTAAATTAATATTTTAGTACATCTTTCCATAATGGAATATAAGGTTTTCTCCTTTCTTCATATTCTCCATGGATTGATTCATTTATGCATTAATCATCTTCTTTTGGTTAATCAATTTGGATCTTTCCTTTGGGAATTTGGGGTTAAGAAGAAGATCTTACCTTCCCCAACCCCATATATCATACAATTACATCTTGATCTCTCCATTTTTACATCATACACATATTTATATTATACACTTGTTAAAGGATTTAATTTTCTGCAACTGTTAGGGATACAACAATAACTTGATTTGGAAATATAGAAACTCCTTTTCTTGATAAGATCATTTGTAATCTCTGAATTCTGATGCAATGCACTGCATCTGTCTTTGATCACAACACTCAAATTCATGATCATGACCCTAAATCAAATTATTTAGTCCACCTTTATACTAATGTTCTTAATTCTTCTAAGACTTAGAAAACATTTTACAATTTGGCCCACCAGATTGACCAAACATATAGAAAACTACACCAATCATAACTACCATGTTGTCCCAAAATATATTGAGTTAGATCATAAATCAACTACCTTGATCATATGATAAGCAAGAACCAATTAGTAGCACATCCATTTCACACTAAAAACATCACCAAAATTCTAACACACCCAAAATATTGAGTTAATGGTTGTGGTTGTAGAATTGTACACTTCTCTAACCTTAGTAAACCACCAAGAATGATCACATCTCCAAAAGTGTCCTCTAACTCGACTGCTACTCAAAAAAAATTATGATATTGTTTTCTTAATCACTAGTCAAAACACTTAGCATAATTTTCCTTTACCTATTCATCGTATCAATCAGTATCATCAATTCTAATCAGTTGATAAATTTTCCATCAATGACAAAATCGAAAACATCAAACTCTACAATCCAACTCCAAAATCCATCATAATATCAACAATCTCTCCATTTGGAATTGATGGCAAGACACCAAAAATTTCCGTACATACACTACTCTCCCTTAGCTTTATTTTCACTACACTGATCACTCCCCCTTTAACAACAATGGCAAAGGTACAAAAAAAATATCAAAAATAGAATTATCTTACCGATCATATTCTGTCAAAAACACTTTTAATTTTTTTTTTGGATGACTCCAAAGAATCTTTCCATGAATTATTCAAGTGTTATATGGATTGAATCTGAACATGTAGCATAGAGTCTAGTTCTTCCATAGATTCAAGTACACTCATATATGGTTATTCAAGTAATACCTCTGACTTTCTAACATTTTGTTGCATAACATCTATTGTAGGTATCAAATAAGTTTGCAACTCCAAAAATGTAGATATCCTCTTATCCTTCTTGGCTTGTAAAGTCTTCAAATTATGATTCATAACCTTCACTTGTGATCCATAAGTGGTAGTAGAATATGAAATAGGGTCAAAATTATCAATCAAATATTTAAGATCTTGTTGAGCTTCAGTTCTCTTTAGCTTCGAATCATGTCTAAACATAGAAAAATATGAAACTTTGGCAAGTAACTTACCAATCTCCCTCAAAGTTTCATTCACCTAGTCCACATGAACTATAAGTTTCACTTTATCTAATGCAACAGACTCCATTAACTTATTAGTTCTCTTCTTCTCAAAATTCATCTAAGCTCTCTTCTCAAAATCTTCCTCCAAACTTGTAACTCCGCTAGCGATAGATTTGATCAAAGTATCTAAATCCTCAATTGGTGTAGCATTAGGATCATAGTCATCTTTAGATACAATATCTAAAATAATTTCCCTAGAAGACAAAAGTACTTGTTATTGCTTCTTTCCTTCTCTAATATTATCCCTTTTAGATTTTATCTTAAGTATTTTAGACATTCTCATAAGGTCACTAGGACTCATCTTGGAAACATCAATAGGTACTTGAATGATCTCAACATCCTCATCTCCAAGTTCTTCCTCAAGAATATATATTGACCTTCTTTCCTTCTTTTGACTTGAACTTGCACCTAGATCCAATTTCATTTTTACTGATTGCACTACAACATCAACTTCTTGAACTTCAATTTTCTTTGCAAGTTCACCATTGGTTGTAACAACTGTAACAACTCCATCTTCCTTTTGTGAAGTTGTAGCAATTTTAATAGGTACCTCAACCTCTGTTATCTGATCCTTTTGAGTTTCAACTCTTCCTTGTGCATCTTCTACTTCAATAATAGGAACTTGTTAAGGGGTCTCATAAGGTACATCATTGACAATTTCTAGAATTACTTGATTAGATATTAAAAAAAATCATCTATTGTTACCTCTTAATTTAGAGGTTCTTTATCTTGTTGTTCCTCTTCATCATCATCCACTAGTACATCTTATTTCTCCAATTCTTTCTTTATGATGTCTAGAGTCTCCTCATAAACTTCTTGAGATTCACTGATCAGTATCCTACATACTCTCTCCTTGTTCTAAATTGTGGCCTTAGGAATGCAACTGTACTCTTCACAACTTCAATTGGGTATTTAGGTTCTAGTTCTACCAAAGCATTTTCCAACATCTCTTTATCTACTTTCACAAAATACCTCCATCTAGCATCAATCTTCTTGAATAGTGTATCAGGTATCATTTTATATATTTCAGTAGGCTCTCTGTAGAATTTTTGCATGTTGTATATAATAGATTCTTCAATCTTTTTCTTATCCTCATCATCAAATTTTCATACCATCCACTTACCTTAGTGATTCTTCCATATTCTATGATTTCTTCAGCTATGCTATTTGTTGTATTAGATCTCCTTGTCACCCTTTTGACTAATTTTTTAGTTGTCATGCCTACAACCTTTGACTTCTTACCACCAGCCCTTAATTCTTCTTGGTCTTTATCTAATTATTTTTTAGCTTCTTCTTCCTCTACTATATCTTTCTTACTCCTCTTTCCTTTTGACTCTTTATACCCATGGGTTATATCCTTCTTTCTCTTATAAGTCCTCTACTTAGTTACATGTGATTTAACCTTTTCCTTTCCTTAGTTACTAATGCTTCAGGTTGTGATGATGTTTTCTTCTTTGATTGTACTCTAGTAATAGGAGAAGGATGTTAGGATTAACAAGACATAAATAATAGTTACATGCAAATATAACCAATATCAGAAAACAATGAACCACACAGAAAGAGAACATAAGACATAAAGATTTAACGTGGTTCACCCAATCCCTAGGCTAAATCCACCAATAGCGGGTCCAATATTATTATTATCTAGTGATTACAACCTGATTATAATCTGCAATCCCTTATAGTTCAATACCGCCACAAGAAGCTACTAAAACATACCTCATAATGAAAACCCTAAGCCTAAGCTATTTTATACAAGCTTATTTTTCCACTTTAGGGTTAGAATCACTTACAACATGTCGGCCCAAAAATATCTAAAAAAACATCCCCCCAAACTCCAATGAGGGCGGGGGGGAAATTTTACAGTACTTCCCTGATCAATCACCATAATATAACAATCTCCCACTTGGGGATTGATCAGACTCCACACAAAGCAACATATACTAGAGAGAAGAAAAAGATCCATTATTGATTGTGAAAGGACATTGATGGTTGAGAAGGGAGTGTCTCAAACATTTTGGAGAGAAGCAGTTAGTACTGCAGCTTATACACCAAACCGATTACAACTAAAGAAAGGTACAAACAAGACTCCATATGAAATTTGGTATGGTCACAAACCAAACGTAAGTTATTTCAAAGTATTTGGGAGTAGATGTTACATTCTAAAAGATTCTAGAAATGGAAAGTTTTTGTTAGGATTAGGTAATACTGAGAGGGGGGTGAATCAGTATTACTGAACTTTAATTTAAACTTCAACCAATTATAAATAAAGCAAAGAAATTATGAAATTAAAAGAAACATATAAGCACAATACATAACTCATGACAACATGATTTATTCTGGAGGAAACCCTAGCTAAGGGAAAACCCTGGTGGGGAAGATACTCACAACTATGTACTAAAATATTATATCCCTGTTAGGAGATCTAGCCATGTTAGGAGATGAGTGTTACATAGTACATTTCCTTGATAGAGGAATACAAAATCCTATTAGGGGATACAAAACACCTGGTTAAAGGTGGTGAGCATACAACTCTTACAATTTAAATATTGTCTCAAAATAGTTCTAAAAAATGAATAGTACAAGCACTTTCCTTGCTTAGATAGTTCCAGTTTGTAGCTTTGTCACATACTGATCTTGCATCTGCTCTCTGCTCTTAGATTCATATTCATTTCATACATATTGCTTCCACAAAGCACTCTATACTTATACAAAATCTGCCATCCAATTAGCTCTCAAAATACTTCACAAAACATAATAATAAATTATGTAAATGGAAAACATAGCATCAACAATATTATATTGCCAAAGATTTGGCAATATACTATATTCATCTGACTTAGCACATTTCCATATCAACTATTCTTTCCTTAATCTTCGCAACTTCGTATGTGCCATGTTACACTGATTCTCTATCTTCGCATACCTTCAAATCACTATATCTCTCTGATCTGATCACCAAAACAAATGCGATCTTAACCAAAGGTTCTATATATCCCAAAATACCTTCTATTAACTTTTCAAGCCATAATACATCATATATTCTCATTGCTGACCAAAACCATACACTAGTACACTATTGTCCTGATTCTATACTTAGTCATTTTCATGCCTGTGACTCCATTACCAAAACTCTCTGCATGTGATCACTCCAGTATAAGTGTTTCCATGAATGACAACCCTCAAGTGATCCCTAGTGCCCCAAAACACCACTTTCCAACAATTTGATCATAAAGGTAATGAAGGAATATTCTTAGGATATTCTACAAAGACCAAGGCTTACAAGTGCTTAAACAAGTCTACTAACAAAATTGTAGAAAGTTCTTGGGTCTCTAAGTTGAAAGGTTACATGTCTTACTTCTTCAATCAATAACAATTCTAACAATTCGTTGTTATGTACATCAATGCACTTAGAGATGTAGGACAAGGAATTCACATCCTACATTCTATTTTATATATTCTAATTATCCAATAGGGAGCCAAAAAAATTTATTGCCTTTGTTTCCACTACCTCCTTATCTTGGATCACCAAGCTCTAGTATCTTAATTTCCCCAATTTTGCTCTTTTCCTTTTTAAGATTTAACTAAAGCATGAAAATATCAAGTGTTTGAACCACCAAATTTAAGCTAATTTACACTGGTCTTATCTTTCTATAATATCTCTTCTTTCACCAATACATTGGCATTCTTAACTTTCAAGTTTTTTCTTTATTGTAATCTTTCAAGAACATCCCAATTCTAATGATTTTTCATTGAGATGTTCTAATTCTTCTTCAATTTTTTGTTTTTTCCCAAAAATATTCTTGAAGCTTTCTTTATTCCATACTTTCAAATTGGTTTTTATGTTATTTAGTCATTTCATAAAATTGAACTTAGTGGTTCCTTTGTAGAAAGCACCATCCTGCCACCAATCCTTTAAGAGATTGAGAAGATTCTAATCACTCCACCATATTTTTTTTGAATTCAAAGTATGCTAGAGTAGGCCTTTCACTCAACTAGATATCTAATAATATTGGAAAGTGATTGGAAACCAAGATGAGGAAAATGCTTGATTCACAATTGTATTGGTCATCAAGCCAACCTTGATCCACAAAGAATTTGTCTAATCTCTCACTTATATTGGTAAATTCCTCTCTTCTATTAGTCTATGTATATAATCTATCTTTTGGGATAGTGTCAATTACCAAAGCATCATTAATGAAATTGATAAAGTCTAAATTTGTTTTATTGATTTTGATAAGTCCACCACTCTTCTCTTTTAAATCCAATATGGCATTGAAATCTCTTCTAAGTGTAACCATGTTCAAGTTTCAAAGCTTGATTTTTGGTATCAACTTTTTATAGACTTCTAATTTGTCCTTAGCCTTAATTGATCCATATATGTTGAATAGTAAGAAGTTGGCATCGGTCATGAAATATATGGATATGCACATCATCCAGTTTGTATTTGATTCCAATAGTTTAATGTCTACTCTTCTTTCTTACCACAAAATTCCCAAACCTCCTACAATGCTCTATTCATCTTGGAAAACTCATGATTTTTGTAACCACCTAAAATTTGTCTTGTAAAACCTAAGCCCCTAAATTCAATCAATTTGCCTTAAGTAAAATTCTAAATTCCAAAAGCATGATTTACTAGACATTATTATGTAAGTAACATGGATAATCCCCCTTGCATAATTAAATTATTTCTAAAATCAAGCACATATCATTCCTAATATTAAAGCTTGAAAACCATTTGATTGTCAAAACCTTACTTTTAATATAAAGTCCTAGCATTTTTATTAAAAGAACACATTTCTCACATAAGTGTGTAAACTTAATCTTGATTAAATGATAATTAAGAGGGTATTTTCTATTTTTTCTTATTCTCCCTTCAAGCTTGACCAACCAAAAGCTCTTGGATCCTCTCACAAGGATTGATCTCTCTCACCACTCATCTCTACCTAACATCTTTTGTCTCTTAATCCCCACCTTTCATTCTTGAGTAAATTTCCTAAAAAGGAATCTCTTCCTTGGCTAAAAGGGTTCCATCATCTTGCATTTCCATGATCTTACATTTTTAGAGTTATTGTGCTATTTTGAGTTCCTAGTGATATGTGGAGTTCTTAGTTGCTTTCATCATGATTTCTTGCATAAATATCTCTCTCGCATTCTTAGTTTAGCTCATCTTGTAGATTAATCTTGCATTGTTAGCTAGCTTTGAATTTAGTTTTCTTTATTATTAGCATTAATCATGATTGAATTACTCTTGCAGCATAGCTTTGCATCCACTTAGTCTCATTTCTAGTTGTCTAATTTGCACTTGCATACTTCAGATCATCTTAGAGTGGTGAATGCAAGTATTTCATCTCACTCATGTGTTGAATCTTCCATTTTGGAGTAGTCAAGTCACTAATCCTCTATGCCTAATCTAATGATCATTTTATAAAGGATTAAACTCTCTTCAACTACGAAGAAATAAGCCACTTCTAGGAATTTAGTTGTTCATTATGATTGAATACTAGTGGCTAGATTCTTGAGTTAATGGATTCTTGAAATGTTGGTTGCATTATAATTGAATACCAATTTTATACCACAAATTTTCTAGCACCCACTATGGGAAGATGGGGTATGACGGGAAGAGTACTCTTGGAAAAAGAAAAGTCATTATTGAACCCTTACATATGGAATTTCATAATCCTAAGGATAAAATTGGAGTAGTGTGTTATGAAAAACAATTTGAGCCATCCTCTGCAAGTGGCCCTATATTTGATAGACTCAAAGACTCTGATAATGAAGATGAGGATGCTATTCCTAGGCCATTTGAAATATTGCTGCATATACCTACAAAAAATCCAAGAGAACCTCACTTACCATTAAACATCGTCAATCAGTCTATTGAGGAGAACAATGGGGAGACTACAATTGAGGAACAAATTAATGAGCATGTGTTACTCATATCACAAGAAGTTGGACAACAATAAGAGAGTTCTACAGGGGAAATAAACCATAAATGGGGGCATCTTGTTGATATTGCACACATCTTAGATCTACCTAGATTCATAGATCTATTTGAAGAGATAAGACAACCTAGGCCATCATACATACCTATGTTAGATTATGTGTAAAGATTTCAAGCTATGAACGACCAAACACATAACAAGAAACTAAAATTTGAGACAGTCAATCTGATGGAACCGACATAAATATGGATGAAATTGAGAGACAAGCTATGAATCAAGAGCATGAAGAAGATCCTATGACTATAACTCAGTACTTGGGATGATTTGTTAGTATTTGAACTGACTTTCATGAATATGAATGGGACTCACTATCTGATGCTATGATAGACATAAAATTTGATGTAATTCACAAGTACGCCCCTACTTCCACTTATGAGATTGGTTAGAATTCTAACACACAACATGAACCAAAAGATCATCTAGATCATCCAAATATTAAACCTATTGTGATACCTCCTACTCAATATGCATATGAAGAAGAAGAGTCTCCTCCTAATAGCCCTCCTACCATTCTTCCTCAGAATTTCAACTAGAATTTTGGTTCAAGGTCTAGGATTATGAAGGTCCCTCTACAAAGATTCCTTCGCTAGAGAGATGAGGTTGATTGAGAAGATAATCTTTGTTTTGGGAATAGATCAAGATGGTTAGGTTCATGAAACACTTCTCATGACTCGTCCAACACCCTATGATAAGTCATGCTCAAAGGAATTCTTTAGAAGATAACTTTCTTGACTTATCCACAATAGTTGTGAATGACGATGATGATACTAGAGTTTTTTCTCTTAAGCTTGTTGGTCCCTTACCTCTCGTCTATCCTGAATTAATTGACTGGATACCTCTAAGCCTGTGAACCTTATGTCCTTCACCAATGATCACATCCTTTCATGCTATCTCAATTCTATTAAGCCCCTTCCCTCTTCCACTAGTGCAACAAGAGGAAACATTGCATTGGTAGATATCAAGTATATTAGTGATAAAAATAAGAACAAAAATAAAAAGAGAAAGTGATCTAATGGTGAAAACCACTATGTGGTAGTGTCACATCTAAAAATAGTAAAAATAAAAGACATATCCAATGGTGAAAACCTTTTTGAGGCAGTTATAGATGAGATACTTGATATTCTCCCTGAACATTTTTAATAAAGATCTTCAATGCTTATAGAGCCTACACAGCAAGTGAACTTGGGAACAAAAGAAAATCCACAAACTATACATCTTGCTCAATCTTTGTCTAACGAATAAAAATAATAGTTCATTAAATTTTCTTTAAATAAAAAAAAGATCAATTTTACATGATCTTATTCTGACATGCCTGTCTTGGACACAAATCTCATCATCCATCACTTATCTATTGCATTAGGAGTCAAACCAGTAAAACAAAACCTAATAAATATGCACCCTCATATAGCATTACTGGTTAAGGTAGAATTGGAAAAGTTACTCAAAACTACATTCATACAATCTATAGACTATGTTGAATGGATCTTGAATATAGTACCTATTTTAAAAGGAGATAAATTAATATGGGCATGTACAGACTTCATAGACCTGAATAAGCTTTTCCCAAAGATGACTTCCCCTTGCCAAATATAGACATGATTGCGGATCTTACTGTTGGTTTCTAGATGTATTCTCTAATGGACAGATTTTATGGTTATAATCAAATATGTATTGCACATGAAGACCAAGAAAATATGGCATTAACTTGTTCTTGGGGAACTTTATGCTAGAACATTGTGCCTTTTGGACTAAAAAATGTTGGTGCAACATATCAATGAGAAATGATGATCATCTTTCATTACATAATGCACAAGAACATGGAAGAGTATGTACATGACACCTTGGCTAAATTTGCTACAAGAGATGTACACGTTACTGATTTGGATAAAATCTTTACAATAATGGAATAGATCAAGCTATAACTCAATCCAAAGAAGTGTGTCTTTAGGGTTACCTAAGGAAAAAATTTAGGATACATTGTCTTAGAATGGCGTATCAAGGTAGATCCTACTAAAGTGAAAGCTATACTAGAAATGCAACCACCTTGGAATATCACTTAAATGAGAACATTGCAAGGAAAGTTACAATTAATAAGAATATTTATCTCACAGCTAGCCGATAAAGCACAACCCTTCACCAAGACTCTACATAAAGGTGTGACTTTTAAATGGAATGAGGATTGCGAGATGAACTTCCAATAGATCCAAGAGTACTAGGAAAATCCTCCTATGCTAATGGCTCGTATTCTTGGTAAACCAATGTTGCTTTATATATCAACCACTACTTCTTCCTTAGGAGCATTACTTATAGAACACAGTGATCAAGCTCACAAAAGAGAAATATACTATATAAGAAGAACATTGGTCTCCTATGATCTAAATTAAACAGTCATCGAGAAGGCTTGTCCAATTGCTTCCCAAATATTTAGACACTATATGCTAGCTCACTCTACACATTTGATCACAAAGATTGATCCTCTCAAATAATTCTTAAACAAAGAAACATTAACTAGATGGATGAAAAAATGGGTGATGATTCTTACTGAATTTAACATTACATATGTTGATTGAAAAGAAATAAAAGGATGTTTTTTGGTAGATCAGCTAGCTGATGCACCTTTTTAAGACACATAACCTTTGATTGCTAAATTCCCTGATGAGTCAACTCTGCATTTAACACAACACCCTTTGTAGATGTACTTTGATGGATCATACATGTAGCAAGGTGTGGGTGTTGACATTATGTTTGTCTCTCCTCAAGGCTATTCCAAAGACCTAAAAAATGATCTTTCCATGTACCAACAACATAGAAGAATATATCATTGGCTAATGGGTTAAAACTAGCTATTGATTGGGAAAATAAAGAACTACATATCTATGGTGACTCCCAGCTGCTTGTCAATCAAATCAATGATGAATACCAAACAAAGGATGAAAAAATCTTATCATACAAGGGCATGATTGATGACCTAAAAATTACTTTGTATTCATCACCTTTTAGAAGATATTGTATGCAGAAAATAGAGTAGAAGACGATATGGCTACTTTGGCCTCAATTCTATAGTTATAAGAACATCAATTCCGCTATGACTTCCTAGTGGAAGAAATCCCTTTCCCTTCCTATGACACACCTGACTCTCAAATTTTTTGCACTATCATTTCTCATGACACTTATCACTACAACCAAATCTACGCCTACCTCAAAGATCAAACCATCCCTAACTCTCTTTCCCAGATTTAAAAATGGAATCTCATCCAAAATGTCTGTTAGTATCTCATCATTGTGAATGACTTGTTTAGGAGAGGTCTTGATGATACACTTCTTAGGTGTCTAGAGTGTGAGGAGTTTGATAGAACACTTAGGGAGGTTCATGAGGGTATATGTGGATCGCACTCAAATAGTCTTTCCTTAGCAAAGAACCTTCTTCGAGCTGGTTATTATTGGCCTACCATGGAGAAAGATGTTTTTCAATATGCCAAGACCTGTAAAAAATTCCAACTCCATGGAAATCTGATTCATGCTCCTATTAGAGAATTATTTTGGTTTATTACCACTACCCTTTTCATTAATGGGCCTTTGATCTCATAGGATAGATATATCCTTCATCCTCAAATGGTCATATGTTCATTATCACAACTACCGAGTACTTCACTACATGGGTTGAAGTTGTACCTCTTATCAAAGAAAAAATGAAACAAGTGGCCATGTTCATACTTAATTACATTATCTGCAAATATGGTATTCCCTCCTCAATTGTCACAAATAATAGGGGAAAATTAAAAAACAAAGACATTGATGAGCTCTGCACTAAGTTTCATATCACACATCATTCCTCTTCTATATATTATCCTCAGGGGAATGGACATGCAAGAGATTCAAATAAAATAATCCTTAAGATCCTACACAAAGCTATTAACAAATTAGGAAAGGGTTGGAACTTGCAATTTAATATAGCTTTATGGGCTTATAGAATAAGCATCATAACACCTACATGGGATACATCATTCTCATTGGTCTATGGTTCTTAAGTAGTCTTACTGATTGAATTTGAAATACCATCACTTAGGGTATCACTACATGGACTTGTCACATATGAAGATTATAAAATCTCTCAACTTCAAGAAATGGAATTACTTGATGAGTGTAGAAAAGAAGCATTTGACCATCTAAGGGTCTACCAAAAGAGGATTCCTAAGGGATATAACAAAAATGTATGTCATCATGAGTTTCAGGTTGGTGATCTCATTTTGAGAGAGAACCCAAAAAATCTACAGCATAGAGAACAAAAAGGAAAATTTGAACGTCACTAGCTGGGTCCTTTTGTCATTACTACAACATTCAGTTTGGGATCTTATCAACTGGCTACTCTAGAAGGTGAATTTCTATTAGATCCTATCAACACTTTCCACTAGAAATGGTTTTACAACTATACATTTTGTGTCTTGTACAACAACTTATGATCCTAAAAAAATCTTTTAAATCATATAAAGTCCTGAAAAAATCCTAAAAATTATAAAAAGTCTTGAAAAAATGATCATCCTGATGAAAACCTGGAAAATAGGTGCCTTGATGAATCCAAAAAAAAAAAAAAAAAATTGCCTTAGTGAAAACTTGGAAATAGATGCCTTGGTAGAAAAAATAGAATAATTCCAAGTGCTGAAAACCTGTCAAACATGTGTCACTTGTAACCTACACTCCCTCTATCAATGTGTGGCTGAGCTCTCCTACTTTTTGCATTCATTTCTTGCTTTATGTCTCCTTTGAGCCATTGTGGACTTGAGTTGGTCTTAATTTTTCCCTTAGTCCTTATCTATCACTTGGGGTCAATTGTTCACTATCTATCTAAGTTGCTAGTGCTTTACCAATTGATCAGTCACTTGAGCTTAACTTCAGTTAGTATATTAGTCCTTCTTGATGCACAATTTTGCACTAACACACTGGTGTTTCTTGACACCCTATCCAACAATATTTATCAACACCACCCATATGGACATCATTGTGTTTCTCAACACATATCAGATCTTTCACTCTTACATCACACACCTACTTTGATACACAAGCATAATGGTGTTCCTTAACACCCAAGACATATGCAAAAATAGAAAACTAAAATTGACTGAGACATGTTGAACTTATTTTCTTATATGTTGTTTGTTATCATATTTTTTTTCTTGTTATGTCTTCTAAGGTCATTTTATGATGTCTTCATGACTAGAGACTCACGACTGGGGGCATAACAATTTTCTTTGATCTCTTCTTATGGAATGGTTTTGCTGAGCCTAATTTGTCTAAATAAAATGTGTGTCTATGGTAAGAGCCTCCATCATGATTGGAATGATGCACATACCTCAACCTTCTTTATCTGGACACTTAGGTGAGGATGGAACTATCTCCTTTTCTATCTTTTGTGTGTGATACATAAGATGACACTCATGGTTATCTTAGAATCATGTGCCTTGGTACATGTGTAATCTTACAATATCAAACTAGAACCAATGTCTAGGTCATCTTAGTGCTTGTGCCTCAATGCTTAAATCCATTTTCTACATCTATCTGATAGGTTCATATTCATATCTCCATGGTTGATCTTGCACCAATGAAGGTTGTATTGACCCCAATGTCCCTAAACACTCAAATGATGATAAACAAACATCTACATGATTAGTGACTTGACTCATGTTGTAGGTTGCATTTTAATTCCTAGAGCATCATTGTAGTATTCTTTCTTGGTTTCCTTTCAGATATCCTTCATTTTCTCCTACCTAAGACAGTCAACTACAAACACCTTTCATCTACTTAGACTACTATATGTAGAACCAAGGTTACTATCATCATGAAAGGGGCATATATTGCTAAGTTTTCATTATCACATGAGTAGCTAAGTATAGAAAAGAAAATATGATACAAAGATCTATATTAGAGAATGAATAATAGAAGGGCTGAAAATAGAGGAATCATCAACATCTACATATATACACTATGTAATTAGGAGAAGGAAAGATATTGCAACATGCAAATCAATAACACCAACATGAGCATAAAAAGAACCATCAATAAATAGTAGTATACATGAGCATCTATCATAATATATCATGATCAAGAAAAAGCATAAGAACAAGATAAAAAATGAAGAGAGACAAGTCAATGCATGAGACAACAATTTTAACCAAAAATTATATCTATCATATATAAATGTATGTTTTGAATACAAGTCAAAACTAGGGCATCCTCAATGTAGATATAACAGTAATTACATAAAAAATGGAAGAATGTGATAAGAGAAGAAGGGGGATATAAGGACTAGATCCCTTACTCCACTTGATCTTAGGGTGGAGGAGGAGGGGTATATTATCTCATCAATACTAGTGATGTGGTGAATCCCTATGATTGTGTGACAAATTGTGTGTATGAGGGTTCTCTAGCCGCAACTGGTACTGCTCTAATATATTAAAAATAATAGTACAAAGCTCTAGAAGCCTGATAGGTGGTTGTCTACTAAACCTAGCCACACACACTCTATAACTCCTACACATTCCTATCTCTATTTTCCAATTGTGCCTCCAGTACTTCCCTCTATGTCCTCACCTCTCCAAGATCTTCCCTGAGCTGTGCTACCTCCTCGACATTGATATCGTATGCTGCCTCAACTTGTGGTGCCTCCATTGTCATCTCCTCTATAGGCTTACCCTCCCATACAATTATCCTCCCCTTCCTATCTCACCTTAGGAGGTGTCTATGGTCCACCCTCCACCCCACTAGTTTCTCTCCCTCCTCCTTTGGTAGACCCTCATCTGCAGCTACAACTACCCCTATGGACCCTAATGATCCCCCTCTCTACATGGTCTATGTTTCCCTATGACATGATGCCTACTACTATTAGCCCCTGGATGGCCTCATCCTCAACCTCTCTACTCCTTTCATGTACCTTTCCCTATCCCTCTTCCTTGTAGCTCATTGGTTGGCTCCTCCTCATCTAGTCTCAGCACTCACTTAGCTAGATCTATGAATCTAGGAATGGGATGGTAAATCATGTATTGTCTATACTTGGGGGTGACACCAGCATTTGTGATATCAGGAAGGTACTCCTAGTCTACTCATCATAGATATCAAATCTCCTGAATGACTATTTCATGTACACGATGAGGTCCCTAATCTGCCTCCTCATCAAGAAACCGAGCATATGCTATGAACTCATTCAGTATATCATGTTTCCAACCCAAATGATGCTAGACTCATTTGATCACAAATTGTTTGACTAGCAAAGCGTACTTGCATATTAAGTGTTGAACATAAGACTAAAAGGATATGGAAATGTACAGAAGAGAAATTAAAAGCAACCAAAGTATTAAAAGAAACATATAACAACATCATACCTGCCAATTAGTGACTGACTAAAGAACATGAAGGACAACTCTTGAGAATAGGCTGACCATCTCTCACAACCTATATATGGTTGTCATACAACAAAGGTAAGGTCATCTAGATGTCAGTGCCAGTATAAGGTCTTTCCCAAATTGGGTTGGTGGAGGTAACCTATATAACAAAAAATATAAGGCATACCCACTCCTCGAGAAGCTTGTGTCATTGGATGAGATATGGGGATATGATCCCGTGCCTAGATTTACATCACTATAATCTTGTCACCATGATTCTTCCTCTCCTATAAATAATCTTGTGTAGCTCACGATACATATGGAACAACAGACAAGCTCCCCAATTGAATTTGTTAGGCATCCTAAGCATCTCATATAAAATATGACCCTAGCCACACTGGAATCCCTGCTGACTATGATCAAATGTTGCTACATGAATGATCAACTTAGCAAGTATGCAAGCCAATGGATAATCCTGGCAATACTATCTCAACATATAATCCCAAGTGATATGGTGATCTAGGATGCTATAATCACCAAAAATACATCTCAATGTCACGATCCCCTTTGTTAGATCTTGATCATAAAATACGAGCTGTCCAACTATGAGTAATTTGAGGATCTCATACACATCATCAGGTGTAATGGTGATCTCACTAGTGGGCAGATGGAGGGTTTTATTCTCACTGTGAAACATCTCTACCAAGGTGGTGAGAAACCTATAATTCACATGGATATCTAGAGTAGTGGTGATCTTCCTGAGCCCACACTTATTTAATATAGCTAGCTCCTACTATAATATATGGAAAACCAGTCTCAATGCTTATGGATAGGCAAAACATAAGATTGAATCAGGTAATTACATCTACAAAAGGATCTATTACCCAATTTTTATGTTCATTCAATTGGTTAAGATTGTTAGCCTGTTTACTAGGTGAGTTGTGAAGGTAACCTAGTTTTCACATTATTAGTGATTTGGATTAAATTTGTGTTCATTTCTTAAGCTGAATTGAAAGTACATAAAAAGGAAAGAAAGTAGGTAAGATATCCAATGAAAATAATATATATATTGGATCATATTTATATTCTAAGCATGAATAAAAAAGTGTGTACAGAAGGAAAGTAAAGAAAATCATCTGGACTCACATAGGTCATGAGGATAGCCAACTCCTAGGGATCTATGGCTAAGTAAAAACATACATAAGAAAATGAACATAAATAATAGGGTACCAAATATTGTCTGAAGAGAAAATGAGATAGTGACCTTGGTGTGACTCCAGTATGCTCTTGTTTGATCTAGAACCTGTTGGATATTGCTAATGCATGAGGAGGTGATTGAGACATTTAATATGTTTAATCACTATGTTACTGAATGTGCACTCATACTGTTGTCATTTGTGTTTTTTCAAGTTGATGTCAACATATGTTTCTGTGAGGGAATCAGACTGGTAATCATAGTGTACAAACACTGTATGGATGTTTCAGATGCTATGAAGACAGATGAGAATTCATGAGGATGTTGTGATCTTATATCCAAGATCACATCATATAATGTTTCATATTGAATGAGTTACAGATGTTTTGGAGAAGACTGATCATTGAATGTGACAGTGAGAAATGACAGAGTTAGTCTCTGAGTTTTATGTATAGCTTTCTAGTGATGTGGAATCAGTGCATGCAAACTTCAAGGATGAAAGATAGAGTATTGTGCAAGGTACGAAATGCAGGATGACATTAGCTATGGTGTGCACTCTGGAAGGTGATCTATTTGGAAGCCGACTACAAAGATGTAGCATGTATGATGGATGGAGAACTTGAATTAAGGATGTCGGTCCTTAATTGTTTCAATGTAATCATTATAGACTTTTCCAAGATATTGTGTGTATCTTAGCAAGGGTTTATGTAATTGTTTGTAATTAGCAAAGCCTTATGGACTGACCTGTTTATAAGAATTGTAATAAGGTATAAATGAAAGGTCTTTTCTTTGAAAAAGAAATGAGAAAAGAAGATGATATAGAGAGGTTCTGAAAGTTGTGAGCTTGTATCTTCTATATGTAGAGTAGAGGTTTATTGGTGAACTTCATTGGAATTGACCAAGGAAAGACAGTTGCTGCCAAATAGTTCAAAAGATTGTGTATTTCTTCATATACAATTGTGTTGCAAACAGTGAGTTCTGAAGGTGGACTTAACCTTCTTTGGGCAGTGAGCCCTCCCTTTTGTTCTTGACTCCTAACAGGGTCTATCCTCTAACAAGGACTACATACTGTAATGATTCAATAAGCTCCTAACAGGGCTATATCTTCTAACAAGGATAACTATACTCTCAGTACATCATTTGTGGATGCTAAACTCATTTTTGGGTGCTAATTCCCACTGGGGTTTTTACCTTTAACATGGTTTCCCTGAGACCAAAACATTGTGTTATTGTGTTGGCATTCATTGTGTTCATTGGATCTGATATTGTGGTGCTTAAAGTTTAATGTTTAATAATTGGTTATACAACTGATTCACCCCCCCTCTGTGTTGTATTGTGGACTGTTATTCCTAACAATTGGTATCAGAGCTTGTGGTCCTTAGAGAGAAAGCTTAACAGCTTGAGGTGATCTTGGAGATGGCATTCTATAGGAAGGATAGTCTAAAGTTTGATCCTGAAAACTTTGACAGTTGGAAGAACAAGATGCGAACTCACCTATTTTGTTTGGGGATCGACTATTGGTTGATTACAAGGAACAAGATAGCTATAAAGACCAAAGATGAATTGACAACTGCTACTGAGGATGAAAATAAGATATTTTCACTAAACATGATTGCAAGAGAAGCACTGATCAGTGCACTCTTTGAAGGAGAGTTTATTGAAGTTAAAGACTTGGATTCAGCTTTTCAAATTTGGGAAATATTAGAGGCACTATATGAAGGAGACAAGTATACCAAACATGAGAATTTACAAAACTGGAAGACAAAGATGGAGAAGTTGCAAATGAATGAGGATGAAAGCATTAGGGCCTATGTTCAAAGGGTTACATAAGCTGTAATTGGAATAAAAAATTGTGTAGGTACTTATGATGAAGAAGAAGTTATTGTGAAGATCCTCAGATCACTAACATCTACTTACAATTTCAAGGCTATCTCTATTGAAGAAACTATACCTCTGACTTCGAACTTTAGCAGAGAGATGTTGATTACAAAGCTAACTTCTTTTGAAGCTGTGGAATTGGGAGAAGCTGTATCTAAATTTGAATCTGCATTTAAGGCATCCGCACACAAGAAATTATCTGCACTTCTGAGCACCAGCAAAGAAGAGCTTGGTGAGTATGTTGAGGAATGGGAACAAATAATGATTGAAGAAAGAAAGATGGATGAACTTGTTGCACTAATTTCTAGAAGAGAAAAAAGAGGTAAGGGAAAGTTTGAAGGCAAGTTACCCTTAAAATGTTTTTCATGCAACAAGGTAGGTCATTTTGCATCTAGATGTCCTACAAGAGTTTCTAAGTACAAACCTAATTATGAAAAGATTAAAAGGGACAGAGAATGTTATTATGATAGTGAAGGAATCTCTGATGATGATGATTTAGATTACGAAGAGATTGGATTTGTTGCTATTAGAGATTAACCAGTACATGAAGAAAAAGCTTTAGTATCTCATGTTGATAAGAAAACTGAATGGATAATTGACAATGGTTATTCTCATCATATGACTGGTGATAAGAATAACTTTGTTAAATTAGTAAGGTATGATGGAGGTGTTGTGAGGTTTGGGGACAATCTCCCTAAATCTATCATAGGAGTAGGATCCATTACTCTAGATGGAAAGACTAACATGGATAATGTACTGCTTGTTGAAGGACTGAAACATAATCTATTGAGTGCTGGATAGTTAATGGATAAATAATTTTAGTTAAATTTTGTTAATGGTAAATGTTTTATCAGAAGTAAGGAAGGAAAATTGATTGCTACCAATTTAAAGTCTAGAGGTAATGTATTTGAACTAAACACATCTGGAGCCTCTTATTTTGTTTTGAAGGTAGATGATAGTTGGTTATGGCATAGGAGATTTTGTCATGTTAATTTTGATAACATTGTGAAGGCAAGTATGGCTAATTCTATAAGAGATCTACCAAAGATTGTCAAGCCATCTAACACTATATGCAAAGAATGTGTTATGGGAAAGAAGACTAGAAGCAGTTACAAAAGAAAAGCATATACATCAAAAGGAAAGTTGGATCTGGTACATACAGATCTGTGTGGACCTACAAGAAAAAAGTCATACTATGGTGAAAGGTATTTTATACTCTTTTTTGATGACTTTTCTAGAATGATGTGGGTTACTTATTTAAGAGGGAAATCAGAAGAATTTGATAAATTCAAGTTGTTCAAAGAAAAAGTAGAGAATGAATCAGGTTCAAAGATCAAGTGCTTAAGGTTAGATAGAGGTGGAGAGTTTACTTTAGACTTATTCAATTCATACTCTAAAGAGCATGGGATAAAGAGACAAACATCTACTCCTAGGACTCCACAACAGAATGGGATAGCAAAGCGAAGAAACAAGACTATACTTGATGCTGCTAGGACAATGTTGATTGAAGGAAATGTATCTCATCTACATTGGAGAGAGGCTATTGGAACAATAGTGTATACATTGGATAGAATTCAAATTCGAGAAGGTACAAGTAAGACTCCCTATGAATTATAGTTTGATCATACTCCTACTATAAAATATTTTAGAATATTTGGTAGTAAGTGTTATATCAAGAGAGATGATGAAATAGGGAAGTTTGATGCTAGAAGTGATGAAGGAATCCTCTTTGGTTACTCTATTAAAAGAAAGGCTTACAAATGTTTCAATCTGAGATTGAGGAAGATGATTGAAAGTAAAAATATAAGAATAGATGAGAAATTTCAGATACAAGAAAGAATGTATGACAATAATCAGATTATAGAGATAAAAGAAACTACTACTGCTACAGAAGGAGAAGAACTTGTTGAGGAAGAAAGTGAAAAAGAGGCTTTTGATGCTAGCACAAGTAAAGCTACTTAGACTCCTAAAACACCAAGGTATGTAAAAAATAACCATCCTAAAAATCAAATTATTGGCAATACCAGTTAGGGAGTGCTAACTAGATCTAAAGTTAGAGAAGAAATTTGTTTGATTTCTCAAGTTGAACCAAAAAATACAGATGAAGCATTCAAAGATGAATGTTGGATAAATGCTATGAAAGAAGAATTCAATTAGATAAAGAAGAATAATACTTGGGAACTGGTTCCTAGACCTAAAAATAAAAATGTAATAGGAACAAAATTAGTTTTTAGAAACAAAATGGATGAAGAAGGAACTGTTGTAAGGAACAAAGCAAGACTAGTATGTAAGGGATACTCACAGCAAGAAGGCATAGACTTTGAAGAAAAAATTTCTCCTATTGCTAGAATAGAGGCAGTAAGATTGTTCTTATCTTATGCTACACATAAAAGCTTCAAAGTGTATCAGATGGATGTAAAATCTGCATTTCTGAATGGAGATATTGAAGAATAAGTCTATATAGAACAACAAGATGGATTTCCTCTATGCGAAGATAAAGACATGGTGTGAAAATTGAAGAAATCTATGTATGGGCTGAAGCAAGCTCCTAGGGCTTGGTATACAAGGTTAGACAAGTATCTACTTGGGCTTGGATTCAAAAAAGGTAATGCAGACAGTAATTTGTATTTAAGAACTAGTGAAGATGGAATCCTGATAATAGAAGTATTTGTGGATGACATTAACTTTGGAGGTAATGATGATCTATGTAAGAAATTTGCTAAAGAAATGGAAAGTGAATTTGAGATGTCCATGATAGGTGAAATGAAATTCTTTCTTGGATTGTAAATAACTCAGAATGAGAATGGTATTTTCATTTCTCAAACCAAGTATCTCAAAGAATTGCTTAAGAAATTTGGAATGGAAGATTGTAAACTAGTAGGAACACCTATGGTGACTAGTAACAAGCTAACAATAGATGATGAATCAAAGTTTGTTTTTTAGACTTTATATAGATCAATATTGGTTGGAGGACTAAAATATTTGACCCACACCAGACCAAATATTGCTAATGTTGTTGAAATTGTGGCTAGATATCAGGAAAAACCCAAAGAAACACATTTAGCTAATGTGAAATGGATACTGAGGTATCTAAGAGGAACCATAGACTATGGCTTATGGTATGACAGAAATGATAGCTTTGAACTTCATGCTTATACTGATGTCAATTGGGTAGGAAATATTGATGATAGAAAAAGTACTAGTGGTGGTGCATTTTTCCTTGGGAAAAAGTTGATTTCTTGGCTAAGTAAGAAACAAGATTGTATAGCACAATCTACTGCTGAATCAGAGTATGTTGTTGCTACTATAAACTACACTCAGATTGTTTGGATGAAACAAATGTTGACAAACATTGGAATAACTTTTGATGAGCCTGTGGTTATCCATTGTGATAACACCTGTACAGTGAATATGTCAAAGAATCTAGTGATGCACTACAAAACTAAACACATTTCTATCAAGTATCACTTCTTGAGAGACAAGGTGGCAAAAAAGGAAATCAAATTAGAACATATCAGTACAAAAGAGCAGATTATAGACATCTTCACAAAGCCACTACCGAAAGATACCTTTGAATATCTTAGAGGTATGTTGGGGGTTCAAGCCCCTCCTAGTCAGAATTTAATGATGCAAAGATGCATCATTCCAAGGGTTTTCAAATCCTTATCATAATCTAGACTAGATGTAGGGATCTACTCCTTAGGGGGAGTGATCGTGGAAGAGGCATGTTGAAAAATAGTTGATGAATCATGGCACCCTTTTCCATTGTTGTCAAAGGGTGAGTGTTGCTATGAGAAAATCCCTACTGTATGGGGAGATTGTTTGGTTGCAAGACTTTGGATTGATTTAAACTTTGGGATAAGATTTTCCCATATAGTGACATCAATGCCAAAGGGGAAGATTGTTGGATATTGCTAATGCATGGGGAGGTGATTGAGATATTTAATATGTTTAATCACTACGTTACTAAATGTGCACTCATACTATTGTCATTTGTGTTTTTTCACCAATGTCAACATATGTTTCTATGAGGGAATCAGACTGGTAATCATCATGTACAGACACTGTACGGATGTTTCAGATGTTGCGAAGGTAGATGATAATTTAGGAGGATGTTGTGATCTTATATCCAAGATTGCATCATATAATGTTTCATATTGAATGAGTTACAAATGTTTTGGTGAAGACTGGTAAGTGATTGTGACTGTGAGAAATGACATAGTTAGTCTTTGAGTTTTGTGTATAGCTTTCTAGTGATGCAGAATCAGTGCATGCAAACTTCAAGGATGAAAGATAGAGTATTGAGGAATGTTCTATGAACTACATAAGGTATAAAATGTAGGATAAGATCAACTGTGGTGTGCTCTCTGGAAGGTGATCTATTTGGAAGCCGACTACAGAGATGTAGCATGTATGATGGATGGAGAACTTGAATTAAGGATGTCGGTCCTTAATTGTTGTAAAGTAATCATTTTAGACTTGTCCTAGATACCGTGTGTATCTTAGCAAGGGTTTATGTAATTGTTTTTAATTAGGAAAGCTTTATGGGATGACCTGTTTATAAGAATCGCAATAAGGTATAAATCAAAGGTCTTTTCTTTGAAAAAGAAATGAGAAAAGAAGATGATATAGAGAGGTTGTGAAATTTGTGAGCTTGTATCTACTATATGTAGAGTAGAGGTTTATTGGTGAGCTTCATTGGAACTAACCAAACAAAGATAGTTGTTGTCAAATAGTTCAAAAAATTATGTATTTCTTCATATACACTTGTGTTGCGAACAATGATTTTTGAAGGTGGACTTAACCTTCTTTGGGCAGTGAGCCTTGGGTAGTGAGCTCTCCCTTTTGTTCTTGACTCCTAACAGGGTCTGTCCTCTAACAAGGCCTATGTACTATAATGATTCAATAAGTTCCTAACAAGGATAACTATACTCTCAGTCCATCATTTGTGGGTGCTAATTCCCACAGGGGTTTTAACCTTTAACAGGGTTTCCCTGAGACCAAAACATTGTGTTATTATGTTGGCATTCATTGTGTTCATTGGATCTGATATTATGGTGCTTAAAGTATAAAGTTTACTAATCTGTTATACAACTAATTCACCCCCCCTCTCAATTGTATTGTGGACTCTTATTCCTAACAGAACCTGCAAAGAAGAAAGAGATGGGTTAGATCCAAAAGATCTAAGAAATGCATGATATCCAATTACCTATCTACATTTATAGTTATGCATTCACATAATTAACCATACATCTCAAGAAGGGGACCATGCTCCAGGCATGTGCACACTCAGAATGATGTTGTAGGAAGAATAAGATACCATGTTTTCACTAACTTGTTTGTTCCATGTGAAGGTACAAAAGAAGTTGTGATATTATTTCTTATCTTTACTCAAACAATAGAAGTATTGAGAGTATAGCCATTCCAAAAGGTCATCCTCAAAGTATAGCTATTGTCTGTGTAATAGGAATTATAAAGATGTTGTATTTTTCCAGAAATATAATGAATGGTGTTGCTCTATAATGTGGGCACTGTCGAGAGGCCCTCAAGGCTCCTTGACAAAATCCTACATAACAAGACAAGAGCACCCATGATCAAGTGCCAATCCCTCTTAGTACCGCACATTGAAGTTGTGAGGGTTATCAAAGCTCCATTTCCATATTATTTTTGATTATCCTCACAACCCCAAGGAGGAGCACTGATCCAGAAAACAAAGTAGTCAATAAAGCAACAGTAACTATGGAGCATTCAGGATACATGAAGATATAATGGTACAATGATACATGAAGGAGCCAGAGCAATAGAAAGGTTGGGGAGATACATCATGAGAAAGGAGAATTACCATGTTTATCTGACTGTTTTGGCTCCATAGATGTTGTGAAGTTGAATTGCTTTTCCAAAATGCAATAAATTCCATTACAATGCAAATTGGGCTCCCCAAGGGGCAACTTCCTAAAGCCACCTTTGGGGAGCACCAATTCGAAAGACAAAGACACCTATGAGCCATACTATGATGAATTATCAAGACCCTTAGAAGTAATATAGGAAATAAAAAGTGCAGGAGTATCATTGCATCACATGGCATTAGATAGGAGTATTATAAATGAGAAACAAATCAGGGATCAAGTATCGCAAATAGCCAAAGAGGGCATGAGAGCATCCACATCAAACAATGGCTAAGAAAAACAAATGAAGGAAATATGTGATATAGTTTGTGGAAGTAGCATCAAAAGAGATACAATGGTACCATAGATCAAATCAAAGAAAATCCATTTATAGCATGTTAGCTTGTGGTGACTGATCAGGAAAGTACTATATAAGAAAGTACTATACACTTTTCCTCCCGACCTCGCAAATTTTTTTTGAGGCCAACATATTTTCGAAGTTGTATGAAAAGCCTTCAGCTTCAAACAAGGTATTTCTTATGAAGCATTTATTTAATATGAAAATGGTAGAAGGTGGATCAGTCACTGATCATTTGAATGAGTTTAATATAGTTACAAGTCAGTTAGCCTCAGTTAAAATTACTTTTTATGAAGAGGTTAGGGCTCTCTTGATTTTGTGTTCTTTGCCAGAAAGATGGAATGGCTTGGTAATGGCTGTTAGTAATTCTATTTCTGGTTCTAATACCCTAAAGTTTAATGATGTTATTGGTGTTATATTGAGTGAGGAAATTCATAGGAAAAGCTCAAGGGCATCCACATTGGGTAGTGTATTGAATGCAGAAAGCAGAGGCAGAACAAGAGATAGAGGAAACAACTCTGGAAATCATGGGAAATCAAGAGGAAAATCAAAGGGAAAGAGGTCTGAATCCAAAGGGCCAAATGATTGCTGGTATTGTGGAAAACCAGGTCATAAGAAGAAAGATTGTTGGTCTCAGAAGAAAGATCAAGTAGACAAACATGATGGAAACAAGGAGGCAAATGTGGCAAGTAACAAATTCGAAGAGGATGCTTTACTCTTGTCTTTAGAACATGTTGATGATTCATGGGTGTTAGATTTAGGGGCTTCATTTCATGCTACACCCCATAGAGGTTATTTTGTTGATTAGGTCCAAGGGGATTTTGGGCTAGTTTATTTGGAAGATAATGAACCCTGTCAACTTGTTGGAAAATGGAAAATCAAGATTAAGTTGCACAATGGGAATCATTGGCTACTACAAGAGGTAAGACATGTTCCAAGGCTGAGTAGAAATTTAATTTTAGTAGGGAAACTTGCTGATGAGGGTTGCATAGTTACTTTTAATGATAAAAATTGGAAGGTTTCAAAAGGTTCCTTAGTAGTAGAAAAAGGTGTGAAAGTAGGCACCTTATATCTTTGTACAGGTCATACTATTCCTTCTACTTTAATTGTTTCAGAAGATAATGAATGTTCAGGAACAGTGGCTGCAGTTGAGCAGGAAGAACATCAAACCGTTGTTGTAGATTCTAACACAACACTGTGGCACAATAGACTTGGGAACATGAGTGAAAAAGGTATGAAATTACTTCATTCAAAGAAATTTTTACCTAGTTTGAAATGTGTCAATATGGATTTCTATGAAACTTGTGTTTATGGAAAACAAAAGAGAGTTAGTTTTGTGAAGAGTGGGAAGGAAAAGAAAAATGAGAGATTAGAGCTTGTGCATACATATGTATGGGGACTAGCTCAGGTATCTTCCCTTGGTGGCTCTTTATATTATGTTACATTTATAGATGATACAACAAGAAAAGTATGGATTTATTTCCTTAGATAGAAATCTGATGTATTTCAAATTTTTAAGAAATTGAAATGCTTGGTTGAGAATGAGATTGGTAAAAGGTTAAAATGTCTTAGATCTAATAATGGTGGTGAGTATTGCAGCATAGAATTTGAAGATTATTGTTCCTCTAATGGTATTCGTAGGTAGAAAACTGTACCAAGGACTCCTCAAGAAAATGGAGTGGCTGAACGCATGAACAGGACAATAATGGAGTGTGTAAGGAGTATGAGGTTACATGCTAGGCTGCCCAAAAATATGTGGGCAAAGGTTGTGAAAACTATTTTTTATTCAATCAATATAGGCCCCTCTACTCCTTTAGATTGTGGTATTCTAGAGGAAGCATGGAGTGGTAAGAAGGTGAGTTATTCTTTTCTCAAAACCTTTGGTTGTGAAGCTTTTGCACTTATAGATTCTAAAAATAGAACCAAGATGGAAGCTAAGTCAAATAAATGTGTATTTGTTGGATATGGCATTGAAGAATTTGGTTATAGGCTTTGGGATTTTGAAAATCATAAAATTTTAAGAAGCAGGGATGTCATATTCAATGAGAAAGTATTGTACAAAGATCTGTTGCAGTAGCATGAGAAGAAAGAAAATGACTATGTAGTACTGGATGATAATCCAAAAATTGATGTTCCAGTAGTTCCTTATGCTCCGCAACAACAGCAATAACAAATACCACACACCCCAATGAATGTTAGATGGTCAACAAGGCTAAGTAGACCTCCAGCAAGATTCTCTCCCTCTTAGTATTCTATTTTTTTAACAGATGCTGGTGAACCTGAATGTTATAATGAAGTTGTGCAAGTGGATACAAAGCTTCAGTGGGAGTCTGCAATGATAGATGAAATGGACTCCTTGCTGAAAAATCAAACTTGGGATTTATGCAAGTTACCTGCAGGTAAAAGGTCTTTACAGAATAAATGGGTTTACAAGATAAAAGAAGAAGATGGAGGTAAGAAAATACTTAAAGCCAAACTAGTCGTAAAAGGATTTGCACAGAAACATGGTATTGATTTTGATGAGATTTTTTCTCCAGTTGTTAAAATGACTTCTATTCGTATTGTTTTAAGTATTGTGGCTACTGAAGATTTGCATTTAGAGTAGCTTGATGTTAAAATAGCCTTTCTTCATGGTGATTTGAATGAAGAAATATATATGGTACAGCCATAGGGATTTGAGGTCAAGGGTAAGGAGAGTTTAGTGTGCAAACTGCAGAAAATTTTATATGGCTTGAAGCAAGCACCTCAGCAATGGTATATTAAATTTGATACTTTTATGAATGAGAATGGATACACTCGATGTAATTCTAACCATTGTGTTTATTTTAAGAGGTTGGATGACGACAACTACATTATTTTATGTTTATATGTTGATGATATGCTTGTAGCTGGATCTAACATGGATCATATTAAGGGGTTGAAACAATAGTTAGCAAAATCTTTTGCTATGAAGGATTTGGGTGCAGAAAAATAAATCCTTGGCACGAAAATTTGTAGAGATAGGAAGAATAGAAAATTAACTCTATCTCAGGTTGATTATGTTGAAAAGGTGTTGCAGAGATTCTACATGAAGGATGCCAAAGCTATCACTACACCTTTGCCTGGTCATTTGAAATTGACTAAGGAGATGTGTCCCAAGACACCAGAAGAAGAGACTAAAATGTCTAAGGTACATTATGCTTCAGCTGTAGGGAGCTTAATGTATGCTATGGTATGTACTAGGCCAGATATTGCACACGTAGTGGGAGTCATTAGCTGATATATGAGTAACCCTGGTATTAAGCATTGGAATGTAGTCAAATGGATTCTCAGATATTTGAGAGGTACATCCAGTAAGTTTTTACACTTTAGGGGTTCTACTACTACTGTACAAAGTTATGTTGACTTAGATTTGGCAGGAGATATAGATAGTAGGAGGAGTACTATAGGTTATGTATTTACTGTTGGTGGGACAACAGTGAGTTGGATTTCTCGACTAAAAAAGGTGGTTGATTTATCCACTACAGAGGAAGAGTATGTTGCTACTACAAAGGCAGCCAAGGAGATGATATGGCTTCAATTCTTCATGGAAGAATTGGGACATCCACAAAAGGATAATTTTCTACATATAGATAGCCAAAGTGCCATTCATCTTGCAAAGAATTTTTCTTTGCACTCAAAGACAAAACACATATAGTTTTGGTACCATTTCATTCGGTCAGTTTTGGATGATGGGAAGTTAAAGCTAGAAAAGATTCATACAGATGATAATCCAGCAAATATGTTTACAAAGGTAGTAACAAGGGAGAAGTTGAACTCATGTTCATCTTTAGTTGGTCTTCTAGACTGAACATAATAAAGGAACAGTTGAATCCAGGGTGGTTCGATCCAGTGGGAGCCTCATATGGTAGTGGTATTGCTACAAGATTAGTCTCCAAGTGGGAGGTTTGTTTAGTGTGGATACTAATCAATCACCAAGAGGGAGATTGTTAGCTTGTGGTGACTAATCAAGAAAGTACTATCTAGGAAAGTATTGTACACTTTTCCTCCCAACCTCGCGAATTTTTTTTGAGGCCGACATATTTTCGATAATTTTTGGGCCGACATATTGTAACTCATTCGAACCCTAAAGCAGAAAAAATATTGTATAATATGGCTTAGGGTTAGGGATTTCATTATGTATGATTTTAGTACTTGCGATGGAATTGAGCTGTAAGGGATTACAAATTGTAATCAGGTTGTAATCACTGGATAATAAAATATTGGACTCATTGTTGGTGGATGTAGCCCAGGGATTGGGTGAACCACGTTAAATCTTTGTGTCTCGTGTTCTCTTCTATGTGGTTTATTGTTTTCTGATATTGGTAATATTTGCACATAATTGTTATTTCTGCCTTGTTAATCCTAACATAGCATTATAGTGATATCAAACATAGAGTCAAAACAACATGGTACCCTCAAATATCAATGAGAAATGATAACCTAGGCACATAACAAAGATAAAGACAACATATATACTCCAACAAAGAGAAGAGATAAATCTGCATATGCATTTCATGTCTGAACAAAGATGGACCAACATGTGTATCTCAGAAAAGGTAAACAACATTTGCATATATGTGCATTTTAGAAATCAACATGTAACCCAATAAAAGTAGCATTTTCATTTCAAAGATAAAAATAAGTATATGTTATATGATACATTTGCATCTCAAGAAAAGCTGCAACAAGTATGATAAAACACAGCAAGGGTAGGTACATATCTCAACAAATCAACATTTTGAATCCATAGAAAGATGGTGCTCCCTCATAGGAAATGTAAATCAAATATGGAGAAATAAAAAAGTGGCATGATGATTCCCTAAACCACAGCCACAACCATGGCCCCAAGATCAAAGCAGTAAGCAATGGAACAAAGATGCCATAAGCTCTCAAGGGATATGGTGATACCCTAGCAGTGGCCTTACAATTCAAATGTATAATCACAATAAAATGCAACACCAACATCAAATATTGATGTTACATTTGATTTTGTTGTTGTATCATTATAGCAATAACTTCAAAATCAAATGGATCATCCATGGTGATATGTACAACAACATTCATAGAATAACAAAGACCATGCACACATCATGATGGAATATCAACAGATATATAAAAGGAATGACAAACAGATTAAAAACCCAAAGGAAACTATTCCATGATACTCTAACTTTAGCAATAAAGTGGAGCAATGATGCCCTCATAAAAATTAGTACATTCAACAATCATGGTTTCAAGAAAGAAAGAGCAACAATGTAGTGCACTAGTTTAAGTATGGGCTCCCAAAAGATGGATATTCATGCAAAAACAATGATGTCACAAATACAACCTCACACATCAACATGGAACAACAACAAATACATCATGATGCCATGGCATGGCTTTTGAGCTCTCCACATAATCAGAGTAACAACAAATTGAGGACATTCATGATGCCCTAGCTATGAAGGGCATCAACGATAAAGAGGAAGTAGCAGGAATGATGATGTAGTAAAAACTCTAATGAGAGTGAATCATTGATGCCCTAGCATCAATAAACAATACAAGAAATCAATACAAACAAAAAAACAATAATGCCATGAGCTCTCAAAAGCAAAAAAAAAGTGATCAAGTAAACAAGAAATGAAGGAGGAATCGACCTACCTTGATGATTTGAGCTTCCAAACTTTCGATCTTTCAACTCCAACAAAGAAACCCCATTTAGTAACTTCTAGAATCAAGCTCAAAGCTTGTTGTGGGAGGCAGCAGAACAAATGTTTCCATTTTCATTCGTAGTTTGAGTTTTTCATTCCTTGAGAGCTTTGACCGAGCCCAAGTTTCTTGTCCTTGTGTTTTTTAATGACTTTTGTGCAAAAGGGGGCTCGGTGGGTTTAAATTTAAAGATTTCTTAGGCTTGGGAAATTATGTAAATGAATTAATGGATTAATATTATTTCCTAACCTAGGTCAACTTAAGCCTTAGTATTTTTGGTGCAGGAGCACCACACACAACCAAACCAAAGTTGAAGTTTATGGAGACCTCAAAGACCCTCAAAATAAATTAGAAGGATGGAATGTATTAGTAGGGTCATCAGATCAATTGGAGGATCTTAAGACCTATAATGAAACTAAAATAATGCAATTCATCAATCATTTTGTAATATCCTCAAAAGGACTAATAGTTGGTTGTAATGGACCAATGTTGTCCAAGTTTCAATAATGTTCTTAATAAGGTTTCTAGGAGTCTAAGATAGGTTTGGGATAAGTCTTGGTTTTAGGAAACAATTAGCAAAAGGGTTAAAATGTCAAAATAAAGCCATTTTGTTATTTTAAATTCAAATATGCAAAAACATGAATGGCTAGTTTAGGAAGTTAGAGGGAATTTCTTGCTTATTATTAGTCTTAACCTTTCAACTCAATGATGATAGTTGGTTGAATTGGTTATTTGAGAAGTTATATAGTTATATGTGGAGTCTCTGCTATGATAGAGAGAAAGAACTAGTGTGTGCGGGTTTGCAATAGTGAGCAATACAAATTCTTATCCTTTCTGCAATTTATTTCATGTTTGGAAGTTTGTACTATTTGATTTAAACATCCATAAGAGTGAAAAAGTTTCTTTATCTATTCTAATGGTTTTTTAGATGAGTTTTACATTGTGGTGAACTGACTGTTATGCCAGTTTGTAGGTTAGCAAACTTTTCTTTAACTGCTCCTATCACCATAGCAGAGTTTTAGGAACTATGGAAGTCATTCCATGAACATAATGGCCAAATATTCATGGAATGAAAATGTATGACATGTATTATAAACCACTAACATTGCATATGTAGAAACAATGTGGTTAAGGATGATCACTGCATTGAACAGTAGTTGACTATCGCGGAACAGGGAAGAGTTCCTTAATGAGAAAAGGGGTACAGTATAGCAGTGGCATTGGTACCTAAATAGAGAGGCATTTTATGGTTTTAATCATCATAGGGGATTGAAGTTTAGGTGAAACCATCACCAATTTAGCGTAGGAGTGTATGCAGACAGGGTATTGAGAAAGCCCTAATAAACAAGAGTTTGGAGACACAAATTAGGGGTTTTGCTGTTGCATAACATTGGAGACAAATTCCTTTTGGAATTAAGAAATTGAGGACATAAGAATCCATTTTCTAGGAGTTGGAGTTAGTAGGAGATCTGTAGCTTGTACTTCCTTCATTAAATTGGTCAATTTCTATGCATTGAAATAGGACACTAGTCAAGTATAGGTGTATTAGTCCAAGACAACCTTATAAAATCTTTTGATATGTTGTTGAACTCAAAAAAGGGTGTCCATAAATGTTTCTATCTCATCAAGTGTTTTGAGAAAAGTTAGAGTTATTCCCATTTTAAGTCTGATGCAGGGTCATTGGGGCAGCATATTATGCCTTTGGAACAATTTGTAAGAACTTGTGTATTGGAAGCATGGGAATTAAAATATTGATGCAGAGGGAAGGATGGTGGTCTTCAAAACACAATAAGAGTTGAAAAATTCAGAGGTTGGGCACTTGGGCTTATCCAAAAATCTTAAATGTTTAAAGGATCTAACTTGTCAAATGTTAGAATAACTAAGAGGGGGGTGAATCAGTTATCCAGTGTCCCAAAATAAAATGTATAATTCAAAACAATTTCTTCAATTTCTGCTCGTCGGTAAGCAATAATAACTCCCACTATCTATGCTTTTACCAATTACCAGTCTAATGCCAAAACAGTTTACCAATCAAATCTAACATATAACATGTAAAGAATGATAACAAACAAATATTACAATCAACACATAACACAAGAGATTTAACATGGAAACCCTATAAAGGGAAAAACCACCTGGGACTGGCAACCTAAAATTGTTCACTCTTCTGAAGTGAGGTCGGTTAAGACCCAACCCTATTAAAGGTTACAAACACACTGTAAGGTGTGACCTTGTTAGAGGATTTTAGACTAGAAGTTATCATCCAACTAGCATTCACTATGGTGTCGATAGGATAAAAATGTTCATTCTATGAATGATACATCATAAGACTTTCAGAGTCCACTCGGTTAAGAGATTTTGACTATATACAATGGTTAAATATGTAACAGTAAATGACCTGCTCTAATACAACTTCAATTTGTAGATTACAGATCAATATTTAGTCCATACAAATCCTTCTGATCAATATTTCACTTCAGATTCAATACTATATCAACTTATTATCCATCGGTAATTGCTCTCTGTAGCTTGGTAACTATTCTGTAGCTTGGTTCTTACTAACCAGTATGATCATAATACATGAAATCCTTGTTCATGTGATATTCCTGTAGCTTCTTCTTCTTCCAGCATTTTCATAAAGAAAAATTGTTCTCTTATATAGATGAGTAAATCATTTTCTTTTCCACCATCAGATTTTGCCGCTTAATCTCATTCATAGATTTTGCCACTTCAAATTTTCTCGGTACTTGTGTCAATAACACGTTTCAATCTTTTTTGTTAGATCTCCACTGAATTTTGTCAACCGTTGATCTTTGTAACAAACATTATCTGTTACCTCAATGTTATACACTTGCCATCTCATCAATCTTACCAATTAAACTAATCATTTGATTCATTCTATTCCACTCAGTTAACAAAGAAATGCATCAATGAATTCAGCTTGGTTAATACTGCAGTCGGTATACACTACACTCCATCGGTGTATACTAGAAATGCTTCATTTACCGACAACACTTCTTTGTGTCTTTCAGCTCTATACTTCATCATAGATGAATGCAAAATAATAAAGTCAATATCAACAAGTCATAGACTCATCAACAAGTTACTCAATGTGTTCCTTATCCTCATCTATCATGTACATCTTTCCTCATGTAAATTTCTTTGTTCTTTATCTTTTTCACCTTTCCTCAGATGTGTCGGTATAGTAACTTACAAGATAAGTGTTGTCAAACTAGTTGACATCAATGAAAACATAATATTGATTTAATCATATTACATATCTAATCAGAAACTCCTCAGTGATCTTGTAATCACAGATTCTTCAATCAGATTCCAAAATCAGTTGTAGTCCAACAATCTCTCCCTTTGGCATTGATGGCAACTCAAGTAATATGAAATGTACCATACACATACCAAACATACATTCTACAACTTTGTGAAAAAATGTTGTAAGTTGAATAGCCTTAATATGTTTAATCACTACGTTACTAAACCAACATTAAATAATACAGCTTTACCATTCTGCAGTTGTGATCTTTTCAGTTCTCATGTTCCTGCTTTTATTCTCTGTAACTGATCTTCAATACTTTGTCTCATTCAGATTGTATCTCCCTTTGATAATTCTCATCGGTGCAGTGCTTGTTCCTTTTCATATCCTCTTTATCTCTCCCCTTTTAATTTCATATTGTTTATCTATCCCTTTGATAGCAATGCCAAATAAACAAATAAACAACAATTTTGTCTTCCTCTGTATCTCTGAATACTGATATTCCAATCGGTTCAAGTTCTCAAACTTAATCACAACCTTGAACATGATTCAAAGTGTGAATAATGCTACATCAACATGATTGATCTTCTAATAAAAGTTGTCTGATGCAACAACCAGATCACCTTATTGACCGATAGACAGGGGACAGACCCCAAGTCTAGTCCTCAAGTATTCAAATGTGTCCTTCGGTAGAGGCTTTGTAAAAATATCGGCAAGTTGTTCTTTAGATGTAAAAAATTCTAACTTTACTTGCTTCTTTTTCACTTGTTCTCTTAAGTAATGATACTTAATAGATATATGCTTTGTCTTAGAGTGCATCACAGGATTCTTTGAAATATTAATAGCACTAGTGTTGTCACAATATATAATCACTGGGTCAGTGATTACCTCATTCATTCCTTCCAACACTTTCTTGATATATGCAATGTTTGAATAGTTAGTAGAAGCAGCAACATATTCTGCTTCAGCTATAGACTGAAAAATACAAGCTTGCTTTTTACTTGTCCAGGTTACAAGTCTTTCACCAAAGGAAAATGCTCCTCCGATGGTGCTTTTTCTGTCATCCACATTTCCAGCCTAATTAGCATCAGTGTAAACTTTTAGTTCAAACTTCCCTTCCTTAGGATACCATAATCCATAATTCTCTATTTTCTTCAAGTATCTTAAGATCCTTTTTGTAGCTATCATATGTGATTCTCTAGGATTAGCAAAAAATCTTGCAACAATTCCCACAACATGTGCTATATCTGGTCTACTGTGAACTACGTACATTAACTTACCAATCATGGATCTGTAAAGTGTCTGATTTACCTTAGTAGTTTCATCCTCCTTTGTCAATTTACATCTAGTAGCCATTAGTGTTCCTACAGGTTTAGTATCTTCCATGCCAAATGTCTTCAGTACTTCCTTTATATATTTAGATTGTGTGATGAATATTCCATCACTCTATTGAATCACTTGTAGTCCAAGAAAGAACTTAATCTCTCTGAACATAGACATTTCAAATTCCTTTTGCATTTCATCAGCAAATGCCTTACAGACAAGATCTGAGCCTCCAAAGATAATGTCATCAACAAATATTTCAGCAATGATAATAGTATCATCAGTATCACCTTTCACATACAAATTGTTGTTTTCACTTGTTCTTACAAATCCAATACTTAACAAGTAAGTATGCAGTCTTTCATACCATGCTCTTGGTGCTTGCTTTAATCCATATAAAGCTTTATGTAGTCTACATACCATGTCTTTATTGTCGGGATCAACAAATCCTTCAGGTTGTTCAATGTAGACCTCTTCTTCAAGTATACCATTTAAAAATGCTGACTTCACATCCATTTGATAGACTTTGAATTTCTTATGTGCAGCATATGCAAGTCGCATTCTAACTCCTTCTAATCTAGCAACAGGTGCAAATGTTTCACCATAGTCAATGCCTTCTTCTTGTGCATATCCCTTGCATACCAATCTAGCTTTATTTCTTGTGACTTCACCATTTTCATTCAATTTATTTCTGTATATCCACTTAGTACCGATAACATTCTTATCTTTTGGTCAGGGTACTAAGGACCAGGTTTTGTTCTTTTCTATTTGCTCTATTTCCTCCTTCATTGCATTAACCCATTCTTCATTCTATAATGCAACTTTCATAATTTTAGGTTCAAATTCACAAATTAGACATGTACCTTGTCTTGTTTTGCTTCTAGTTTGCATTCCAACATGTCTGTCTCCAATTATTTGTGTTTCAGGATGATGTCTTCTGACAAAACTAGCCAAAAATTGATTTCTCCTTTCTTGTTCATCTTGTTCAAGGTCCTTCTCTTGCTCGACAGCTTCCTCATGTTCATCAGTTTGTGGTGCCTGTTGTCCTACATTATTTTCCTTCTAACCAATTGTCACTACTTGCGGTGTCAGTAGATACTCTAGATGTTCAATGTAAGTGAATCTACCATAGTCTTCCAGTTCCTTTCTACTTTCCTCTATGTACTTTTCATCAAACTCATCAACACAAACATTAGTACTTTCAACAATCTTATTTGTAACCTTATTCAAACATTTGTATGCTTTACTTATAGTGGAATATCCCAGAAATATCCCTTCATCTCCTTTAGAATCAAATTTACCATTGCTCTCATCTTTCAAGATAAAGTATTTACTCCCAAAAATTCTAAAATAACTTACAGTAGGTTTGTGTCCAAACCATAGTTCATAAGGTATTTGATTGGAATCCTTCTTCAGTTGTACTCGGTTAAGAACATACACAGTTGTACTGACAGCTTCCCTCCAATATGTCTGAGCAACATTCTTTTCTATCATCAAAGTTCTAGCACAATCAATTATAGACCTATTCCTCCTTTCAGCAATGCCATTTTGCTGAGGTGTCCTCGATGCAAAAACCTGCCTTTTGATTCCATGCTCATTACAAAAATTAGTAAATTCATCAGAGATAAATTCACCTCCTCTATCAGATCTTAGACATTTTATTTCCTTTCTAGTTTCTTTCTCTACCTTATCTTTATACCACTTAAACATTTTAAAAGCTTCAAATTTCTCTTTCAGGAACATGACAGTCATTAGTCTAGTATAATCATCAACAAAAAGAATAAAATATCTATCACCAGAACAGCTCTAAGTTCTCATAGGACCACATAGGTCGGTATGAACTAACTCAAGTATCTTCTTTGTTGAATAGTCTTTTCTTTTAAAACTAGACTTAGTCATCTTACCTCTCTGACATTCATGGCACATGGCATGATCAGGTTTTGTCAAGTTAGGAAATCCTCTAACTCTTTTCTTTCTACTAATCTTGTTCATGTTGTCAAAGTTCACATGGCATAACCTTCTATGCCACAACCAAACATCTTCATCCTTTATTAACAAACAAGAAGACTGATCCATATCAAGATAGAATAGATTACCTCTGGATTGTGTACCAGTTCTGAAAAGTTTTCCTCCATCATCATAGATCTTCACCTTTTTGCTCTCAAAAACCAATCGGTGGCCTGAATTGTTTAGCTGAGTCACACTTAACAAATTATAGTTCAATCCATCTACCCAGTATGCATTTTCACATTGTAGTATGTCATTGATCATCACTGAGCCTTTACCTCTTACCATACAAGGTGCATCATTTCCCATTCTCATAGATCCTCCATTATATTCAACAAGATGATCAAACTTCTCTACATCACCAATCATATGATGTGTGCAACCACTGTCTATGATCCATGTATCATTTTTGCTTACTTTAGAGATCAGTGTTTTCTCTTCATGTTTCTGTTCCTCTTCCGAATCATCTTTCATAGCAAAAAATACAACTTCTATATCATCATCAGAATCATATTTAGTTTCAATATCTTCAGCTATGTAACATACCTTTTTTCCTTTTTCATTTTGATTGTCTCTATTGTACTGTTGGTAGCCTCTGTTGACTCGTCTTCCATAGCTTCCATCAAATCGGTCTTTGGATCTATCTTCATCTTTCTTCTGAGGACATCTAGCAATGATGTGACTGACTTATTTATAATTGAAGCATGCTAAAGGTAGCTTACCTCTATACCTTCCTCTTCCTTTGGGCAATCTTCTAGCCATAAGTGCTTCAAGCTCATCAAGTTCATCATTGGTATCACCATCACTATCACAATTCTTACTATTCTTGCTAGACTTTCCAATCTTCAAAGAAGACATGAAAGAGGATTCAATAGAAGGAAGAACACAATTATCAAAATTATTTAATTCAAAGGTTGTAAGTTTACCAATTAGAGTGTCAAGAGTAAGGTTGGATGTAGCTCTTGTTTCATGAATAATAGAAATCCTGATTGCATAAACCGGTAGCAAAGTTATGAGAATCTTTCTTATCACTGTTTCATCATCAATCACTCCATTAGATGCTCTAATAGCATGTACCACCTCTTTGAGTCTATTTGTATATTGGACAATGTTCTCACCTTCTTTCATTCTCATATCATCAAATCTACCTCTCAGGCTTTCAGCTCAGGCTCTTTTGACATTCAGATCTCCACTATATATTTGTGCTAATTTATCCCACATTCCTTTGGCAGTTGTGCATGTCTTGATATCTTCAAATTCAGCATCGGTACATGCATCAGAAAGTTCCATCATAGTGACATTGTGTTCATGCTTGTCCTTCAGTTGATCAATAGTTAAGGGACCAGTGGGCAGTTGTATGTAGCCATTTTCCATCAGATCTAGTGCTGAGTTCCCAATTCCAAATATGTGCAACTTCATTCTATTTTTCCATACTGCGAAGTTCTCTTTGTTCAGTTTTGGTACTTCCCTCTTATACATCTTGAGACCTTTATGCTTAAGTCCTTAAAACTCTATTCGAAGCAACCAGCGCTCTGATACCAATTGTTAGAATAACTGAGAGGGAGGTGAATCAGTTATCCAGTGTCCCAAAATAAAATGTATAATTCAAAACAATTTCTTCAATTTCTGCTCGTCAGTAAGCAATAATAACTCTCATTGTCTGTGCTTTTACCGATTACCAGTCTAATGCCAAAATAGTTTACCGATCAAATCTAACATATAACATGTAAAGAATGATAACAAACAAATATCACAATCAACACATAACACAAGAGATTTAATGTGGAAACCCTGTAAAGGGAAAAACCACTTGGGACCGGCAACCAAAAATTGTTCACGCTTCTGAAGTGAGGTCGGTTAAGACCCAACCTTGTTAAAGGTTACAAACACACTATAAGGTGTGACCTTGTTAGAGGATTTTAGACTAGAAGTTATCGTCCAACTAGAATTCACTATGGCGTTGACAGAATAACAATGTTTATTCTATGAATGATACATCATAAGACTTTCAGAGTCCACTCGGTTAAGAGATTTTGACTATATACAATGGTTAAATATGTAATAGTAAATGACTTGCCCTAATACAACTTCAATTTGCATATTATAGATCAATATTTAGTCCATACAAATCCTTCTGACCAATATTTCACTTCAGATTCAATACTATATCAACTTACTATCTATCGGTAATTGCTCTCTGTAGCTCAGTAACTGTTTTGCAGCTCAGTTCTTACTAACCAGTATGATCAGAATACATGAAATCCTTGTTCATGCGATATTCCTGCAACTTCTTCTTCTTCCAGCATTTTCATAAGGAAAAACTGTTCTCTTATATAGATGAGTAAATCATTTTCTTCTCCACCATCAGATTTTGCCACTTAATCTCATTCATTGATTTTGCCGCTTCAAAGTTTCTTGGTACTTGTGTCAATAACATGTTTCAATCTTTTCCATTAGATCTCCACTGAATTTTGTCAACTGTTGATCTTTGTAACAAACATTATTTGTTACCTCAATGTTATACACTTGCCATCTCATCAATCTTACCAGTTAAACTAATCATTTGATTCATTCTGTTCTGCTTGGTTAACAAAGAAATGCATCAGTGAATTCAGCTTAGTTAATACTACAGTCAGTATACACTACACTTCGTCGGTGTATACTAGAAATGCTTCATTTACCAACAATAATGATTTGTTTCTTTCAGCTCTATACTTCATCATAGATGAATGCAGCATAATAAAGTCAATATCAACAAGTCATAGACTCATCAACAAGTTACTCAATGTGTTCCTTATCCTCATTTGTCATGTACATCTTTCCTCATGTAGATTTCTTTGTTCTTTATCTTTTTCACCTTTCCTTAGATGTGTCGGTATAGTAACTTACAAGATAAATGATGTCAAACTAGTTGACATCAATAACAACATAATACTGATTTAATCATATTACATATCTAATCAGCAACTCCTCAGTGATCTTGTAATCACAGATTCTTCAATCAGATTCCAAAATTAGTTGTAGTCCAACAGTCAAAGCCTCCACAATACTACACAATAATGGATTTGGTTTTCTAGGCTTCAAACCACTTAGACTCAAGGAATTCTAAGACTCTATTTTAATTCCCATGCTTCCAATACACAAGTTCTTACAAACTGTTCCAAATGCTTAATAGGCTACCCCAATGACCCTGCAAAAGACTTAAAATGGGAATAACTCTAACTTTTCTTTAAAAACTTGATGAGATAGCAACATTTATGGACACCCTTTTTGGAGTTCAACAACATATCAAAAGATTTTATAAGGTTGTCTTGGACCAATACACCTATACTTGACTAGTGCCCTATTTCAATGCATAGAAATTGACCAATTTAATGAAGGAAGTACAAGCTACAGATCTCCTACTAATTCCAACTCCTAGATAGTGGCTTCTTATTTCCTCAATTGCTTAATTCCAAAAGTAATTTGTCTCCAATGTTCTGCAATAGCAAAACCCCTAATTTGTGTCTCCAAACTCTTGTTTATTAGGGCTTTCTCAATACCCTATCTGCATACACTCCTACACTAAACTGGTGATGGTTTCACCTACACTTCAATCCCCTATGATGATTCAAACCATAAAATGCCTCTCTATTTAGGTACCAACACCACTGCTATACTGTACCCCTTTTCTCATTAAGGAACTCTTCCCTGTTCTGCGATAGTCAACTACTGTTCAATGCAGTGATCATCCTTAATTATGTTTTTTCTACATATGCAATGTTATTGGTTTATAATACAAGTCATACATTGTCATTCCATGAATATTTGGCCATTATGTTCATGGAATGACTTCCATAGTTCCTAAAACTCTGCTATGGTGACAAGAGTGGTTAAAGAAAAGTTTGCTAACCTACAAACTGGTGTAATAGTCAGTTAAACACAATGTAAAACTCATCTAAAAAACCATTAGAATAGATAAAAAAACTTTTTCACTCTTATGGATGTTTAAATCAAATAGTACAAACTTCCAAAGATGAAATAAATTGCAAAAAGGATAAGAATTTGTATTGCTCACTATTGCAAACCTGCACACACCAGTTCTTTCTCTATGTCGTAGTAGAGACTCCACATATAACTATATAACTTCTCAAATAACCAATTCAACCAACTATCATCATTGAGTTGAAAGGTTAATACTAATAATAAACAAGAAATTCCCTCTAACTTCCTAAACTAGTCGTTCATGTTTTTGAATATTTGAATTTAAAATAACAAAATGGCTTTATTTTGACATTTTAACCCTTTTGCTAATTGTTTCCTAAAACCAAGACTTATCCCAAACCTATCTTAGACTCCTAGAAACCTTATTAAGAACATTATTGAAACTTGGACAACATTGGTCCATTACAACCAACTATTAGTCCTTTTGAGGACATTACAAAATGATTGATGAATTGCATTATTTTAGTTTCATTATAGGTCTTAAGATCCTCCAATTGATCTGATGACCCTGCTAATACATTTCATCCTTTTGATTTGTTTTGAGGGTCTTTGAGGTCTCCATAAACTTCAACTTTGGCTTGGTTGTGTGTGGTGCTCCTGCACCAATTTTGGAGGCTTAATTGTAAGTGGGGGGTTGTTAATTTTTAGGGATCATTTTTTATTAGAATGGGATGTATTGAATGTAAAATCATGCATTATTATCATTGTGAGATATTTGACAAATGGTGTTTTATAAATCATTTTGTCAAAATATTATCTTCCAAGCATGATTAGGGGGTAGGTTAGATTAGATTTGAAAGGGGGAATATCTTTTACATCATGTTTCTGAAATTCTCCCCTTATCACCACCTATAAGTCCAAAGGTACCTGACATACAGATTTAAGCAGCATATTTCATGGACCTAAAATGTTGATTCTTCAAATATATTCCTTCATTCATTCTCAGATTTGGTGGAGTAGATTCCTTGGCTATGCAGATTTTGGGGTTCTCACCTATTTATACCTCTCACATTTTGTGATTGAGGTAGTTCTTTCATTCTATCCCACTCTAAGATTTGAATTTTTGTAGCTCTTGAGAAGTAGATTGTTTTCTTGTCTCCTTTTGGTTGAATGCAAAATAGTGGTCCTTCTTTTCCCATTGATTTCTAAGTGGTTTAGTGAGTCTTATGTCAAGTTATTGTGATTAGTTTGATCCTTTACTTGATATTTTTTCTTATTTAAGGGTTTAGATAATACACCTTGTTGTTTAAAGGTTTAATTTGTGTGCATTTACAAATAGTTTAGGTTGTGGAACTCATTTCCCTTCCTACCTATAACCAGCACCTTATTATTTCTAAGGACAACATTAGAAGTGGGATAAAGTTGTGAATTTATCAATTATACATTTCAATGCACATTGTGAGTATTTTTCAATCTGTGGATCTCTTAAGTTTGGTGAATTACCTCAGTTTCATTTTTAGTTATTTAAATTTTATGCACTCTCTTCCCTTTTCCTTCAAAAGTATAGTTTAGTTTCAAGGTGATTCAAGGGAAGCCAACCCTTAATCCGGAGGTCTACTTTCTTATAGGTCACCCACAACCTGAAAGTAGTCCCATGTTTCATAGGATTGCTAGGTTTCATACTTAGCCTCTATGGGTGCAATCCTTAGTGACAACAATTTTTGGCATGCCTAGTGGGACCAAGACTCTTTTAAGCTAGTATTCTAAGATAGTTCCATGTGATTTATTGTTTGGTATGAGTAGTGACTATGTTTTTTCTAAAGACATCATACCTGGTGACTCTAATATTGTTTCATGCAAATCAACCTTTTAGCTTATGAGTGGGATTCAAACCAAGCAGAGAAAGAATCCTTTTACATATATAGAGCTACCTCCATCTAGGAAAAGGACCAAGACCTCTAAGAAAGCCCAATCTAGCGCATCTCAACCTAGTGATTATAATCCTATTCTTATAGGTTCTATTGTTACCCCACCACTAATCCCATTTGTTCAAGTAACCCCAATAGTTCAAGTTCCCTTAAATCCACCAATGGCTAGGAACCAAATTTTTGTGGCCTTTAACTAAGGAAGCCCTCTGAATTTACAACACAATGACATACATGTATCAACTCTCAAAATATTACCCATTTTTACTAGGGAAGATCAAACCTCAACCATTGAACACATAAGAGATATTGCATCCCTTTGCGCTCTCCACAACATAACCGATGACAATGTGGCTGTGAGGCTTTTAGCAGCATCACTTAAGGGTAAGGCTTTGCAATGGTTCATTAGTTTAGAAATTAATTCTATAGCAAGATGGGATGAACTAGGTGAAGCCTTGAATAATTAGTTTGAAGATAAGTCTGATCATGTTTCTTTGGTAGAGAACTTGACTACCACAAGGAGGGCACCCCATGAGAATATGATGGATTTCAATTTTAGGTTCCAAAGGACATGGAATAGAATCCCAGTAGCAGTTAGGCCTTCAATCCATCATCCTTTTCTATATTACTTGAGGGCACTTAACAGTGACATTTTTGTGATGATCTAGTCTATGGGAGGGAACAACTTACCGACAACCTTCGATATTGCCATAAGGGTTGAGAATAGTCTCATCCAATCTAGGAAAATATCCTCAATGCCTCCAATGCCCATCTTTCTACAATTGCAACCTATTTACGAAGAAATTCCATCCTTGGCATCTATTCCACCTACCCCAACTCTTTCCCAATAGGTTTCTAGTCCATCTATAGATCAGTCCCAAGAGTTGAAATACATTAAAAAGACCTTGCAAAACTTTACCAATGAGCTTGTTAACCTCAAAAGGTAGTAGTTTCATCCATACCAATATCCTTACCAAGCTCCATATTAGGCCCAATACTAGAAAAATAGACCCCCTTACCAGTCAGGTCAGCAAGACCAAGTAAGGAACTATAATCAAAGAGTCAGCCAACCTATAATCCTAACATTTATAGTACATATAGGGAGCTTGTTCCAATGCCACAAAACAATATGGAACAATATTATCAATGGGTTTTCCCATGCAACAAGAAACACATTCAAGGAGTTTGTCCTAATTGATTTGGCCAAGCTCTCATGGTGAAGAACAATGTTAGGGCTCCACAAGAGATGCCACAAGAGCCTAAGATTCAACAAAGTCAACCAGCTACCCCAAGTGAGGACAATACAACTGAGGTGGCTCTTATTAATTTCTAGAAGGAGTTCTGTGGGGTTAACTTTTTCCTCAGGGACAATTAGAACTATGTCTTGGTTTCATCTAACACAAGATCTAAGAAGAAGGCCATGGATGTAGAGAAACCAGCTTCTACAAATTAGTAGATTCTAGTTGTGATTTCACATCCTAAGGATGTGCAATTTTTACCTCAAGGACAACCTATACTAGACAAGGAGCCTATGTAAATAGTGACACAGCCTGTGCAAGAACAACTAGAGGTTGCTATAGGAAAGGGAAAACCAAAGGTAAGCTTGGGTTCCTTTAATATTATAGAGAAAATGAAGAAAACTTCTATAAGTGTGCCCACGCTAGATACTTTAGCCATTCCTGGGAAAAAGGGAATAATGATTGATGCTTTGTCTAAGATTTCATTGAATGATAAGGATGCTTCAGAGAAACCTATGGTTTTATTAGATGACGTGTCTCAGAAGAATCAACAAAGTGTAAAAGATGGTTTGAAGCCCACAAATAATCAACAGACTCCACAAGTTAAGCATCCTCCCTTTTATGTCACTCTTATCATTGGAAAGTTCTTAGTGCATAATTGTATGATTGACTCAGGAGCAAGCAGCCTAGTCATGTCTAAGCAGTTAGCTAACACCTTAGGGTTACCTTATGAGCCTCTAGATAGGCATGTTGTCCAATTAGATGGATCACCAGTCAGTACGGTTGGAGTGATAAAGGACCTAAGCCTCACCTTACATGAGTGTCCTAATTTCTCAATCCCTCAAGATGTCTATGTTATTGACCTACCACCTTACTTTGACATTTACCTTAGAAGAGACTTTACCACCAGGTTGGGTGGGTATCTTTCAACAGATTGGTCTCATTTATATTTCAGGACCAAGTATGGAACAAGGGTCAAAATCAAGTTAGAGGCATTTTCCAAAGACCATGTGCAACCTTACACACCTAGTTCTATCAACTCTAATCTAATGTTCCATGAGTAGGAGCTTATTGTTAGATCTAGATACCCCTATTGATAATATCCCAAACATTTCTCTACATGAATAGGCAGAGGGGAACTTAGAGTGTGATCCTTTTAGGAATATGGAGGTCTCTGGCTTAGGAATGTACATCATCCATGAGAAAGATGTTATTCCAAACTTGATGAAGAAAGTGGATGAAGCTCCTGGATAGAAGCAGAATGACCTATGGTGGTTACCCTTTGATGGTGCCAGAAGAAAGATCAATGCAGGAGGAGGGCTTGTTATGATTTCACTAGAGAAGCAAAGGTATTACTCAATTGTACACTTTTCTTTTAGCTACACTAATAACAAAACAAAGTATGAGGCTCTAATCCATGGATTAGAATGGGCCAAAAAGAGAGGCATCAAGTTTTTGCAAGTCTTTGGTGACAGTGAAATAATAGTCAATCAGATTCACAATACTAACCTTACCAAGAATGATGTGCTCAAGATGTACAAGCATAGAGTTTGGGATCTGATTGAAGGTTTTGATTCTTTTAATTTATTTTCTATCCAAAGGAACTAGAACAAACAAGAAGACAAGTTGGTTGTTATGGGGGCTGAATATGACATCCCTAAAGAGCTCAAAAACACTAGAATACAATAGTATGTGAAGATCCTTGTGAGACCTTCAATTCCAGACAATCAAGTAAGCTAGAAAATATTTGAAAGTAATAAACATATCTTAAATTTTTTTTATGGAAGAAGCTAAATTCACTAAAGTTAATAAGAGTAAATATGCTCACCAATACGATGATCAGATGTTGCAATTAAAAAATAACAAGTTACCAAAGGGATTAGTCACCCTTGAGTCTATCTTTAACTCTGATGGCTAGCTTAGAGAAGATAAGGCAAGCATGACTATGAAGGAGGAACACTACCAACCCATTGAGATACTCTGGGATAAGTTCCTAAAACTTGGAAAGGTATGTTCTCAGCCTGAGTAGAAATATTTTGTCTCATTATGCCAGGAATTTAGTGATGTGTTTGCATGGGAGTACTATGATTTGAAAAGGTTTGACCCTCCATTGGCTCAACACACTATTGAGCTTGAACCTAATGCTAAACCTATGAGGCAAAAGCAGAGAGCCATTAACCCCAAGTTAGTGTTGGAAACTACAATTGAAATAATTATTGTATTGTCATTGATGTCAAACCTTAACTAGTAAGATAGTTGCTATCTAAGAAAGTACCATATCTATTTATTGATGAAAAGTATTAGGGAAAGGGAGATAAAAAGAGAACCTAAGGAAAGGTTAAGTTATTTGACACTTCAATGGGTACTTGATTATTTGGTACATTGATAAGATAATGTATTGTTTATCTAAGTAAGAAGAAAGACTGAAGAAGTAGGCTTAACTAAGCAAAAGTAAAGAAATCTAGTTTAAGCCAAGTGATGTTAGTGTTGACTGAGTGCCAGTATATGCTGAGTAAATTCAGTATTGATCGAACATCAGTTTATGCCGAGTGACAGGAAATTGTTGAGCAATAGTGTTAGCCGAGGAAGATAGTTTGAAGAGATGAGCGAGTTATACAGTGATGACCGAGGAGATGAACACAGTATTGGCTGAGTGTCAATAATTTACATTTGGACGAAGAATTCAGATCCCGAGCCGACATAGTTGAATTCTTGGTTTATGTAAATCATGTTGACTTTATTAATTTATTATATGGAGAATTTTAATGCATGGTAAATTGTTTTATTATGGATTTAATGATAAGATTGAAGATGTATCTAGAAGGAAGAATGAAGAACTTAAATGTTGGAAGAATTTGATGAATCTGACCTAACCTAAGATCTATGAAGAAGATTAAGCAGCAAAAGATGGATCTACCTATTGAGGAGGTATAAAGGAAAACCTAATTGTGAGGTTACAGAGTATGCTAGAGTTATTGTTATTGACTACACTATTCCTAATGTTGAATTTTCATTCAAGTCACAAATGGTTTTGCATAAGTCTAAAAGGGAAAAATAAAAATGTATAAGTGAAAGTGACAGTGATAGTGACACTTTTGATGAGGAACTAGATAATCTTGAAGCTCTTATGGCTAGAAGATTAAAAAGAGGAAAAGGAAAATATAAAGGTAAACTTCCTATAATTTTTTTTTCATGTAACAAAGTTGGCCATATTGCTACAAAATGTCTTGACAAGAATGACAAGGATGGGGAAAGAGAAAGCAAGTACAAATATAAGAGAGATAACAAAGATCACCGAAGGTACATAGATTACAAGGATAAAGGTAAGAAATCATGTTATATTGCTGAAGAGGAAAATGACAGTGACATTGATGAATTTGATATTGAAGCAGTTTATGTTGCTATGAAAGATGATTCTGATGATGAGAAAACTGCACTTATTTCTTATGTGAGTAAAGGTGATAAATAGATTATTGATAGTGGTTGCTCACATCACATGACTGGTGATAAAAGTAAATTTGAAACCCTAGATCATTACAAAGGTAGAAGTGTTAAATTTGGTAATGATGCACCATGTCTTGTAAGAGGTAAAGGATCAATTAAAATAACTGATAAAATCACATGTGAAAACTCCTATTGGGTTGAGGGTCTTAACTACAATTTGTTGAGTGTTTCACATCTTAACAACATTGGTTACCGAGTGGAGTTTCATCACAGGAAGGCTAAAATATTTGATGCCACTGGTGGACTAATTGGAAATGGAGAACATACTAGAGGTAACTTGTTCTATTTAGATTTATCTGAAGAGACATGTGTGTTTGCACAATTTGATGATGTATGGTTATGGCATAAGAGGATATGTCATGTTAACTTTGACAATCTGGTAAATATTAGTAAAAAGTAGAAAGTTAGAAGTTTGTCAAGATTGAAGAAACTTGATAATGTGATGTGTAAACAATGTTAGTTGGGTAAAATGACAAAGTCTAGTTTCAAGAGCAAGACATTTACTTCTAAAAATATTTTGGATTTGGTTCATACTGACCTTTGTGGACCTATGGGTGTACAAAGTTATTTTGGTGCTAAGTAATTTATTTTCTTTGTTGATGACTACACTAGGATGATGACTGTCATATTTTTGAAAGAAAAATATGATACATTTCAGTTGTTTAAGTGGTATTTGGCAAAGGTTGAAAAAGAAACAGGTAGAAGCCTGAAACATCTGAGATTTGACTGAGGTGGAGAGTTTATATCAAATGAGTTCAATCTATTCTGCAATGATAGAGGAATCAAGAGACATATGTATACACCTAGAACACCTCCATAGAATGGTATAGCTAAGAGGAGAAACAAATCTATTATGGATTGTGCAAGAACACTAGGGATTGAGAAGAATATTGCACAAAAATACTAGAGAGAACCTGTAAGTACAATTGTTTATACCTTAAATCAAGTACAAATCAAGAAAGGTACAAATGCTACACATTATGGCATGGATATGCACCTAATGTGAAATACTTTAGAATCTTTGGGAGTAAATGCTATAAACTAAAAGATAATCAAAATGGAAAGTTTGATACAAAAAGTGATGAAGGCATATTCCTAGGTTATTCCACTAAAAGCAAAGCTTATAAGAGTGTTTTAAATCTAACACTAACAAAATTATGGAAAGTGAAAATGTGAGAGTTGATGAATATGCAAAGAAAAATGAACAAGAAGGTAAACAAGAACCTGAAGACTATAGATCTTTTGTCTATATGGAAGAAGGAGAGGCAAGTAACACACATGCACCAGATGCAAAGTCACAAATAAGAAATGTCAACCATCAGGAGGATGTTGCTAAGCATCAGGAGGATGTTGTCGAGCATTAGGAGGATGTTGCTGAGCATTAGGAGGATCTCGTTGAGCAATTAGAAGTAGAAACTAAAAATTTCCATGATGAACCTAAAAAATCAAGGAGAAAAGAAATCTGAACCTACATTGGCACAGTATGTGAGAAGACATCATAAGCCTAAGCAAATAATTGGAGATAAGGAATCTGGAGTCCTAACCAGAAGTAAGTTGAAAGATCCTACATGTTTATTATGTGAGTTTGAGCCTAAGTGAGTAAAAGATGCTTTAGAGAATGCAGACTAGATTCAAGCTATGAATGAAGAAATAGATCAGATAGAAAAGAATGATACCTGGACTCTGGTGCCGAGACCAAAAAACAAGAATGTTATTGGAACAAAATGGGTATTCAGGAACAAGCTTAATGAACATGGACAAGTCACAAGGAAAAAGGCAAGATTGGTATGCAAGGGTTATGCACAAGAAGGAGTAGATTATGGGGAGACATTTTCCCTTGTAGCGATATTAGAAGGAGTGAGAACTCTACTTACATATGATGCATACAAATATTTCAAAGTATATTAGATGGATGTCAAATCTACATTTCTGAATGGTATATTGGAAGAAGAAGTATACATTGAAAAACTTAAAGGATTTGTTGATCCAAACAAGAAAAATATGGTTTGCAAACTGAACAAGGTGATGTATGGATTGAAGCAAGCCCCTAGAGCATGGTATGAGAGGCTGCACAATTATTTGATAAAGATTGGATTTTCAAGGACAAATGACAACATCAATCTGTATATGAAAGCTGAGGAAGGTAAAGGGATTTTGTTAGCTGAAATTTTTGTATATGATATCATATTTGGAGGACAAGATGCCCTATGTTAGAAATTTTCAGATGAGATGCAAACTAAGTTTAAGATGTCTATGTTTGGTGAGATAAAATTATTTGTTGGTTTACAAGTCTATCAGATGGAGAAAGGTATTTTTATCACACAATCTAAATATGTCAAAGAGATATTGAAAACTTTTGGAATGGAGGATTCAAGACCAGTAAGTACTCCTATGGCTACTGGACATAAACTATCTAAAAATGATGATACTACTAAAGTAAATCAAACCCCATATAGATCCATGATTGGAAAGCTACAATATATTGTCCACAACATATTAGATATAGCCCTAATAGTTGGGATTATGGTAATATTCTCTACCAATCATAAGGAAAATCATATGATGGTTGTAAAGAGAATATTGAGATATCTGAAAGGGACAAAAGACTATGGATTGCATTACAAGAAGAATGAGAAATTTGAACTAAGAGTGTACAGTGATTCAGATTGGGCAGGAAATGTTGATGACATGAAAAGTACAAGTGGTGGAGATTTCTTTCTAGGAAAAATATTAGTCTCTTGGACAAGCAAGAAACAAAACCACATTTCCCAATCTACAACAGAAGTTGAGTATGTAGCAGCTACAGTGAACTGTTCAAATCTGGTATGGATCAAGCAATTTTTGAAAGGAATGAAAGAGGAGATCACTGAGCTAGTTGTTATCTTTTGTGATAACACAGGTGCTATCAACATATCAAAGAATCCATTGATGCACACAAAGACCAAACATATTGCTATCAACTATCATTACTTGAGGGAATTGGTACAAGATAAAGAAGTGAGAATGGAATATGTGAATACAAAAGAACAACTAGAAGACATATTCACAAAAGCTTTACCTAAGGATGATCAAGAATATCTTAGAAGTAAATTAGGGGTGCTTCCCCTAACAAAGGCTGCCCAGTTAAAGCTAGGAGAACTACATCAAATGTGCTACACAAAATATCTGACAAATTGATGCAGGAAAGGTCACACTTTAGGAGCTACCTAGAGTTGTGACAAGTACAACAAAGCTGATAAATAGTCATAAGAAAGATGACAAAGGGAGAAATATTGATACTAAACTAACAAGATGGCATTTACGTAGAAGAGATGTAAAGTGCTAGATATTGCTTTGGCATTATTGTCAAAGAGGGAGAGGTTCAAATGAAAGCATAGACATAAAGAACACTGAGGAGATTCAGAGGGAGAAAGAGATAGAAAAGATTCAAAGGGAGTAACTATGTGAGCAGTCAAGCAGGCTAAGTTATTGAGAATCAGAATGAAGCTAAGGATATTATAAATATTTTTGATGCAATGACAAAGTTTTGGATTGGTTGGTAAATCATGTGTTATTCATGTGGTGTTGCCAACAATGCCAAAGAGGGAGATTGTTGGAAACTACAATTCAAACAATTATTGTATTGTCATTGATGTCAAACCTTAACTAGTAAGACAGTTGTTATCTAAGAAAGTATCATATCTATTGATTGATGAAAAGGATTAGGGAAGGGGAGATAACAAGAGAACCTAAGGAAAGGTTGATTTATTTGATACTTCAATGGGTACTTGATTATATGGCACATTGATAAGATAATATATTGTTTATCTAAGTAAGAAGAAAGATTGAAGAAGTAGGCTTAACTAAGCAAAAGTAAAGAAATCTAGTTTAAGCTGAGTGATTTTAGTGTCGACCGAGTGCCAATATATGCCAAGTAAATTCAATGTTGACCAAACATCAATTTATGTTGAGTGACAGGAAATTGTTGAGCGACAGTGTTAGCTAAGGATGACAGTTTGAAGAGATGACTGAGTTATATAGTGATGACCGAGGAGATGAACATAGTATTGACCGAGTGTCAGTAATTTACATTTGGAGGAAGAATTCAGATCCCCATCCGAAATAGTTGAATTCTTGGGTTATGTAAATCATGTTGACTTTATTAATCGATTGTATAGAGAATTTAATGCATGGTAAATCATTTTATTATGGATTCAATGAGAAGATTGAAGATGTATCTAGAAGGAAGGATGAAGAACTTAAATGTTGGAAGGATTTGATGAATCTAACCTAACTTAAGATCTATGGAGGAGATTAAGTGGCAAACGATGGATCTACCTATTGAGGAGGTATAAAGGAAAACCTAATTGTGAGGTTACAGAGTATGCTGGAGTTGTTGTTGTTATTGACTAATAAGTCTAAGCAAAAGGTTGAAGGTGAAGGAGTTTATCAGAGTTGTGATTACTTGAAGTGAATTCTAAGAAGATCAGTGATGGAGATTGAAATGGAACTTAGTCAGTAAATCAACATATATGTGCGAATTGGATCTATTATTTTCAAAGTGAGTTGTATGTTTTTTAGATCAGAAAATACTGCTACTTTCTAACCATTGTATCGGTCTAAATCCTTTAATCAAGGTTGACCTAATAGTCATTATTTAAATCTTTTAATCAAGGTGGTATTCTAATGGAATGTACTTAAATCCTCTAACCAGGTCACTTTTGATAGAGTGTTTAAATCCTTTAATAGGGTCACACCTAGCAGTGTATCTATAAACCTTTAACAAGGTTGGCTTTTCACAGAGCTCACTTCAAAAGAGTGAAAATATCAGTAACATGTTACAAAGTGGTTTTTCCCAAGTTGGGTTTCCACTATAAATCTTGGTGTTATACTTGTGTGAATTTTTTGATGTGAATGTTTCTATATTCTGCAAGTTAATTACTTTTGGACAGTGGATTGCATGTTATATGTTTTTGGTATATATACTTTAGAGATCGATTTATGTTGGTGATTAGATCTAAGATTGTTGAAGTATTTAAAAGTTTAATTAGTACACCTGGACCTAAGAACAACTGATTCACCCCCCTCTCTATTGTTCTAAATAATATTAATAGTTAGAGGTACTAAGAGCTAGAAAAATGATTGAGGCTAACATAATATTTCCTATCAAGCATACTTCTTGGGTCTCTAACCTAGTTCCTTTCAAGAAGAAGAATGGTGAGATCTGGCTGTGTGTAGATTTTAGGGATTTTAACCGGGCCTCACTTAAAGACCACTACCCATTGCCCCCCATGGAATAGATATTATAGTTTGTTTTAGGATCAGATAATTTCTCATTGCTAGATGGATTTTCTAGTTACAATCAGGTCCTGGTAAGGGAAGATGACCAGTACAAAATAACCTTTACAACTAAGTGTTTATAGCTAAACGTGGACCTTTAATCTAGCCATATACACAACATTGTCATTGCTCAATCATTGAAATTATGAAGGTGAGTATGAATTACTCAATTCACAATATCTATCGATTCGACCTATTGCCTCCTAATAGGTTGGGGTGTTTGAATTTCTCTCAGAATGAGAACCAACAACTAAAAGACCAAGCTAATATGAAGGATTTTGAAAGCTTGAAAGATAAATGATTTGCAATTAATTAAGATGAAGATGCAATTAATCTAAGAATGAAGTGCAGATTTTAATCTAAGAACTTGAAAGAGATGTGAGAATTAATCTAAAAATATATAAGCAAACTAGTTTAAATATGAGAATTTCATTAACTAGAAATGGAAATTGATCTAATTATGCAATAACAAAGCTTGAAAGCATGAAAATTGAGACTAAATTTGACTATAGTTTTGATACTCTCACAATTGTCTCCTCTCAAATGAGGAAGACGGTTCATAATATAGAAAATCTGGGAGAGAGGATGAAGAGTTTCTTAAAGTGAAATGGCTGACTCTTCATTTCCCATTGAGACAACTATGGAGGAATTACTTAATTAAAAGAATAAATTATTGCCACATATGGGTGACCCTTCAAATAATTTGAATTATTAATTCCTTTTATGTGTATTAGCTAAAGGGGGTGAGTTTAATTTAATTTAAAGTACTTAGGACTTTAGAATTAAATTAATTTATCATAGGGATTATTTAGCTAATAAAGTCAAATACTTAGGAATTAATTATAGTGTGAGATTAATGTAATTTAGGGTTTTTGCAATTGACACCAAGTCAAATAAAGTCAAGTAGGAGAGAGAAAATTGCCTAGATAAAATAGGACTTTAATGATGTAAAATTGAAGAAAATGCACCAAAATTGATTGAAATTATAAGGTGCCAATTTTGGGGTATTACATTTGCCCCTCTTTGAATTGATGTACAAGCAGCACATTGATTCAAAGAATAGTCTGATGTGATAGATGATGAGGTTTCAATATTATCCCCAGAATGGAGCTTAACCCTCGGAAGTCAAGGTTAGGAAGCTAAGACCCCGATAAGATCAAATTGTAGAACCCACTTTAGAACGAAGCATGGTTCTCCGAAGTCTACGTTAGATTACAAAGACAATGGTCTAATGACAACTTGAGAAGAGACTAGAATCGGGGTTAGATTTCCCCAATGCCCATTAATAAAATGATGATAGATGTAGATTTAGGACTAAACTTCAGAATCAGGGTTAGATTACCCCAATATGAAACTCAGACCTCTGAAACCCAGGTTAGATTGCCCAGATAATGATCCAAAAGAGATTTCAAGAGCCATCTCTAGAATGAAGCTTGAATTTCAAGAATTAGGGTTAGATTGTCCCAATACCTAATGATATTTTGAGAACCATCTCCAGAACGAAGCCTGATTCCCAAGGTTCCGAGGTAGATTGCTCAGATACCTAAAAGATAGATGACAAGATGACTAGATGCGAGGCACAAAGATGCCCCTAGAGATGAGATGCCCCAAGCAGTGAGGACTTTGATTTAGATCAGAGTGATATGAGATTGGTTTGACAAGATTCAAATGATGCAATCATCCTACCCCCTCAGGAGAAAAATCAAAAGATGACACGTTAGAAAGATGATTGACAAAAAGAGGTTGCAGAATAGAAGCAATCATACTGGATTCAAGAAGCTACAGAAGCAATTTGGAGCAATTGGGAGGTCCTGTTGACCAAGTTTGACCAAAATTGACTAGAGTTGACTTTAGATGAAAACATTGAAGATCTTAAGAAAATGATGAGGAGATGAGAATCTAGCAGGAAAATGATGCCAGAAGGTTGACTTCACAAGCATCCAATCCCAAAGGATCCTAGAATTTTAAAATGCAATTTTGAGCTATCTAGAGATGTCATATTTCAATTTTGATCCCAAAAATGGATTCAGAGTGGTCGATTTAGCCAAGAGTGAAGTTTTCATGCAAAATGGAGCACTTTTGAAAATGAGGTCAAAAGTTATATAAGGCCCAAAGGGGTCATTTTCAAATCATTATTCACTTTGTCTTCTAGTGATTTGAGAGCTCTAAGAGAGAATGGAGGGTGTTCCAGTGCATAAACATCAATTCGAGCACTCCCGATGCCACAGTCTATCATCGGAGTATGACCCACCTGTGAGTAGCCGATAAACCATCCTGCATTTCAAGTTTTAATCGCTTCCTAGGTTGTTTAGGTTAGATTTAACATGTTTTTAGGCCTAGTTCTTTCAATGTCGCATGAGGAAATGGTTTCCTCATGCTAGCCTAGGTCACCTCTCACATGAGGAAATAGTTTCCTCACGTAGCTTAGGGCTTCTTTGCCCGGCGCTCCTTTATGATCTCGCGTGAGCCTGTTGGCGATGCCACGTGAAACTTCACGCCTAGGGATGAAACTTCGCGTGAGAGAAGATCCTATCTCGCACAAAATGTTGTTGCAGCTTGCAAAAGCTTCATCCAATTTTCTGTAGAATCATCCAATTAAAACATTCTAGAGTCCTATTTAGGAAAGATGTGTAGTCTTACTTGCTATTATTACTTTGAGAAACCATCATGTTGAGATACTGATCTAATGTCGTTGCTTGCTTTGTAGGTTGACTTCCCAAATGTCACATTCTAGTCACACCATCCAGTCATCACCAGATTAGTACAAAGGTTGATTAATGTTGAGGGTGCCCACATTGATGGGCTAGGATTGACTTATCTACATCATATACTTGACATTCAGGTAAATCATGGTCTTCTAGGCGCACTGGTCAAGCGTTTCCATTCGGAGATGAACACATTTCATTTGCCGATGGGGGAGATAATAGTCACTCCCAAGGATGTCTACAAGATATTGAGGATACCATTCCACTATGCTCACATGGAGTACGATATATAGCTGAGGGTAGGTACACTGGCACTGAGGGCCATATCCAGAGATGAGTTAGTGATGGGTCGGGCCATCTCGTGGGATGAGCTGGTCAGTAGATATGGTGGTGCTCACCAATTGGTAGTCATTTTAGCCATGTTGCTGAGTTATTACTTGGTTCTGGCTCGATGCTAGATAGGCTAGCTGTTAGATTTGGATGGGGCGAGTGCATGCTCGCATAGATGTACCATGAGATGCACGAGGTCATGTATCAGAGCACCAAGACCATGGCCATTGGAGTTTTTTTTTTGCAGATCTAGGCCTAGGAGCATCTCCCCATTTGCAGGCCAATATTTCATGATACATGGCAACCACTCAAGCCCTACATCTACGGATATGCAGGCCCTATGACTCAGCCAGGGCTGGGTAAGACCAAGAAGTGGTGAGGACAGTTACATGATATGGCAGTAGTTGTGTGGAGGCCTTGGGTAGCCACAGAGCCATGGGATGATGCTCAACAGGAGTTGGCACACATGTTCATCTCGCGTCCACTAATTGGACATACCATTTTTGTCATTGAATGATTCTTGCTAACATGAGTTATGAGGTAGTTTGGGAGGCCATAGGACCTCTCACAGGAGTATGCTACATATGCTTTCTTTGTCGATGAGATGAAGAAGGGCTAGCAGCCTAGGTTAGATCAGGGCAAATGCACTATTGAGGCACGAGTACCACTAGCTCATTGGGACTATATGGTGGATGTCACCAATGCAGGGATGATGCCTGCATATAGAGATCACTTCTTAGTGCACCCCTTCACTAGATTTACAGATCCTATTGGGATGGGATAGAGAGCACAGCAGCAGCCCACATAGCAGGCACAGGGATAGTAGTAGCAGGTACCTGCCTAGTAGAAGATACCATTACAATGGCCTAGGCAGAGAGCATTGAGGCCTAGGATAGTGTAGACAGACATCCTTTCCAGATAGATGGGGTCAGATGCAAGTGCTGGGAGCAGTGGGACCCAGTAGAGGTCCATTAGATAAAGGACAGGAGATCCATCATAGCAGATGCCTCCTGATAAGGAGGTATGTGTTGAGGATATTGATATGTTGGATCAAGCCACACAGGGGCCACCTCAGATAGCACAAGTTTAGGAGGCTCTCAGGAAGAGCTGAGAGAGAGTTCGACAGGTACAACAGGATAGGGATGACTTCCATACACAGGTCATCATCTAGGAGATGCAGATGGCCAAGAGGGATCAGGAGATCAGAGAGCTTCAAGAGGAGCTGGCGAGGTCACAACTAGAGATGAGATATAAGTCTGCTCAGGCAGCCTACTACTACGTGGGATATGTTGGTGTTGTTCCAGATCTATCAGAGCAGGTGCCTCCATTTTCTTAGTACACTGGGGCACCACAGGAACCTCCACCATAGGCACCTCCACAAGCACCACCATAGGCACCACCACAGGCACCAATGCCTCCTCCTTAGGGACAACCACCACCTCCTCCTCTAGGTGGCGATGGGCAAAGTTAGCTCATTTTGACATTCATATTGTAGCCCTTATTTTGATACTGTGCTCGAGTAGCACCATTCTTTTTGTACATGACATTGATCAACCATGAGACATATATGAGATTGCCTCTTTGATATCATTGTACTTATTTATATATTGCTTTAATGTTGATGTTCATGTTTTATGAGATGTTTCCTAGATTATTTAGATGTATGGATTAGATATGTATGAGATGCACATGCTTTCTTTTATGATATGAATATGCACATGTTTTATTTTATATATGTATGCAATGCAATGATAGAATATATGATTTGATGGTAGATAAATTAATGCAATGTATGATTTGATTTATGCTTATAGTGGATACAAACAAAAATGAAATGGAAATGTGGTACTAATCATCTCATGTAGGATGTAGCAATATATGATAGGTACTAACCAAAAGAATGTTTAAAGATCAAGAACGAGGACCGAACACTTGTGCAGCCAAGACAAACCCAAGACAAAAGATGAGAACCTTTGATGAATAGATCCAGAAGAAGACAATCAAGGGAGTACCAAAACATTGTCTCAATGCAAGCCTAGAATGAAAATGCAAGCCTAAACTAGATGCAAACCCTAGGACTTGGTTGTTGGACTCATCGTATTATCATCATAGAGTTTTTAGCAATAGACATTCGCAAGATGCCATACAATCCTCACTGACATTGCAATCATGATAATATGAATATGACATTAGTCTTATATTTGTCAGAATGAGATGTAAGCATTAAGGCACAAGAAGCCAAAATGACCTGAACACCTATTCCTTTTGATTTAGCAAGTTAACATAAGCATCAAAGCATAACTACTAGAATGACCTGAATGTTGCTTGCATACAAACACGCCAGACACACGAGAGTTCCTTCTTTCACCAAAGAATGCTCGTAGTGACCCTTACATTCACTTAGCAAGATGAGTGTTAGCAATTTTACTTGTAGCAGAAAGAAGTCACTCAAAATAGACAAGGAGAAGAACCAACCTCACCAAAGTTACCATATAAAAGGAGTCGAGGTACACATGGCCATCCAATATGTGATGAAGGCTCTTATGAATGGACACCCCTCTTATGTGAATTCTTTGGATCATTGTAACTATTGTCTAAAAATTCCTTGTCTTTCATTTTCAGCCACAACCCTATTTTACCAAGTGAAACGCTCAAAGTGTCGAAAACCCAGTGTGTTTTTGACCTCCTCTCTGCAATCTCGGGATGTTTTCTACTTTTTGTCCAAAAATGCAGTGTGTTTTCAACCTCTCAGCTCTGAAAGGTTGGTGTTTTTTTGGCCTTTTCTCGAAAACCCTCTGTGTTTTGACCCTAAGCGCGTAACTCCGACAGGTGGGTCCTAGTTCCTCATAGCCATGCAAGTGCAGTATAAATCTTACGGTTGTCGCATGTTCACAAGGAATATTCCTTGCCCTTGTGATCATGTGACAATGGTCAGATTGGGTTCTCATTTAGTCCACGTTTTGAGCAAGGTGGCTTATTTTCTTTAAGCGCGCAACTCTGACCTGTGGGCCTGGTGGTGGGCTTTCCTCAAATCTTGTGGTTGTCGCATGATCGCAAGGAATATTCCTTGCCCTTGTGATCATGTGATAGGATGACACCTGTCGGTGGGCCCATTCTCTGTTTGCAAAGGTTAACGATAGCCGTTGATCTTCCTTCTGACATAGCAAGCCTTAATTACGACTAACCACCTATGGTTACGGTGGTTTCATGGCCGGCGGCGTTGAAGGCAGGGGTCATAGGTTACCGTTGTCACATGATTGCATAGGCCTTCCTAGCCATATGCAATCATGCGACAAGCGGTAGGCGGTTTGTAGGATGGCGGTTTGCGGTCAGCGACTAATGTTTTACGGTTAGTCACATGATCGCATGGGCTCTTCTGAGCCATTCGACCATGCGGAAAACCGTTAGTGGTTTCACTGGCGGTGGTTCACGGTTCGACAGTTGGTGAGGCCCGAGGTCTCTGTAGTGGCACAAGTGCGAGGAGATTCAACGGTGGTTGTATGCTCGCATGGGATCTTCCAATCCCATGCGATTATGTGACGACTGTTAGATGGGATCTTGCGGTTGTTGTGGGTCTATGCCAGGGTGCTGAGGTAGTTGCTCATGTGGCAGCCGGGCCAAATGGGGGAGTGACATGTGGTGGTTCTGGGCTCAGGTTTGGCAAGTTTTGCGCAGTTGCGCAGTTGGAGGTAGGCCCGGTTCTATGTACTATCGGCAGAGGTTGTTGTGTCCTCGTAGACGCAAGATCTGATGGCTGTCGCGTGCTCGCATGGGATCTTCCGATCCCATGTGATCATGCGACCGTCGTTGGATTCTTTGGTGCTTTCGGTTGAGGGTTTCAGCTTCGATTGGGCCATGTGCCAAGTTCAGCGGTAGATCTTGTGGGGCCAGACTTTGTTGGTGGCAAAGCAATTTTCAAAGGGACGTCGCATGATCACATGAAGGCCTTTCAGCTCATGCGATCATGCGACCAGGTTCATTTCAAAAGCACTGTAGCCTATTTTTTATGGGCATTCTTTTGAGGATAATGTGCGAAGCGGCAGGGTAGCAAAAAATTGAATTTTTGAAGGCGATTGCAGTTAAGGAATTTGCAGAGATTTTTAGGGGGTGCCATTTTGGGTCCTTTCACGATCTGATCGGATTTTACGCATTCATGACACAGTGGGCTTGTAGGGGGTAGATGGATCAAAGTTGTTGATCTACAGGCATGGGCACGCAAAGAAAAGATATCTGATCGGCTATGATTTTGCAGAGAGGCATTTATGATCAGAGGTGACCAATTTTAGGGCCAGATTATTATATTGCAGGTTTATGTAGCCCTCAAAGTTTTTGTTTCCTACCTGCGTGCAGAGTTGTATATATTGTTTTTTGGAGCCAGTAGTGCTCAGAATGAACATTTTGTAAAAAATAGAAGCTCTTTTCTTAAAAAACCATCTGTAGCATTTCTTCCTGCTCTCTGGTTTTCCCACATTTTGTAAGTTCTCATTGATAAATGTAGATTTTGCAAAGTATTATGTGACATGTTTTTCCTATCCTTATGCTTTCCTGTTGGCTTATCTCTTATTGGATTGAGTTTATGAATACTTTGAGTGGTATCTTAGGTTCCCTGGTCCCTCTCTCTTTCTGTAGCTGTGTGTGTTATTGTGTTTGATCTGATTTAGATGTTTTGTGGGTATTTTTCAGCCCCTAACAATCTTGTCTCAATCCGGCACCGAGCTATAGGAGTGGATGTATGTTTGCAAGTCATAGGTTGAGTCTTCTGTCCAGGCCTTCCTATGAAACACTTATGCAAACCTATCTAGTGAGTGGTGACCTATTAGACCTGATTCTTCCATTGGTTTCATTCCTCTATACTGAGATCCAAACCCTAGTTTTGGTGCATCACCTAGTAGGATAGATTTGCTTCATGTCATTTCCCTTTCATGCATCCCTTCTATCCCTTTCCCTCAAAGAATTTACATTCCATGTTAAGAGAAAATCTAGGTGACTATCCAAGAGGAACCAACCTAGAATCTGGAGGTCTCATCTTAGTTAGCAAAAGGTCCCACAACCTTGAGATGAGTCCCTTGTTATACTAAGTTATCAAGACTACGAGAGCTTGAACTAAGGGTGCAAATTCAGTGTATAACATGAACTAAACCAAAAAAAAAAAAGCAAGAAAAGATCATGTCCCCAGTCTTCACATTTCTCAGTCAAGAAAGACATCTTAGATTTTCTTGAGGAGAAATGACAAAACAAAAGAACAAACACACAAAAGAGAAACGCTCAGCATGCGTAAGAAAATCACAAGTTCAGTTTAAGTTTGTGTTCAAGCAGATTGAAGTTAGATCAGAAGAATATGGTGTGAGAAGTCATCTCAAAGAGCAAATCAGAGAGCTAAACAAAGTATTAGTAGGCAGACGCTGCAAGAAATGTTGGTGACTGATACAAGACAAATCCTGAAGGAGAGAGATCTCAGGGTTACTAGCGAAACATCAGCAGGAAGACACAATGAGAACCACTGGTGACTGATGTACAAGGGATCCTCAAAAAGAGAGATCCAAGCGATAGCTAGGTATCAGTAGGCATACATAGTGAGAACCATTGGTGACTGATACATGAGAGACCCTCGAGGAGAGAGATCTCAAAAAAAAGTTGGGCATTAGCAGGCAAACACAGTGGGAACCACTGGTGATTAATGCAATAAAGCATCTCCAAAAGTGATAGGACAATGCCCCCTAGACCGGGAAGATGCCCCCAAGTGTGACCAGTTCTAATCCATGTAGAGTTGAGGAAAATCTCAAAGATAGGTGAAAGCGAATGCATGAGCTAGCAAGCTAAAGCGAGAAATGAACTAAAGCAGGAAACCAAGAAAACAAACTAAAGTAGGAAGCAAGGAAAGCAAAATAAAGTAGGAAAGAAAGAGCCAAATGGTGCTGAGATGAGATATAGCTTCAGGAAACAAGAGGTGCCTATTTACCGGGTTTTCACCATCTTGGCAGAGATTCTATTTTTGCTACCATGACACCTATTTACCAGGTTTTCATCAATGGCACATTTTTTTTCTTTTTCAATTTTTTTGTTCTTTTCTCCTTTTTTTTGTTTTTTTGTATTTTTTGAATATTTCTTTTTTTTGTATTTTTTGACTTTTTGTATTTTTTTTTCATTTTTACAATTTTTCCATTTTTTTAATTATTATCAAGGCACCTGTTTACCAGGTTTTCACCAAGACAATAGATACATCAAAGCGCTTGTTTACCAGGTTTTCACTAAGATGATCATTTTTTTAGGACATTTTGTAATTTTTTGGATTTTTTGACAATATACCATTTTTTGGATTTTTTTCAGGATCAATAAGTATGTACATGAGCACACAAGAAATGTCTCAATTGTAGAATCTCTTTAGGTGCAGAGTGTTGATCGGCTCTTTGAGTTGTTCTCCTTCAGTAGTAGATAATTGATAAGCACCAGACCCAAATGTTGCAGTGATAATGTATGGACCAAGCCAGTTTGGTTCAAACTTTCCTTTCTAGACCCGCTACTGTTGATTCTTGGGGTTTTCTCTCAGGACCATATCACCCACTTGGAATTCCCTTTGTCTAACTTTCTTATTGTATGCTTTAGACATCCTCTTCTAGTATGCTTGAAGATGATCAAACACCACCTTCTGATGTTCATCCAGGAATTCTAGCTCTTGTAGCCGAGATATTCTATTTTCTTCATCAGTGATGAGGCCCCTCTAAGAGACTCACAATGTAGGAATATCGACCTTAATAGGTAATACTACATCTGCTCCATAAACCAAGGCAAAGGGCATGGCCCCCGTTGGTGTTTGAATGCTTGTTCTATAGGCCCATAAAGCTGGATTAATCTAGAGGTGCCAATCTCTACCAGATTTATGAACTGTTCTGTGCAAGATTTTGAGAATTATCTTATTAGAAGCTTCTACTTGTCCATTACCCTAGGGATAATAGATAGACGACCAATGCTAAATCATCTTGAATTTTGTGCATAACTCTTTCAAGCCCTTGTTCTTGAATTGTCCCCCATTGTCAATGATAATGGATGAGGGTACACCATATCTACAGATGATATATTTTAGTATAAACATAGTCATAGACTTGCCATCAGCTATAGTTAGAGGAACTGCCTCAACCCAATTAGTAAAATAGTCTGTAGCTGTGATGATAAACTTATGTCCTCTTGAAGAAGAAGGATGTATCTGAACCACCAAAATCAAAGGCCCACTGCTAAAATGGCCAAAAACTGATGAAAGGAATAAGCTCTTTAGCAAGAGCATGGATCAAATTTCCATGAAATTGGCACTATTTACAAGCCTTGACATATTGAATAGCTTCTTTCTCCATATCTAGCCAGTAGTAACCAGCTCTAATAAGTTTACGAGCTAATGTCAGACCACTTGAATGAGACCCACAGATACCTTCATGTACCTCAGCTAAGGCACGTTTGGACTTATCGAGTTCTAGACACCTAAGGAGGGTACCGTCTAGACCCCATCTATACAAGTCATTTTCTATGATGACATACCATGAAGCATTACGAATTAGGTGACATTTTTCATTCTGGGTATAGGTGTCAGGAATGATTTGGTCACAAAGGTAGGAATAGATATGGTGGTAGCGGGATGAATCATGTCCAATGACTAAAAAAATCATCCTAGATTCAAGAATGTCATAAGCTGGGTAGCGTAATGTCTCCACCAAGAATTCATGTCTAAAGTCATTTTATGGCATTTGTATAATTGAGGCAAGAGTTTCCATAGTATCAGCTACTTTATTGTTTTCCCTTGGAATTTACTGGAAAGAAATGTGTGCAAAATACTGTCTGAGATCATCCACCATTCGTTTGTAAGGCACTAGCCTGTCATCCTTTGTTTGATAGATATCATTAACTTGGTTGATGACTAACTGAGAGTCTCCAAAGACTTTGAGCTCATCCACATGCCATTCAATGGATACCTTCATACTGTTAATGAGAGCTTCATATTCAATGATGTTGTTTGTGCAGGGAAATAACATTTTATAAGCTTTGGGCAATGAGTATCTTTGAGGTGTTATAAACAGAATGCCTGCACCTGACCCTTGCTGAGTGAATGATCCATCAAAGAACATGTTCCATGCTTGATGTGTGAGAAGCATGATGGATTCATCTGGGAATTCAATGTTCAAAGGCTGGTGATCTTTCAGAGGAGCTTCCGCTAACTGATCAGCAATTGCTTGTCCTTTAATATCTTTCCTTTCCACATACTCAATGTAAAATTCACTGAGTATCATAACCCATTTTTCTAGTCTACCCGTGAGGGAAGCCTTGCTCAATAAGTACTTTAGTGGATCAATTTTTGCAATAAGCCTTGTAGTTTGAGCGAGCATATAATGCCGCAATTTCTGTAAAGAAAACACTACTGCTAGACAAGATTTTTCAATGACAGAATAGTTCATTTCATATGAAACCAATGTTCTGTTGATATAATAAATGGCTCTCTCTTTGTTGTTATGATCTTCTTGAGTTAGGAGAGCATCCAAAGATGTGTTCATTGCTGAGATGTATAGTATGAGTGGCTTCCCATGAATAGGGGGCATCAATATAGGTGGATTAGCAAGATACTCTTTAATTTGAGTGAGTCCCCTGTCACATTCTTCATTCCATTCATAAGTCACACCCTTATGCAAAGTTTTAGTGAATGGTTGTGACTTGTCAGCCAACTATGAAATGAAGCGCCAAATAGATTGTAGCCTTCCCTGAAGTCCTCTCATCTAATTGATGTTCTTAGGTAGAGGAATTTCCATAATAGCTTGAACTTTTTTAGGATCAACCTCTATTCCTTTAGCTGAAATGATGTAACCTAAGAGTTTCCCAAAAGTGACACCGAATGCACAATTTTTGGGATTAAGTCTAAGACTAAATTGTTTCATGCGATCAAGTATGGGACCCAAATCTGTAAGATGAGTTTTTCATTGCATGCTTTTGGCCAAAGTGTCATCCACATACTCTTCCATTGTTTTATGTATCATATGATGGAAAATGGTAGTGACAACTCTCTGATATGTTGCTCCAGCATTCTTAAGCCCAAAGGGCATGACATTCCAGCAGAAGGTGCCCCAGGCACATGTGAAAGTGGTCTTTTCTTGATCTTCTAGTGCAATTTTTATTTGATTATAGCCAGAGAAGCCATCCATCAAGGAATACATCTCATAACCTGCTGTCATATCCACTATCATGTCAATATTGGGTAGTGGGAAGTCATCTTTTGGACATGCCTTATTTAGATCCTGGAAGTTTGTGCACACATGGATGGATTTATCATGTTTGGTGACTGGAACAATATTTGAAATCCACTCTGCATAGTCAATAGTTCTTATGAAACCAGCCTTAAGAAGCTTTTCTAGCTCTGCTTTGACTAAAAGTGCCATGTTTGGATGCATCTTTTGAAGCTTCTATTTGATAGGCTTAATACCTGGTGCAATGGATAGATGGTGCATGATTAGATTGGGATTTAATCCAGGCATATCAGAGTAAGTCCATGCAAATTTTATTTTCTTGCTTTGAAAGAAGCTAGTGAATTCTTCCTTTTCTTTTGCAGATAATGACTGTGCTAGATGAATAATTTGTGGAGCAGCCTCTATACCCAAATTCACTGGCTGTGTCAGCTCAATCAATACTTGATGATATCTCTTGAAAGTGGCTCGGGAGCATATCAAGTATCTCATCCTTGGGAACCTTAGAGAGGTTTTCACCCTCAGATACGTCTTTTATTTTTACTTTTTTCAGCTCTGACACTGCCACAATGTGGTTTTCACCATCAGAGCATCTATTTTTTCTTCTTTTAATTTTTTGACTAAGATACTTGATATCTGCCTCTGTCATGTTGACACTGCCTTCGCTAGTGGAGGACATTACAGGTTTAATAGCATGGAGGTAACAAGCTAGAGCGTAATCATTCTGGAATGTTAGGACTTCATTAGATGAGGAAGGGGAATTCTAGTTTATTAGCTCAAGACTTTTGAGTGAGAGAGAAGTAGTGGTTGGTTCAATTTCATTCATAGTATAATCATCAAAAGTGTGGATGATAAAGTCAAGACCTAGAGAGGTCTCATCCAAAGGAGCATTCGAATCCCTATGAGACCCCACATCAGAAGTAGAGGACAATTTAACACCGATGGCATCTAATTCATGTGTCCTAACACTAGACCCTTCACCTACTTCAAGAAGGTTTTCATAGGTATGCACCATGTCTATATCTTTATCATAAGTAGCATTAGACAAAGATTCAAACTCATACTCATGTGAGTTAGTACTTGATGTGGGAATTCCATTAGTACTAGTTGTATCATCTAACTCATCTTCATTCCTTGTAGCATTAATGGCTTGCTGAAGTTGGTCTTGTTCAAACTGTTCTTGGAAATGCGGTGGTATGTACTATTCACCCTGAGAATCAGAATCATCCATTTGTATTTCTCTCCATTGTCCATACATGAGTCGATGCACTGAAGTGGTGTCATTAGAATCATTATCAGTCCCTACCAGGTGAACAGGTATAACAAGTTCATCCAGTTCATCCAGTTTTGTAAAGAGCATAGAAAATTTTGGAGGAATAGGATATGGAAAGGTGTCTTCATCAGAGCTGGCCTCTGGATTTACCTCTAGGGTAGTATCTTCAAATTCTAGTTCAGGTTCAAGTTCAAGTTCTGGCACAAATTTTTTTATCCCTAAGTGAAAGGGAATCTTTTTGAAGCCTAAGCCAGTAGTATCCTTTGTGCGACAACTTCTAGCTTCAATGGGTTTCAGCAAACCATTGTCATTCATTCCTATAGGACCACTCCCTTTATAGCCAAAGTGCTTCATGATCTTGAAGACCTCACTATATGGCTCTTTCTCTAAGTCTGGAGCTGGAGTATTCATTTCAGATGTTTCTTTCCCTTTATAGATCCAAGCTATGATAGCTCTTTCTTCATCCTCATCTTCTAAAGGTGTAGAGGCCTGTACAAAGGTGCCATCATAGACTATTTGAGGAGAGTCATCGAGAGGTTTTTTACTCTTAGAAGGTCTCCCATAGGAGTGTGGAGATGAAGGGAGAGCAGCCAATGATAGAACAGGTTCAATTCAATATTCTCCCATGCATGTATCCTCAAGTTTCAAAGTCTATCCCATTTCTTTGAGCTTAGCATCATAGAAATTAGTGGACTCTCTATTAGTTGGAACCAAACTATTTGTAGATTGTGCAAGAGTATTGCAAGAATAATTGGTATTAGCAGGCACAGTGACTTCCACTCCATGGAATGGAAACTTGATGCACTAATGGTATGTACATAGAATAGCCTACATCTCATGAATCCATGGTCTTCCCAACAATATGTTGTAGGCAAGAGGAATATCAAGAACTTGAAAAGTAACATCTCTCTCAATAGGGCCAACTCGGATTGGCAGCACAACTAAACCTTGGGATTTGTGTTCCTCTTCATCATAAGCTTTAATATTAATCTTCTTGTGGGAAATCTATACAATCCTCATCATAACCTAGCTGGGTAAGAAACTTAGTAGAAAAAATATTAAGGCTAGCACCATTGTCTATGTGCACTCGGTGGACACGCTTAGGGCCTATCATGACTTCTATATGCAAGGGAGTGTTATGAAGATGGCTCAGAGAGTGATCATCTTCTTCAAAGAATGACAAATAATGAGGCAAGGTCAAATGACCCACCATAAATTGGAACCGGTCGAGATCAAGATCTTTAGGGACGTTTGCCTCGAGGTGAGGGCTTTATCCAAAATCTACCTATGAGCAGGCGAGATCTTCAACAACTCAACAATGGTGATCAGAGCGTTGGTCCATTGGAGCTGATCTAAGATACTATAACTAGTTATGCTAGATGTAGGGACCGATTTCATGTTCTTGTTGGCAGGGCCAACAGAAGTCTTATCCACAAGTTGCTTTGGAGCAGATACAGGAGTATCGAGACCTTTCAAAACAATCCTTCCATGTGATTGAGTAACAACATTGGCACAATCATGAGTTTGTTCAAATTTAGATAATCATGAGTTTGTTCAAATTTAGATGAACAAGATGTGAAACTATGCAAGATGAAAGGAGTCTTAGGTTTGGGAGCATTGCCGCTCCCCTTAATAGTAATCACATTGCAATACTCAACTTCAACAAGTTCAATCATACCAATGACATTGTCATTGTTAGTGTACGTGTAACTGACCTTAGCATTGGTATTCTTAGTCTTTGAAGATTCACCTTTCTCATGAGGAAGGAAGGGATCCTTAAATGCCTGATGATCCAAATTTTTGTTATGGTTGTCCACAACAATGTCACTGTTGTCGATTAGATCTTGAACCTTATGTTTTAGCTGGAGACAAGTGGAAGTCTTATGACCAATGTTTTGGTGATAGTCACAGTATGCGTTGTCATTCCACCAATGAGGTCATGGTTGTGGGTCATAGAGATACTTTTCCAAAGGAGAAAGTATCTGATTCTATATAAGAGTCTTATAAACCACATCAAGCGGTTCTCCCAAGGAAGTAAATTCATGCTTGGGTCGAGAGGCCCAAGGTTTGTTCCTAGAAAACCTTGAAGGTTGCTGATTTTCTATCACAGGCTTTTCAGTGGCTTTGATTGCCTGTATGCTAGAAGAGAGATTGAAAATAGACTTAGTAGGTTTCGGGGTCACATTATCAACCACTCCATCATTCACAACATTTCTATTATTTTTGACAAACTTTCCTTTATCTTTGTTTGAGGTTGAAGATCCTTGTTTGTTGTCTTTGTTCAAAGTCAATTCCCCTTTCTTGATCATAAATGCCTCTATTCGCACCACTTGTTTAATCATGCTATTAAAGGTTAAGGGACCTTGTAATTACACTTGGTATCCAAAGTCTAGGACAAGATTGTGCAAGAAGATGTCGAGTCTTTCAGACTCTGGTAGCTTGTGAGGACACCTTGTACATAATTGTCTCCACCTTTGGAGAAATGTCAGGAAAGGTTCCCCTTATCGCTGTTTCAAATTACAAAGATCTCGGATGTTGACCAGATGCTAAATATTATGTGAGTAATGTTGGAGAAAAAAATTATCCATTTGATCAAAAGTCTTAATGCTAGTGGGCAATTGAGAAAACCACTCCATAACTGGTCCACCCAAGCTATGAGGAAATAGATGCATAAGGTATGTTTGATCATGCATGAATTCCATGGATAAAGTGCCAAACTCCCTTAAGAGATCTTGGGGATTGGTAGTACCCAAGTATTTGTCATATTTAGGCAGCTCTACACCTTTGGGAAAAGGTGGCATGTGAAGACTCCTATCAAAGGGGAAAAGACAAATGCTTTCCATTATGAATTGTTGCGCGGGTTTGTCCTTGTTCTTCACAAGTTGGCTAATCTGATCGTGCATGTCTCAGACCATCTTTTGCAACTTAGTGGTCTCAGTTTCTTCTTCTTTGGCCACAAGCATTTTGACTTGATAATCTGAGGGTAATTTGGCTCCTTGTTTGGCCAGCTCAAGAAAGTATTTTTCCTTCTCCTCTAGAAGGAGGATCTCCATCATCTTGATAAGACCCTTGTTTGCTTTCACAGCATCTATGTCATTTTGATTTATTATGTCATCACCATCATTGCCAAGAATCTCATAAATGCTTGGGACTTGATCTTGACTCTGAACATAAGGAGTAGGATGATAGTGATATGTTGGTTGACCACCTTGAGCTTTGTTTTGAGCTTGATGCTGATTCTGATCATTCTGAGATTGATCATAACGTTGATCATTTTGAGGTTAAGCATGACATTGGTCATTGGAAGATTGACCATGATGCTGATTGTTTTGAGATTGGTCATAAGTTTGGTTGTATTTTCCTGGTTGGAAGTCGAATGGATCTCCCATCTTGTCAATGTAGGATTGTGCAACAAATGAAGACTCAGTAAAATGATATGAACAATGCCAAAAAGGTGCAGCTAAGGTAACTTTTGGTCTGTGAATAGGATCAAGAGGGTCAACTGGTTCAAATGAGTCAATATCTTTAGTGGGATCAATAGATTCAATAATAGGATAGGTCTGAGGAAGTGGTCTTCCAAAGTTATGAAACAATGAGTTGTTTTGGAAGAATGAGTTGCCCTGTTCTTGAAATGAGAAACTAGGTTGCACTTGAAATAACGGATTAAAACACTCTTGGAACACTAGAGGTGATGATTGAGATGAGCTATCTTTCAAATTAGTCAACGAAGAGGAACTTGTGGATCCTTCATAATGCTCAGATTTCATGATAGGTTTGGGATGATCTATTTCTTGATTACGAGGTTTACCTCTACCTTGTCTGGTACCACAAATGGGGTAAGTGTTGCCACTTCTAGTCATAATAGTCATAGATGAAGATGTAAGTATCGAGAGAGGACTTGGGATAATGCTAAAACTCTATCTCTAGGAATAACGAAAAAGGAGATAAAGGCTAGAATAGCCAAGATGTGAGATGCACCTGGCACGAATCATCAAGAGAATGGCTAGAACAGCCGAGATAAGACTATCGTGACATGAGGTACAAAATCACAAAAGATGAGACAAATAAAAAGGAGAAAATCATGAGTTTAAGAAAAATCATTATGTTCGCATCTCGAGACATTCAATTTCAGATAGTGGACAACAGGAAAATAGACAAATAGACCTCAGACAAAAACTAGATCAGGCAAAAAGTTCACCAGTCAACGGGAAATAAGTCACTGTTTTGAAAATTGGGGTACAAGGTCATGTGAGAAAGTGTTAGGCCATGTTAGAGAATGTCAAACTTCACATGAGAGAATGAAATCTCATGCAAGGAAATGCTTTGAAAAGTGAAATTTCGCATGGGAAAGAACCAAAGTTTGACAGTTTGACACAATTTTTGAGGTAAAAAGTCAAGTTCTGAGACACAACCTGAACTGTTCTCTAATAGAATTTCCAATTTTCAGACAATTTAATCAACAATATCAGTTTGAAGGTTTCAAGTATTCATTTACAAGCATGAAGGTTTAGAACAAGCAATGGTGACATAGGAAGTAGTCGCAAACATACCTACCAAGGACAAAGCAACTTGGCAGTATCATGGGAGTCTTTGTTTAATCATGATGCACAAGTTTAAGACCCGATAAAAAACACATAGTTATCCCTACAAAAAAATGGTGAGAAGACAAAACTTTTGCCTCACTGCTTATGCGCATGTGTTCACCTTACATAGTCGTGTCACCCCCTAGAGGGTGCCCATGTTTTTGGTGTTTCCAAGGACTCAATAGTGTATGTTCAAAGGTTACCCTTGAAGTAGGGGCTAGTGTCATATACCACCTTCAAACATCCAGGTGCATGCCTATGGCAAGAATCTACGGGAGAGATTCTTCCCCCTCCCTGCGCAAATATTATGTCTCCTTTCAGAGGTGATCCGGGTAGGAAACTAACTAATGAAATTTTTAGTGGGCTTCTGTTCACACTAACCTTTGGTGCCCCTGATATAGGGTTGAGGCCTCATAGCCACACCAACACTTGAAAGTCACACACCCCCACAAGCAGGGCTAGGAGCGGCGCCGCTCATTACAACAAACAGAGCCTTCTCAAGATGATAGTCAAAATCAAGAGAAGGAAGTTAACATGGTTTTGGAGTCTTTAGACTCAACAAAACATTCTTTATTATAGTGAGGTGGAATCACCGACAATAGGTGCGTACTCACTTGGGTCATTCTCAGAGGTTCAACTTTCGCCAGGCCCTCTAAAGGTGACACAACTTGGCTTGGATTCGAGGGTCAAATTTTTTGATTCTCTCAAAGAGAGAAGAGCATACTTCTATACTTCTTCACCTTACCCAAACATATCAAGCATATTCATCATCGAGCTAGTTTCACTCCACCAAATCCACAAGCTTTTGGGTTTCTGGTTCTCTCAAAGAGAGAAGAGCATAATCCCCTAACAAGTAGATGTGCTAAAGATTCACTACCTTGCTTTGCTTCCCCAGTTATACATCATTCTAGCAACATTAGGTCTTGGTTTCATCCATGGGCGTCACTTCCATGTAATGAAGAGCCTATTCCCCTACTTTGCTATCGGGACCCTTAAGAAATCTTAACAAAGCCCTAGTTATACTATGTGAATGAAAAATAGTAAACAAGCACAACATTTTAAATAATCTTTGACAACTGTCCTACAAGCAAACTCTTAGCAAGTTTTTATGATCTTTGATGAGCGACTTGCAGACCACTGTTATGCTATTGCAGAAATTAGAAATACGAAATCAATAGTAGAAGGTAAATGTCAGGAAAAAGTAATAGTAAATTGTAGAATCTAGAAAATTTAAATGACTGATAGAAGATCTTCGCATGAGAAAGTATAGCATTGCGTGCGAGAAAGTGCAGGCACCTACGTGAAAGAATGTTTCTTCATGCAACAGAATGCTATTGGGAGCAAAACTTCATGTGACACACTCTGAAATTTCACGTGAAATTTCGTACATAGTGAAGTATAGACGCACAACAGAGTTCAAATTCCTTATCAAAATTTTTTTGAGAGTGAGGTCAGAAATGATTTTTTGCCCCATGGTGGGCGCTAGAATGTTTATAGTTGAACATGGACCTATAATCCAACCATATACACAACATAGTCATTGCTCGATCATCGAAATTATGAAGGTGAGTATGAATTACTCAATTCACAATATCTATCAATTCGACCTATTGCCTCCTAATTAGCTGGGGTGTTTGAATTTCTCTTAGAACGAGAGCCAACAAACAAAAGACCAAGCTAATATGAAGGATTTTGAAAGCTTGAAAGATAAACAATTTGCAATTAATCTAAGATGAAGATGCAATTAATCTAAGAATGAAAGTGCAAATTTTAATCTAAGAACTTGAAAGAGATATGAGAATTAATCTAAAAACATTTAAGCAAACTAGTTTAAATATGAGAATGTAATTAACTAGAAATGAAAATTGATCTAATTATGCAATAACAAAGCTTGAAAGCATAAAAATTGAGACTAAATTTGACTATAGTTTTGATACTCTCACAATTGCCTCCTCTTGAATGAGGAAGAAGGTTCATAATATAGAAAATTCGGGAGAGAGGATGAAGATTTTCTTGAAGTGAAACAACTGACTTTTCATTTCCCATTGAGACAAATATTGAGGAATTACTTAATTAAAAGAATGAATTATTGCCACATATGGGTGACCCTTCGAATAATTTGAATTATTAAATCCAAATAAAGATAATCCATTCAAATAACCAAATAATATTAATTCCTTTTATGTGTATTAGCTAAAGTGGGTGAGTTTAATTTAATTTAAAGTACTTAGGACTTTAGAATTAAATTAATTTATCATAGGGATTATTTAGCTAATAAAGTCGAATACTTAGTAATTAATTATAGTGTGAGATTAATGCAATTTAGGGTTTTTGCAATTGACACCAAGTCAAATAAAGTCAAGTAGGAGAGAGAAAATTGCCTAGATAAAATAGGACTTTAATGATGTAAAATTGAAGAAAATGCACCAAAATTGATTGAAATTATAAGATGCCAATTTTGGGGTATTACACTAAGTGGGGCACCATGGCATACAGAAAGATGCCTTTTGTGTTGTCTAATGCTGGTGCAACCTTCTAGAAAGCCATGGAAATGGCATTTGTTGGCCTCATGCATAAGTTTGTCCTAGTTTATCTAGATGACATAACTATTTTTTTAAAGAATACTAATAAGCACTTGATCTATTTGAGACAGATCTTTGACAGATGTAGGGAGTTTGGAGTCTCATTGAATCCAAAGAAGTTCATTTTTGTTGCCCACAAAGGTAGTCTTCTAGGACATATTGTTTCTAAAGAGGGTGCAACCATTGACCTTGAAAGAATTGATGCAATCCTAGCATTGCCATTACAATCACACAAGAAAGGTCTTCAAATCTTCCTTGGGAGAATCAATTTCCTGAGAAGATTTATTCCAAATATTGCAACATTGTTGAAGCCTATGACACAAATGTTGAAGAAGAATGTAGTCTTCCCCTGGACAAGCGAAGGTAAAAAGTGTTTTGAAGAGGTGAAGAAAGAAATAGCATCTACTCCTACTCTAGTAAACCCAAATTTTTCAAAAGACTTCACTCTTTATGCATTTGGGAATACTGACACCATATTTGTCATGTTAGTTTAGCAAAATGATGACAAACAAGAGTAACCAATGGCTTTCTACAGTCAGAGTTTAGATGGGTATGAGCTAAACTACACCTCTATGGAGAAGCATGTCCTAGCAGTGGTAAGGAGTTTGAAAAAAATTAGACATTTTCTTTCCAATAATATAGTTCATCTCATGGTTGCTCATCCCTGCATTAAATATTTTCTTTTGAACAAAGATTTGAACCATAAAAGAGCTGGTTGGATCACTAAGGTGATGGAATATGATGTTCAAATCAAAGTAACCAAGTTAATAAGAGGTAAGGGACTTTGTGAGCAACTGGCAGAGGGAAAAGATGACAACAATCAATAAGAAGAAGATGTTGTCCTAATAAATCAGAGTTTAGAACAGAATGCAGATCCTACAAGTTGGACAACAGAAATGAAACACTACCTCCTAACTGGTGAGTGTCCCCAAGGTCTTGACAAAGCCAAAAGAAGTTATTTTTGGCTTCAAGCCATTCCTTTTTTCATCTTGAATAATATCTTGTATAGAAAATATTATAATGGTGTTTTACTAAGATGTGTTGAACCAAGCTAGATAGATAGAATTATTGAGGAAATCCATGATGATGTATTTGGAGGTCATTTTTTAGCAAGGACTATTGCTCTGAAGGTGATGAAAGAAGGGTATTACTAGCCTAACTTACATAAGGATGCTTTTTCCTGGGTGAGAAAATGTAAAAATTGTGCTCTGTTTGCAAGAAAATAGAAACTGGCAACCTTACCATTGCATCCTATCAAGGTAGAGAAACCCTTTATGAAATGAGGGTTGGATTTCATTGGCCCCATCAATCCACCTTCCAGTGCTTTCCACAAATGGATTCTCATAGCCATAGATTTCTTTACTAAATAGATAGAGGTTGTGGCACTGAAAGATGCAAATGATAGCTTTGTCCTTAACTTCTACTAGGACATTGTGTTAAGGTTTGGCACACTTGACTCCATCATCTCAGATAATGCTTTATATTTCCTTGGAATGAAGATCTTTGAATGGGCAGTAAAACACAACATTTTTCTCAAAACTTCATCTAACTATTACCCTCAGGGTAATGGTCAGGCATAATCAACTAATAAGAACCTAATAAGGATCATCAAGAAGACCACTGAGGGGAACCAAAAATATTGGCACAGGAAGCTAAAGTTGGCCTTGTGGGTGGATAAGATAACCCCTAAAAGATCCACAAGTAATTCTTCCTACATGCTCATCTATGGAAAAGAAGCTAGATTTCCTATTTCTATTGAATTGCCTACTCTAAATTTGATTAAGGCACTTGAATTAATGCAAGAAGATTCTATGCAAGTTAGACTTGCTGAATTGATTGAGCTTGAGGAAACCAAAAAACTAGCATTAGAAAATCTAGAAAATCATCACGCTCAAATGAAGAAAACCTTTGACAAGAAGGCTATGCCTAGAGTTTTCAAAGAGGGAGATCCAATCCTTAAGTGGGATGAATTAAAGAATAAATCTGAGAGGCACATAAAATTTGATGGAATATGGAGTGGGGCCTTTGTGATCACAAAATGCAAAGCCCACAATGCCTTCCAATTGTCTTCCATGGATGGAGAAGAATTGCCCATTCTTGTGAATGAGATTCACCTCAAGTTGTGCTACTGAGGTTAAAGCATTACCCCTGCACATTAGTAGTTAGTTGTTTTAATTTTAGTTTTCTGTGTTCCCTAAGTGCTCTAGCACAGGTGTGTTTCACTTTTAATTTGGTTTTTCCTACATTTTTTTGTTAGTAATAAGCTAGCGACACATTGATGCCATTCTTCAAGCTTCATCGAGAAAGCATTAGTGATTGGTAATAGTGAGTTGAGTGCCCACTGATACAAATCATCAATATGCACATGATGAGTCCCTTTGAGAAATATCAATCTATCTCACGCACTCAGGGTTTTGTTGAAGAGAAGGAGTTGTTATGTTTTAGGTTTTGAGCCAAGTTCAATTTTGGGACCCAAAAGACTCTATGCCCAATGGATGCAAAAGGTAACTAGTTAAGAGGTACTTAGTAGGAAAGCACTTAGCTGAGGATGCCATAAATGTTACCCAATTTTTATGTTCATTCAATTGGTTAAGATTGTTAGCCTATTTACTAGGTGAGTTGCTAAGGTAACCTAGTTTGCCCATTATTAGTAATCTGGATTAAATTTGTGTTCATTTCTTGAGCTGAATTGAAAGTACATAAAAATGAAAGAAAGTAGCTAAGATATCAAATGAAAATGATATAGATATTGGATCATATTTAGATTTTGCGCATGAATAACAAAGTGTGTATAGAAGGAAAGTAAAGAAAATCATTTGGGCTCACACAGGCCATGAGCATAGCCAACTCTTAGGGATCTATGGCTAAGTACAAACATACATAAGAAAATGAACATAAATAATAGGGTACCAGACATTGCTTGAAGAGAAGATGAGATGTTGACCCGGGTGTGACTCCAGTATGCTCTTGTCTGATTCAAAACCTGCAAAGAAGAAAGAGATGGGTTAGATCCAAAAGATCTAAGCAATGCATGATATCCAATTACCTATCTAGATTTACAGTTATAAATGCACATAATTAACCATGAATCTCAAGAAGGGGACCATGCTCCAGGCATGTGCACACTCAGAAGGATGTTGTAGGAAGAAGAAGATACCATGTTTTCACTAACTTGTTTGTTCCATGTGAAGGTACATAAGAAGCTATGATATTGTTGCTTATCCTTACTCATACAATAGAAGTAATGAGAAGATAGCCATCCCAAAAGGCCATCCTCAAAGTAAAGCTATTGTCTGAGCAATAAAAATTATCAAGATGTTGTATTTTTCCAAAAATACAATGAATGGTGTTGTTATGTAATGTGGGCACTGTTAGGAGGCCCTCAAGGCTCCTTGACAAAAACCCACATGATAGGACAAGAGCACCCATGATCAAGTTTCCAAGCCCTCTTAGTACACCACATTGAAGCTATGAGGGTTATCAAAAGCTCCATTTCCATAGAGTTTTTGATTATCCCCACAGCCCCAAGGAGGAGCACTGATCCAGAAAAGGGAGTATTCAATAAAATAATAGCAACCATGGAGCATTCATGATACAAGAAGATAAAATGGTACAATGATACATGAAGGAGCCAGATAAATAATAAGGTCAGAGTGATATAGCATGATAAAGGAGAAATGCCATGTTTATCTGATTGTTTTGGTTCCATAGATGTTGTAAAGCTATATCACTTTTCCAAAACGCAATTAATGCCATTGCATTGCAAATTGGGCTCCCCAAGGGGAAAATTCCTAAATCCACATTTGAGGAGCACCAATTTTGAAGACAAAGACACCTATAGGCCATACCATGATGAATTGTCAAGACCCTTAGAAGCACTATAGGAAATACAAAGTGCAGGAGCATAATTGCATCACATGGCATGAGATGGAAGGAGTGTCATAAATGAGAAACAAATCAAGGATCAAGTATCCTAGATAGCCAAAGAGGGCATCAGATCATCCACATCAAACAATGGAGGAGAAAACCAAATGAAGGCAATATGCAATACAGTATTCAAGCCCAATGGATCAGTCACAACAAGAATGTGTTATGAGACAAAAAATCATATTCAGATGTGGAAGTAGCATCAAAAGAGATGCAATGGTACCATAGGTCTAATCAAAGAAAATTCATTTACACAATAACAGTGATATCAAACATGGAGTCAAAAAAGCATGGTGCCCTCAAATATAAATGAGAAATGATACCCTAGGCACAAAACAAAGATGAAGAAAACATATATACTCCAGCAAAGAGAAGACATAAATCTGCACAAAGATGGACCAACATGTGTATCTCAGAAAAGGTAAACAACATTTGCATATATGCATGTTTTAGAAATCTGCATGTAACCCAATCAAAGTAGCATTTTTATTTCAAAGATAAAAATAAGCATATGCTATATGATACATTTGCATCTCAAGAAAAGTTGTAGCAAGTATGATAAAACACAATAAGGGTATAGTACATATCTCAACAAATCCACATTCAGAATCCATAGAAAGATGGTGCTCCCTCATAGGAAATGGCAATCAAATATGGAACAACAACAAAGTGGCATGATGATGCCCTAAACCATAGCCACGACCCCAAGATCAAAGCAGAAAGAAATGGAACAAAGATGCCACAGGTTGTCAAGGGATACAGTGATGCCCTAGTCATGGCCTTGTGATTCAAATGTACAATCACAATATAATGCAATAGAAACATCAAATGTTATTATTACATTTGATGTTGTTGTTGCATCATTATAGCAATAGCTTCAAAATCAAATGGAGCATCCACGGTGATATGTACAACAACATTCATAGAATGACAGGGCCCATGCACACATCACGATGGAACAACAAGATATATATTAAAAGGAATGAAAAATAGAGAAAAAACCCAAAGGAAACCATGCCATGATACTCTAACTTTAGCAATAAAGTGGAGCAATGATGCCCTCATCAAACATAGTACTTTCAACAATTATGGTTTCAAGCAAGCAAGAGCAACAATGTAGTGCCCTAGTTCAAGTACAGGCTCCCAAAAGATGGATATTCATGCAACAACAATGATGCTACAAATACGGCCTCACACATCAATATGGAACATTAACAAATACATCATGATGCCATGGCATGGCTTTTAGGCTCTCCATAGAATCAAAGTAAAAACAAATGGAGGCCATTCATGATGCCCTAGTTGCGAAGGGCATCAAAGATAAAGATGAATCAACACGAATGATGATGCAATAAAAAATATAATGAGAGTGAATCATTAATGCCCTAGCATCAATAAAAAAAACAAGAAATCAATACAACCAGCAAAACAATGATGCCACGTGCTCTCAAGAGCAAAAAAAAAAGTAATCAAGTAAACAAGAAATGAAGGAGCAATCGACCTACCTTGATGATTTGAGCTTCCAAACTTGCCATCTTCGAACTCCAATAAAGAAACCCCATTTAGTAACTTCCAAAATCAAGCTCAAATTTTGTGGTAGGAGGTAGCAGAAGGAATGTTTCCATTTTCATTGGCAGTTTGAGTTTTGCATTCCTCGAGAGCTTTGTCTAAGCCCAAGTTTCTCGTCCTTATATTTTTTAATGACTTTTGTGCAAAAGGGGGCTTGGTGGGTTTAATTTTAAAGGTTTCTTAGGGTTGGGAAATGATGTAAATGAATTAATGGATTAATAATATCTCCTAACCTAGGTCCACTTAGGCCTTAGTATTTTGGAGGCTTAATTGTAAGTTGGGGGTTGTTAAGTTGTAGGGATCATTGTTTATTAGAATGGGATGTATTGAATGTAAAATTATGCATCTTTATCATCGTGAGATATTTGACAAATGGTGTTTTATAAATCATTTTGTCAAAATATTATCTTCCAAGCATGATTAGGGGCTTGGTTAGATTGGATTTGAAAGGGGGAATATCTTTTAAATCACGGTTCTTAAATTCTCTCCTTATCACCACCTATAAGTCCGGAGGTACTTGACATATAGATTTAAGCAACATATTTCATGGACCTAAAATGCAGATTCTTTAGAGATATTCCTTCATTCATTCCCGAATTTGGTGGAGTTAGGCATGCTGAAATTCCAGATTCCTTGGATATGTAGATTTTGGGGTTCTCACCTATTTATACCTCTCACATTTTGTGATTGAGGCAGTTCTTCCATTCTATTCCACTCTGAAATTTGAATGTTTGTAGCTCCTGAGAAGAAGATTATTTTCTTGGCTCCTTTTGGTTGAATGCAGAATAGTGGTCCTTCTTTTCCCATTGATTTTTGAGTGGTTTAGTGAGTTTTATGTCAAGTTATTGTGATTAGTTTGATCCTTTACTTGATAGTTTTGCTTATTTAAGGGTTCAAAAAATACACCTCATTATTTAAAGGTTTAATTTGTGTGCATTTACAAATAGTTTAGGTTGTAGAACTCATTTCCCTTCCTACCTATAACCAACAACTTATTATTTCTAAGGACAACATTAGAAGTGAGATAAAGTTGTGAAGTTATCAGTTATGTTTCAATGCACATTGTGAGTGTTTTGCAATCTGTGGATATTTTAAGTTTGGCAAATCACCTCAGTTTCATTTTCAGTTATTTAAATTTTATGCGCTCTCTTCCCTTTTCCTTCAAAAGTATAGTTTAGTTTTAAGGTGATTCGAGGGAAGCCGACCCTTAATCCGGAGGTCTACTTTCTTATAGGTCACCCACAACCTGAAAGTAGTCCCATGTTTCATAGGATTGCTAGGTTTCATACTTAGCATCCACAGGTGCAATCCTTAGTTACAACAAGAACATAAGAAAATGAATCGGTAAAATATCAACATAATGGGCATAATCTATCTATAACAAACATCAAGGTATCAAAAAACCATCATTAAGCATATCTACAAGGCTACAAACAAGCTACAAAATGAAGACCATTTCAAAATCAAGGAAAAAAGTGCAAATTCAGCTCATAAGATGAATTAGTTAGGCAAAAATTATCGTGTGATGAAACTCATTTACAAGTACAATACACTTTTTCAATATGATACAACTCCCTGTATCGTACAATACATAGGTACTAGTCGTACGATAAAACACAAAAGGTCATGCAATACACTTTTAGACACCATATTATTGTATGATGAAACATAAAAAAAGGGTGTGATGAAACTCATTCATCACACTATAAAATGCTAGATTGCCCAAAAACCATGCAAAAAATCACAAAAAAATGATAAAAAATAACAAAAACACAAGTCAAGATTGGACACTTATTGCACCATAATCTCAAGGCCCGTTGTGCTGTCTCTGAAGCTTGAATCGATGATCATAGATTGGAATTTACATTTTTATTCTTTGGAAGGCTCTAAAATCACCTAAAGTCAACTATGCAAATGATTTGAAAATGACCCCTATAGGCCTCTTTTATAGATTTTGACCTAAAATTCAAAGTTCTTGGAATGTTGCCAAAACTGCACCCCTAGCTAATTTCAACATCCTAGATTCATTTATGGGATTGAAATCAAAATCTGAGTTCATTTACCTAGTCAAATTACATAGTCAACTCTTCTTGGTCAAATGCAGTTGACAGCCTACGCTATCACTTCCCGCTCGCTCTTGCCTTCATTTCTTGGTCCCTCTGAGGTCAATCTGATTGAAATTTTTCTCATCCAAGTGATTTCATGCTAGCCAATCTTGGTCAAATATGGTCAAAGAGACCTCAAATCGGCTCAAATCAAGGTCTAAATTATTCTGAATTTGACATTAATCTAATCTTATCAATTCAACATTGATTCTAATCTTAATCGATGCCCTTCATCAGCTAAATCTTGCTTTGACCTCTCTGCACCATTTCAATTTTATCCCAAGGGGGTATGACACTATAGAAAATCATCTTCACCAATCAATCCTAATCTGCAAATCAATCAAATCAACTTGGCTTTCTCCTTATCTCTCACTAAAAGAGTGATCTCATTGCTTCATATCAGATTACTTGGATGTGAATCTATTTGATCACTAGGGGTGTGTCAGGTTCATCAGGACCCATATCAATCTGACATCATTCCTGAGCTATATGAGGTTCATTAGGACTCATATCAATCTGGTATTGCCTCTCAATTGGGTGATTGGCTTCTTTAGAATCCTTGTCAAGTTAGTTATCTCAATCTCTTTGACACTTTTTAGTTTCATCGCTTCATATGAAACTAGTTAGTTGTCGCTATCTTTAGACAGATATTCAATCTCATCACATCATATCAGGCTAGTTACTTTGGTCTTGCTCATCAGTCTTCATTCAATCAAGTTTAGAGCTGGTATCTTAGATCTCCAATCAGTTGTCGCTCGATCAAGTTCAGAGTTAGTTTCTCCTTATCAGAAGTAGTCTCATCGTTTCATATTAGGTTGTTCTCTGATTTGGCTTTGATCTCTTCTTTGAATCAATAAGTTGTTTGCACATCGATTCAAAGAAGGTCAAATGTAATCACCTAAAATTTGTCTAGTAAAACTTAAGCCCCTAAATTCGATCAATTTTCCTTCAGTAGAATTCTAAATCTCAAAGACATGATTTACTAGACATAATTATGTTAGTAACCTAGATAATCCCACTTACATAATTAAATTATCTCCAAAACCAAGAAAAAATCATTCCTAATATTAAAGCTTGAAAACCATTTGATTGTCAAAACCTTACTTTTAATATAAAGTCCTAACACTTTATTAAAAGAACACATTTCTCACATAAGTGTGCAAACTTAATCTCGATTAAATGACAATTAAAAGGGAATTTTATATTTTGTCTTATTCTCCCATTGAGCTTGACCAATCAAAAGCTCTTGGATCTTCTCACAAGGATTGATCTCTCTCACCACTCATCTCTACCTAACATCTTTTGCCTCTTAATCTCCACCCTTAATTCTTGAGGCAATTTCCTTAAAAGGAATCTCTTCCTTGGCTAAAAGGGTTCCATCATCTTGCATTTCCATGATCTTGCACGTTTAGAGTTATTGTGCTATTTTGCGTCCCTAGTGCTATATTGAGTTCTTAGTTGATTTCATCATAGTTTCTTGCATAAATAGCTCTCTTGCATTCTAGTTTAGCTCATCTTGTAGAGTAATCTTGCATTGTTTGCTAGCTTTGAATTTATTACTTTCTTAGTAGAATTAATCATGATTGAATTACTCTTGCATCATAGCTTTGCATCAACTTAGTCTCATCTCTAGTTGTCTAATTTGCACTTGCATACTTTAGATCATCTTAGAGTGGTGAATGCAATATTGCATCTCACTCACATGTTGAATCTTCCATTTTGGAGTAGTCAAGTCACTAATCCTACATGCCCAATCTGATGAGCATTGTATAAAGGATTAAACTCGCTTCAAGTAGGAAGTAATAAGCCACTTTTAGGAATTTAGTTGTTCATTATGATTGAATACTAGTGGCTAGATTCTTGAGTTAATGGTTCATTGAAGTGTTGGTTGCATTATAATTCAACATAAATTTTATACCACACAAATGCAACATACAATAATTTAAGAATTTCTTTCTTTTTAAGCTTTTTATTTTAGTTTCTTGTAGAAAAAGAATGTCTGATGATATGTTTTCCATATGACACTTCACCAAGCACTTCTTTTGAGGGGCCTTTACGCCCTTGACATTCCATGTTAGGATCTTAATTGGCCTCCATAGGAGGGATTTCCTTGCTTGGATTTAAATAGAAATTATTTAATATTATGATGTCCTAATTCCAATGCATTATCTTCTCTTTTTTGCTTGTTAGATTTCCTACCTCTTCCTTTCTTGGATTTTCTTTATGGATTGAAAGTAGTTTCACTTATGTATCTTTGATCTCTCAACCCAATTCATCTTCTTCATAAGCTTCCAAATCTGAGTATAGGGATTCCATATCAATGAAATCCTATTGTCTTCCTAAGGAAGGTTCTAGGGCACATGTGTCATTCCTCATAACCTCCTTGAGGCCATTATAGTTTGTTGAAACATTCTCTTTGGTTTAGAGTTCCAAATCGATCTTACTTGCCTAATTTGACATTCTCTCCGATGTTGTGATACTTTTTTCTTTATCCTTTGGTTGATCATTATCACCAAACTACAATTTGCTTTTTTTTAGTTGCCTCTAGAAGAATGCATGCCATCTAATTCATAGAATTTGTAGGAACATTGTTGACGCATCTTTCCTTCTTCCTCTCTCTCTCTCTCTATATATATATATATATATATATATATATATATATATATATATATATATATGTACATTCATTAGTCTTTTCTTTTTTATGGACATTGCACATTTGGACATTCTTAACCTTGGATTTAAGTTTGCAATTTTCCTCTTTGTTCAATCCGCCTACAACTTTTTTGACAATATAATTTATCGTCACCTACTTCTATCTTTTTGCTTCCAATGCTCACCATCAATGTAGGTCTAAATCTCTTATGGGACTTGTCTTATCTTTGCAATGTTTAGACATGCACATATATGTAAGAATCCCTTTTTATGATGTCCACATCTATTTATATTAGGGTACCCAAAAATCTCCCAATTTTCTCTAAGTAGCCCTTCATACCAGTATTCAATAGAGAGATTGTACAACCAAATCCAAATTTGATAATCATAGGATTTGAGTTTTAACAGGTCACAATTTCATTGCCATTTCTACATATAGAGTGGACAATCACCCATTTTCTAGAGATCACCTTGCAAGACCTTCTCTCTTTCTTCAACAGAGACAAAAATTGCGATGAAAAATCCATTTGGTTAGAATTTAATAATCTCCAACATCTGCCACCTTTATTTTATTCGCACTTTGATTTTTTTTTGCGAAAATCTAAGGACCTAAAAATAGATCAATTTAATTAAATTTAACTTAGAACATTTTTTATTTTTCTTTATAATAATAGACTTGCTACAATTTAAAGATTGAAATTTTGACCATGAAAAATGCAAATAGGAAAAAAGGAACTAAAATTATGTAACACTACTTATTAAAATAATATGCTACATGACTTTATATATATGTATATTTTTACATTTATATAATTAAAAATATTACAATTTAATAAGAATGTGAAATCACTAATTAAAAAAATTAGATTATAATTTATTAAATAAAATGAATTAAATAGCTACATAAAATCACTCTTCTTTTATTTTTTATGTTTTTTATCTTTTTCCATTCCTCCAATTGACTCTTCCTACACAATTATTTTCTTTGTAGAACCACTTAAAAATTTAAGTCTTGTTTTGTTTTGTATTATTTGTGTAACATTAGGAGTTGAACCATCTTTTATTTTTTCTTTTCGGTAGGCTGTATTTAATTCATTGAAAAGAACAATAGAGTCTCAGCTCCTCTATTTCAAGACGTTATCCACAAAACGCTAAGATGAGCCTAACCTTGAGGTGGCAGCTCTGCTTGCCACTATAACAGGCTACTCTGTTTCACCAGTATCGCTGCTGCTTTAATGGCATCAGCGTCCCTGACTCAATCACTTATAAGATCACCTGCCACTGTTAAAATTCGCCATCGCCTTCCCCCGAGGGATAGGATAATCAAATTCCTGGGTATCACCAGAACCGATTTCTTGCATGGACGTAGTTATACCAAATTTCCCGTCACCTGCTGTAATATCAATAATGAGAGGTCCTCTACCATATCTGAACAGGATTCCCTATCCAAAATTGGCGAAATTAAGAAGACCCAATTGCAAGTGGAACAGAATGTTAGTCGGTACGAAAGATTATTTTCAAATCTCAATGAAGTCACACTCAAACGGGACGCTGGTAATAATTTTCCTTGGGATTGCTTTCAATTGCATTTTCATATTCAACATATCATTTTCCGAAGGATTCTGATGGCTACGAGTAAAAAAACAGGGAGCATGACCGGTGCAATATTATTAGTGGCGGGCACCACGGTATGAATCACTTATCATAATTTTTGTTTTCTTTGTTCCATTAAAATCATTTTAACGTGAACCCTTTTCATTTTCATCCAAATAATTGATTTTGAGGGAATGGGGGTTAGCTCAACCGGCCTAAAATGACCCTACATCTTAAAATGACAATTGCGTATTGATAAAAATTTACAAAGATTAAATCAAACAAATCCAGTTTAATCGTATTTAGAAACCGTTGCACATTATATGACCAGAACTCAACGGAGAAACCTTTAGCAAGTTTTGTGGCTTATCAGCTATTCAGTTTTTGAGGTCACTAGCTCATGAGTCAATATTGTTGAGTTTCTAACCAAGTAGAATACTAATACTTAGAACCATTTTTAATTGTAGTCATTGCATTGATAGGAAATTACCATATTGATCCAACTATTTCCTATATAACCATATGAAAGAAAATTACGCATACAAGGTGTTGGCATTACCAGTAAGGATGCAACTGGTAAAGAGATGACCGGTAATAACCAGTGGTGTTGTCATTGATGTTTATGCTAACAATGTCCAAATGCTAGGGAACCGGTGACATAGAAAATGTTGGGAAACCGGTGACATAGTGATGAGCTTAGTGAAGTCCAACAATGCACTTGAACAAAGTACTCGGCGTAGTACTAATTGTTCAGACTTGGTGACCAGTGAAGACAGTGACCGGAGCAGTGACTGATGTAGACAGAGAATATAGAAGTGACTGGTGAAGATAGAGACCAGAACACTGCATAAAGAAAGGTATAAACCGGCCACTAATGATTGTCAAGATATCATTGAGATCGATGTATGTCTATTATTTGTTGAGACCGGTGAAAGGCACAATAAAGCCTACCAGTGCTTGAACAAAAGGACATGAAAAATAGTGGAGAGTGCAAATGTTCAAAGATAGATGAGCATTTAGAACAGAGTGATAAGATCAGTCAAGGTAAATCTGACAATCACAAAGGCTATGACTTTAATGACCAAATATAATTCAATGAAATCACAATCATTGATGAAGGAGAACAAACAAATAGACCTATGAAATAGGGTAATGTGCTTGAACAAGGACCAATTGAAGAAGGTGAACAAGAAAACGTTCATGGTCATGCTAGAAATGCTGCTCAACTAGAAAGAGAAGACCTGGAACATTGACCAGTTCTACCAAGGTATGTCACCTATCATTCCACTAATAACATTATTGGTGACAAACATAACAACATTCTAACCAGGAGAAGGGTTGGAGAAAGTACCTCTCTACTTTCTAGCATAAAGCCTAGGACTACAAGAGAAGCTCTGGAGGATGACAACTAGGTCAAAGCAATGGAAGAGGAGCTAGAGAAAATAGTGAAGAATGAAACATGGACTCTTGTACCTAGACTTGAGGACAAGAATGTTATAGGCACCAAGTGGGTGTTCAGAAACAAACTGAACGAAGAGGGAAAGGTGGTGAGAAACAAAGCAAGACTAGTCTACAAAGGATACGCACAGGAAGCAGGACTAGACCATGGGGAAACCTTTGCACCGGTAGCAAGACTCGAAGGGGTAAGAATTCTTCTTGCCTATGCTGCCCAAAAATGGTTTAAAGTATATCAAATGGATGTAAAATCTGCATTTTTGAATGGTATATTGGAAGAGGAGGTATATATAGAGCAGCCGGAAGGCTTCTCGTCCACAAAGAAAATTGACATGGTCTGCAAGTTGAAGAAGGCTCTCTATGGACTGAAGCAAGCCCCAAGGGCTTGGTATGAGAGATTGCACTCATACCTTCTAAGCATAGGATTCACAAGAACAGGTGACAATAGCAATCTGTACCTTAAAACTAGTAAAGAAGAAGGAAATTTGATTGCTGAAATATTTGTGGATGATATCATCTTTGGAGGCAATGATAAAATGAGCAAAAACTTTGCTGAAGAAATGCAGAAAGAATTTGAAATTTCTATGATTGGTGCAATAAAATTCTTCATAGGCCTACAAGTCCAACTCAGTAAAGGTATATTTCTAGGTTGCATGGGTACTCGTATCCACACCCCTGGGATGCGTACTACGTACTAGTACACGTACCCACGTACTGGGTACTCAATGGGTACTCGGTGGGTACTTGGTGGAGAGTATCATAGCTAACGAACTTGATTAAGATTTCTGATTTTTGTTTCAGTTTTTTGTTTTCCTATCAGCTTATCAGCTTGCTGTTTGTCAAGCTTTATTCAATATGTAATCAGTTTGAAACTTTGATGCAATACTAATTAGCAGTAAACTTTATCACTATTCAAGTCAGAAGTTTATCATTTGCAATATGTTATTTTTATATGATTTATGGTCTTCTTGTTCATGTTTAAAGTTTGTTTTCTTTGTTATGCATCTAAACATTTAACATATATATTATTACAAACATATTGCAAAGCTGAAACTAGAAACAATACATTACATCTGCAAACTTTATCACTGTTCTTGGTTTGAAAACTCAATGTCATGACTCATATTTTTAGGCTTCCTATAAATATTAAATTATATTAAATTAAATAAATTGATGTACCCAAGAACCCCCGTCCCTTATTTTGGAAAATAGTCATACCCTTACCCGTACCCAAAGTACCCAAGTACCCCTGTCCCCGTGCAACCTTGGTACATTCATATCCCAGTCAAAGTATATTAAAGAGATTCTTAAAACATTTGGGCTGGAAGAATCTAGACCGGTTGGTACACCAATGATAACTAACTGCAAGATATCAAAGGAGGATGATGCCAAAGAGGTTAATGAGACACTCTACCAATCAATGATTGGTAAGCTTCAGTATGCTGTGCATAGTAGACCGAACATTGCACATGCGGTAGGTATTGTGGCAAGATTCTCTGCAAAACCAAAAGAAACACATTTGATAGCAGTAAATAGAATCTTTAGATATCTTAAGGGATTGAAGAGTATGGTCTCTAGTTTCCTCACAAAGGAGGCTTCGAGGTAAAAGTGTTCACCGATGCAAACTGGGCTGGTAAAATTGATGAAAGAAAGAAAACAAGTGGAGGTGCATTCTTTCTTGGAGAACGGATTGTGTCATGGACAAGCAAGAAGCAAAACTGCATATCACAATCCACATCAGAGGATGAGTATGTTGCTGCAGCAATCAACTGCACACAAGTAATCTGGATAAAACAGATATGAGAAGGAATCCAAGAATAGGTTCTTGAACCGATAACAATATTTTGTGACAGCACGAGTGCAATCAACATATCCAAAAATCCTATTATGTACTCAAAGACGAAGCACATTGCTATAAAGTATCACTATCTAAGAGAGAAAGTGCAGAACAAAGAAGTCAAGTTGGAATATGTTTCCACAAAAGAACAAGTAGCTGACATATTCACAAAGCCTTTACTGAAAAGTACCTTTGAATATCTCACAGGTAAACTAGGGGTAATTCCCCTTCATGATCTTCAGTAAAAGGACATAGGAGATCATCAATCCGACAAGTTCAAAAGGAGGAAATAGTCTCATCTAAATCAGATTGGTGACCAAGGACTACTGCTCAAAGGGGGAGCAATCATTAGAAAGGAAGGTTGTTTGACAAGCCTTTGGCATTATTGTCAAAGGGGGAGATAATCAGAGAAGCAATAGTGGACTGGTAACATAGTATTGCCATCAATGCCAAAGGGGGAGATTGTTGGCATTATCGGTAAGGATGCAACCGGTAAAGAGACCACCGGTAATAACCAGTCATGTTGTCATTGATGTCTATGCTAACAATGTCCAAATGCTAGGGAACCAGCGACATAGAAAATGTCAGAAATCCGGTGACATAGTGACAAGCTTAGTGAAGTCCAACAATGCACTTGAACAAAGTACTCGGCGTAGTACTAATTGTTCAGAGTTGGTGACCGGTGAAGACAATGATCGTAGCAGTGACCGATGCAGACAGAGAACAACGAAGTGACTGGTGAAGATAGAGACTAGAACATTGCATAAAGAAAGGTGTAAACTGGTCACTAGTGATCATCAAGATATCATTGAGACTGATGTATGTCTATTATTTGTTGAGACCGGTGAAAGGCACAGTTGACGGATATTGAGGAGATTCTTTTACCGTGATTTGTTGCACAAATCATGGAGGATTTTCTATTAAGGAAAAGTATGTGACACGCATCTAATATTTTATTTAAAAGACTGAAACACGACTGAATGATGGATTCATGGCGGATTTTCTATTAAGGGAAAGTTTGTGACATGCATCTGGTGTTTCCTTTTAAGACTGAAACATGACTGGAGATCAACAAGAGATATTATGGGGATCGCAACAACAAAAGAGTGGGAAGATCTTTTGAAATTTGATTTGAGTGATCTGCACTTCTTTTTCTCAACTGTACATCTATCCTACGCTTTGCAGGAAGTGTATATATTCTTCAGTTAGTGAAGAAAATCATTTGCCTTCATTCTGCCAAGAAGAAAGAGTGAAACAACACGCTGATCAAAGCTATTGCAAAAGAAAAGGAGAAGAAGAAGAGAAGAAGAAAAGGAAGAAAGTGTGCAAGAAAGCACAATAACCTGAGGAGAGCATACCAGTGGTGCCTGGTGATGACTCTCAGTGAGTGAAATAGTGATCTTATTAGGATTTGCAAAGCCATTTCAAAGGATCAACCCTTCTATTTCTCTCTAACAATTGCAATAGCCATTTCCTAGTATTTAGGTGGACATTAACAAGGCCCTTGTACTAAATCCCTTAACCGGGTGACATCTAGTTGATGTTTTAAAGTCCTCTGACAAGGTAGGCTTTAAAAGGCCTTATTCAAAATCCTTTAACTGGGTCGCACCTAACAGTGCATTTGTAATCCTTCAACAGGGAGGGCTCTTCACAAGGCGCACTTCAGAAGAGTGCAAAATTTGTGAGTTCCTACTCACACCGTGGTTTTCTCTCATTTTGGGTTTCCACGTGATATATCTGGTATTTTATGCTGTTGTGATTTTGTGTTGTTTATTTCCTTTATAGGATATGTTTTGCATGCAATAATAGTGGATCTAAGAGTGTCTTTGAATTTTATTGGGTGCTGATTCACCCCTCCCCTCCTAGCACCGGTTGGGACTATCACAAGGTACTAGCCAACCTCAACCACTAAATAGAAAATTTGTGTTTTCTTTTATAGAATCCAACTCACACAAATACAACTTGTGGAATTAGAAAAATAACGTGCCTCAGAGCCGGGAGTGCAGTGTAATGTCCCCAAATTATGAGTACCCAAAATTTGCCCCAGATTACAATTTTTATATTAAAGCAATTAGGGTTTATGAATATCTTTTTTCTTTGAATGAGATCCTGCAAGCTAGTTAGGAATCATTCATAATCATAATTCATAATTAGACGTTCTTGAGTAAAAAATAAACATACATTAGAAATGTAGATTAGATCAATAGATTGCTTGAATTAGATTAAGAAGTCTCAACCATAGAAGTGATAAGGTAGGGTGATTTGTTGAGGTGCCCTAGTGATGTAATGTCCCCATTTTTGGGTTCTATAGCAATGCAATTGTTGCCGACATTCTGAGTTTGAGTCAACATGATTCAAGGGGTGTTTTGATATTTCCAATGAGCTTGAATGACTTAGAGGAGTTAAATAACACTATCAAATGTTATTTGCGGCTTCTAGTTTGGGCTCCAAGATTCTTCAAGGGAGCATCTATTTTTAGTAAGTCACCTAGTCAATATCATTCATCATCTTTATCACTGATATCATTCCTATGCTGTCAAATTCGATTTTGATGCTTTTCAGTCATTTTTGCAACTCGGGTGTACTATTGGCTATAATTTAATTAAATTTACTAAGGTTTCTATTTTAATGAACATTGTCTAATGAGAACCTTAGTGTTATAGCTCGTTGGAACTGGGGTGAGAATTTTTAAATCTTGAGTGCCTTGTGTGTCAAAATACCATTATATTAATGAAAAGGTCTTTTTGGGAGCAACAAGGGAATTTAAATTAATAAAATAGCATAAAGTTACTTTTGGAGGGAAAATGAAATAGAAGAAATGAAGTTTTTCTCTCAACATTGGAAAAGAAGGTTATTGAAGGAGGGAACGGGGAAAAGAGATTCATTCTTGACATTTGATTGTTATAAAACTTCTCATAGAGAGTTTTGTGTAATGTCACGTATAGTTTGGCTGGTCTCCCTATACCCGCATACAGATTGGCTGGTCCCGTACAGTCTTGACATACCCTGTACAGTCAAACTGACCTGTACGGTCTTGACACCTTCTCTCCGTATGGTGACTTGACTAGCTGTATGGTAGCTTTTCTACCCGAGTGGTCAACTACAGTTAAAACTTGGCTGTATGGTGGTGTTGATGTTGTACGATGATTGAATCTTGTCCGTACGATGAGTAAAAACTTGTTGTACCATGATAGGAGTTATTGTAAATAACTTGAGGGGTAGTCACCAAGATGTATATTGTAAATCTCCATGTACGGTGCCCATAGTATTGTGCGAATGCAAATGTAAGTACTTCAACCATAATGAAATATTTGTTATTGCTAGAGTGCACGCAGAGCAACATGCAAAGACGATATTTGGATAGATAAATATCTATGTATTTTGGATTATAACAAACTTGGACAATTTGGAAGAATAGGGTGAGATTTACTATCATTGAAACTGCAAATACAGAATAGGGAGGATCTTGCACCTTTGAAACTGCAACAATGCTGAACTCCAACTGGAATTTGCAAAAACTAAGAAAATATCAAATTCACCATGCCTACAACAATAACTAACTCGGCCTTATATATGGGCTTTGAGAAACTTCCTAAAGGATTACAAATGAGCCGACACAACAAAACATAACCTAACTAATAAATAAAAAGGGGCCCGAAAGATATTTTAAATTAAGTTTTGGGGCCATACAACATATAATTTTTAATTGAATTATTTAATTATATCGGGGACATTACAGTCCTCCTGGCCCAAGAATTGCTTGCCCTCAAGAAATTGCAGACTCGGATGCTCCAAAATCTATTTGCCTTCCCATATGGCATCTTTAATCGGCAAATCCTTCCAATGAACTAGGTACTCCTTGATGGTGCGCGATCTAAACTTTTTCTCTTTGACGTTGATGATCTTTGCAAGTTCCAATATAAGTTTTCCTTCTTCGTCGATGGGTGGGAGTTCCTCAGAAATCGTGACACGCTGGCTGAATGCCTTTTTAAGGCATGAAACATAAAAGACATTGTAAATCCAACTTCCCTCGGGAAGCTCCAACTCGTAGGCAACTTCACCCACACATTGCACAACTCTGTAGGGTCCACAGAAGCGTGGCTTCAACTTCTCGGCACCACTTTTCTTCAAGATTGTTTGTATGGCTGTAGCCTGAGGTAAACCAAATCTCCTACCTCAAAACTCTGCTCTACCCTGTAGCGATCGGCATACATCTTCTGCTAATTCTGAGCCCTCTGCAGGTTGTCCTTGAGAGACCTCAGGATATCCAAACTTTCCTGCAGCTAGTTCTTGGCCCTCGGTGCACGATTGTCACCTAATGCCAGATCCACAAATAACAAAGGCTCATAACTGTAAAGTGCCTTGAAGGGTGGCATACCTATTGACATGTGATAGGTAGTGTTGTAATAGTGCTGCCCTAAATGTAGCCAATGGACCCATGCCTTATGCTGTGCTGAAACGTAATTCCTCAGATACCCCTCCAACCATTTGTTCACAATCTCTGTCTAACCATCCGTTTGTGGGTGGTAACTCGTACTCGGAGATAGTTCTGTTCCTGCTTGTTGTGAGGTTTTCACACCATCGCCCCAAAGAATTTGGGGACCCCCATTTTTTTTTGAGCAAGCCTTGACAATTTTTCTAGATCCGGGTATTTGGGTGCCTTAGCGAATTTTTGGGCGATCCAGAGGTTTTGAAATGAAAATTTTACACCTGGGATATTTTTGAAGTGCTTGGAAGGGTATAGCTTGTTTTCACCTTGTATGAAACATTGATTTTCCTAAACAGTTGATTTTGTCTTTAGGCCAAACGAAATTCAATAGGAATATTTTATTTCGATTGTTAGAAAAATATCTGGCAGGGCAAATTTGCAAAATTTTCAGACTAAGATGAATTTTGAAAATTGATGAAATTGAAGAACTCGAGATTTTCAAAATTTAATTGTGAAATTGGATATTTTTGGGAAAATCTTGTAATTTTTTTTTTGGTGGAGAAAAATGGAAATTAAAGAATAAATTTAAAGTTGCCAATTAGAGATAATAAATTGCAAAAAAATAAAAAAGGATAAAATTGCCAAATGGAAATTAAATTGCAAAATGATTTTTGGGTTGCAAAATAATAAAAAATTAATTTTGGTTGTCATGATTAAATGCATTAAAATCATATTTTTTGGGCTAAGTGTTTGTAATTTAGAAATTTAAATTGGGCCCCTTTGTGTGTTAAATTCAACGTATTTTAAGGCCTAGGAGGTGTGAAATTCAAGGCAAGTTATTGGGTCCACAATGGGGAGGGTTTAAAGCTATATTGGAGGCCTAAATGACCTTTTTTCAAAATTTCAATTTTAGGGCCTATGATAATTTCGGATTTGGCTAATTTAAACCGATAATTTTGCACTAGGTTGACCCAATTTTAAATTAAAATAAAATCCCCTAGGGCTGGGCAATTTATTTCATATAATTCATGTTTAATTTGGCAATTTTAATTTTTTGTTTTTCCCTCCTACAAAGTCGGCCTTGCTTTTTTGGAGGCAAAATTTGGTATATAAGGGGAGCTCTCCCCCACTTCATTTCACCATCTCATTCACTTCTCTCCTTTTCTCTTGGCAGCAAAAAGCAGTCCGAAAAAGCAGAGCGAAAAAGCAGTCCGAAAAAGCAGTCCGAAAAAGCAGAGCGAAAAAGCAGTCCGAAAAAGCAGAGCGAAAAAGCAGTCCGAACAAGCAGAGCGAAAAAGCAGAGAGAAAAAGCAGTCCGAAAAAGCAGAGCGAAAAAGCAGTCCGAAAAAGCAGTCCGAAAAAGCAGATCCGAAAAGCAAATTCGAAAATTGGAGAGTTTGATGAAGAGAAGAAGCTTGAGTTGAGGCAAATCAGATTTGTAATAGAAGAATTTATTGATAGAAGATTCATAGCAATCGGATTTTGAGAGTGAATTGGGGAAGGGGAGATTTTCTTGTGGAGATAGAAGATTTTGAAGATCAAGCCCAGCTAATTGCATAGACAAAGGATTCCTAGCCCTTGTTGGTGAGTGGCCTATCTTTTCCTCTCTCTTTAATTGCTTTCATTTCATTGGTGCTAGTTTAGGTGTTGAAAACTAATTTCAAGAGTAGAGTTAGGTATTTGGATATTAAGTAGATTACTCGATTGTCTTGATTGGCTTTTTTCCCTCAAGTTCTCGCTTGCATTTCATCATTGCATTTCATCTTAGGCGAAGATTTGGAGTGATAAGTGTAGCCCATCTTAAGGCAACGGCGGGGAGTGATAAGTGTAGTATTCCACCCCTAGGCGAAGATTGGAGTGATAAGTGTAGTCCATTTTAAGGCAAAGGCGGGGAGTGATAAGTGTAGATTGCATTATTGCATTTCATTTTAGGGAGAAGATTGGAGTGATAAGTGTAGTCCATCTTAAGGTATCGGCGGGGAGTGATAAGTGTAGTATTCCACCCCTAGGCGAAGATTGGAGTGATAAGTGTAGTTTCACCAGCATTGTAGAAAAGGCGGGGAGTGATAAGTGTTTAGGATGGCTGATGTTAATGCAAGCAAGCGACCCAAAGGAATTAATGCTGAAATAGGAGACAAGGAAGTCATGATACCCAATTCCAACTTCCGCTCAAAATTGAAATATGTTGGAGACACCAACATTGGTACCTTTGATATGATTCAATTAAGAGAGAGGTTGAGGGACAGCCAGTCACCTGTGGCAAAGAAGATCAATCAATATGGATTTGTGCAAGGAAGTGTTCAATCTACCCCAGCAGCAGACATGATACGACAGAATTGGTTACATCAAGTCATCAAGGCTCACAAAGTTAGATTGCAGATCAGAGTGCAGCGACCTCATCGTGCTTCTCAGTCAAATTCCCAGGCTCTACAAAAAGTACACAGTTTGATCCTTGGATGTTTTATTTTATTGAAGAGATTGAGAATGGTTAAGGAAAATTGATTGGATTAGGATCACTAGCATGAATTTAGAGTTGCAACTTCAATAGTACAAAATCGGGGGCAAATCTACATGGGGTCCTACTTCTTCAATTCGGGTGCAAGACTACTAGTGATGCTTTTCCAGTCGAACCAAATCTAATCTTGGGGAGATGCATTGCACCACTATGGTTGAGGCAAGTACTTATGCCAAAAGGGCAAGGTTGTGGCAGTTCAAACAGTTGAAGGTAGTCAAGGGTTAACCAAGGAGGAAGGCATTGATGAAAGCAGTTGATGAACTCAGTGATGGGTGGATTGTGGAACAATCAAGGAGATATGGTGAGGACAGGTGCCCCAAAACCCAAGGTTATTGAAACAAAGATGCATGCATGCAGATCAAATCCAAATAGGAAGGTTAAAAATGGCAAAGTATTGAAGTAAGGAGGAAAGTGATTGAAAGGTTGAGAAGGTCAAGTTTGATTTCAAGGCGGTGGCTAAGAGCAAGGCTCTTAAATTGCACAAGGTTCACATCCAGGCAAGCCACCAAGGTCAAGGCAAGATTACCCCAAGTGCATGGAGACCTCACCCTTTCGAGGTCAGGACATTAAGTACAAACAAGTTCAAGTGGTGGTGAGAAAATTTCTAAGGACAAGCTCAAGCATCCAAGGCTTCATCTCATCTTAAGGATTAATGAACTTTATAAGACAAGGTTGATGAGGTGGCAATTTCATGTGCATGCAATCAAATCATGCCAAGTGTCCTATGTTCTCATTGGTTGACAAATTATTGTAATTTTCTCATTGGCCCACAAAGTTGGTGCCCTCATGTAATTGGTTGAAAGATGGTAACCCTAATTAGGGTTTGTAAGGTTTAATCTTGGCCCTTGATTTTGCCTCTTAATCTTGGCCACTCGTAATTTTGAGCCTCTATATAAGGCCATTTGTACTCATTTGTAGAGAGAGTTATGTTGGAGAAATTGTTGCCAAAATACTATCAAAATTGTTCTCTATTCATTGTTGTGACTTGCATGGTGGATATACATGATCATTTTGGTGTATTTGCATGGTTCTTCTCATCTCTCAAATTAAAGTAGGATTTCATTTCATGTTGTTAAAGTAAGAATAAAAGTAGATGATTAGTTGTAATGGTGATGTTGGTGAATGTTTGATGAGGATCTTATACTAGGCCACTAGCATCTTGGCGGCTTGTCAAGGAGCCTTGTGTGGTAATCTAGTCAATTGCTCCCAAGTTCTACTTGCATTTTATCTTTCCACTTGTACTTCAAGTTGGGTTGGAAGATAGGTGTTAGTGTGAAAATCCTAAGAATATTCCCTTAGAATCATTGCATCGATGGAAGTAGTGCCGCTGGTAAGCTTTCATTCGGTTTGATCTTCGTCCATTTGCCAATCTTTCCATTCAATAGGAGTAGTAGTAGAAGTAATCAATAGCTTAGTAGTTGAAGTTTAGAAGTTGAAGTTTGAAAAGTTTGAAGAGCAAAGTTGGAAGTGATATAAATAGAAAATCATTTGAGAATGTTTGAAAAGCAAAGCACCACCAAGTTTCTTGAAGTGAACAACGTAAGCCCGCCGAAGTGATTACTAGCAAATCACATCATTTTAACTGAGTTAGTATCCACAGGTGTAAGGAACCTTGGAGTATCTTATATACTTTTCAAGAGAGGGTTGAGTGTTTGGTACGCTGTATCAAGTCATTCGATTGCTATATGTTATGTAGTGGTACAAAACTCACATCAACACTGCTAATCGAAATAGTTCCATACAAAAAGTGCTAAAGAAATGACTATCCTTGTCACTGACTATGTTTTGCAGAAGGCCATGCAAGCGGAACACCTCTCAGAAACGGCCACCTGAGTTGCCTATCATCCAGCGGAAATGGCAAAGAAATGTGCATATTTGGTCAAACGATCCACCACAATAAAAATACAATCGTTCCCTTGCACTTTGGGAAGTCCTGTAATGAAGTCCATCGAGATGCTTTCCCACTTCTAATCAGGTATTGGCAAGGGTTGAAGTAGTTCCTCTAGTAAGATGTGCTTGGATAGATTCTATCCTTGTAGTAGATGATGTCGTCAACCACCTTGTACCTATCATCCTATATTTGGCCATCCATCCCCTTGCACACAAAAAAAATTCTTGGAGTACTCAACTAGCAGATGTGCCTTCCAATCTGCCGAGATGTGTGACAGTGAACATATGGCAGGTCTTCTTGATAGGGTGTCGACTACCACATTATTCTTTCCCTTCACGTACTCAATATCAAAATCATATTCTTAGATTTTGCTCACCCATTTGTGTTGCCACTCGTTCAAGTCCTTCTGCTCTAGGAAATATCTCAGATTGTTGTGGTTTGTTTGCGCGACAAATTTTGGTCCTACGAGGTATTGTCGAAACTTGGCCAGTGCATGCATGATGGCAAGCTTCTTCTTGTCATAGATAGAGTACGGCTGCTCTTCTTTCGAGAGATTCTGACTCTCGAATGCGATGGGGTGACGGTCTTGCATTAACACCTCTCCAATACCTTCACTCGATGCATCGCACTCCAAGACGAAGGGGCGAGTGAAGTTGGGTAGTGCCAGCACTGGACATGTACTCATAACTTCCTTCAGTGTGTCAAAGCTGTGTTGCGCCTTCTTATCCTAATGGAAGGATCCCTTCTTTGCCAGGTCTATCAATGGTGCTCTGAGCTGTGAGAACCCTTTTACAAATCTTTTGTAATAACTGCATAGTCCGAAGAATCCACGCAGCTCTAAAAGTGTCTTGGGTGGGGGCTAGTCTAGAATTGCTTGAATCTTCTCTTGATGCACCTGTACCCCTCGGGCACTGATGTGACCCAAGTACAAGATCTCGGTCATAGCGAACTCACATTTGGATCTTTTTGCAAACAATGAATTCGATTCCATAATTCCCAATACTTAGTCCAAATGTCTCAAATGTTTCTCCCATGTCTTGCTATAAATGAGTATGCCGTCAGAGAATACTAGCAAAAACTTGTGTAGTTGCTTGTTGAAGATGTGGTTCATGCAGAATTGGAAGGTGGCCGGAGCATTGGTCAACCCAAATACAATAACTCAGACATGCCCAATGCACACTTAAGACTCCTTAGCAAATAAGGAAGCCTTAGCCAAGATACCCAAAACAGTGTCCAAGTGCATCAAGTGCTCCTCCCACGTCCTGCTATAAACCAAGATATCATAAAAAAAAACCAATACAAACTTCCTCAACTGCTTATGGAAGACCCGATTCATGGTGGACTGGAAGGTTGCTGGTGCGTTGGTCAACCCAAAAGGCATGACCAAAAACTCAAAGTGACCATAATGGCATTGGAAGGCTGTCTTCTCTATGTCCTCCCGAACCCGAATCTGATGGTATCCAGATCTCAAATCTATTTTAGAAAAGAAAGCAGCTCTATGCAACTCATCAATCAGCTCATCAATGCGAGGAATCAGATACCTGTTCTTGATGGTTTTTCGATTCAGCATTCTATAATCAATACACATCCTCATAGTGCCATCCTTCTTCACCAAAAATACTGATGAAGCAAAAGGGGACTTGCTTGGCCTGATGTGTCCCATAGAGAGCAGCTCCTCAATAGTCTTTTCGATCTCATCCTTCAGCCGTTTGGGATGCCGGTAAGGAGTGATCTTAATGGGTTTAGTACCTTCTTCTAGCTCAATAATATGCCCTATGCCTCTGTCAGGTGGTCTGCCATGTGGTAAATCACTGAACACTTTGGAGTGTTTAACTCGAAGCTCCTGTATATCAGGCGGATAGACTGTCTTCTCAGCCTCTGTAGACTTGAGTGACATCCTGCACTCTACTACCCAATCCACTGCATCACGATTATTAAGTCGCGGCATACATCTGAAAGAAATAGTCTTCAAATTCTCTTCCTTAATGGCTTTCAAAATATGTTTCTTTCCATCCACCTCGAAACTCATTTCCATGTTCTTAAGGTTGAGGTAAAACGCCTCAATGGAATGCAACCAACTCATACCTAGTACCAATTCTGTCCCACCCATATCAACCACATAAAAATCAGATTTGAAGTCATAATTGTTTAGCCTGAGGGGCAGATTCGAAATCATTTGGTCACACTTAAGAGTGTAACCATTAGCAACCTTGACACTAATTCCCTCAAACTCTTCAGTCAACAACCCTCTCCAGGATACTAACCCTGAATCAATAAAATTATGTGTTGCCCCTGTATCCAATAAGGCAATGACACGCTGTTCCGCGAAGAGCCCATGCAATCTGAAAGACCCTTCTTTCTGCATGCTAGACAGATAAACCACCTTAAGCCTAGAATTGTCACCATCTTCCCTCTCTGTAGATATTTCTTCTTCCGTGTCAACCTGCTGTTCTGAAAAATCAGTCACATGCTCATCCTCATAAAACCATTCCATAAGCCTATTTCTCCCTTTAGGCCTCAAAGGACACTCATGTTTCTCATCATAGGGACCCCGACAATAAAAACATAGCCTCCTCCTTCTCAAATCATTAAGATTTTCCTGATCAAGTGGTCCCGTTACAGGACGCTTAGAATCTGATCCATCCTCTTTCTTTGGGGCAGAATTATTGTCCTGTGTAGAACTAGATGGCCTAGAAGGAAAACGAGTGCGTGGAGTTGAAAACTCTAAATCTCGAGCTTTCTTCATGGTTGCCTGCAAAGAAGGGGGATCAAATGATTTAACCCATCCTCTGAGAGGTTCTACTAATCCTTCTGTAAACAACATCACCTGTCTTGTCTCTGAAATATCATAAACCATCACTGAGACTCTTTGAAACTCATTAACGAAAGTTTCCAAATTTCCAATCTGTTTAAGTTGAGCCAAATCATGAAAATATGATTCCGGATCTTTCCTGTCAAATCTCTCAACCAGATTTTGCACAAACTCCTAATAAGTTCTTACCTGATCATGCTGTAATGACACGAGACCATGATACCACCAATCATGAGCAGCTCCATCTAAGTGCAGAACAGCAAAGCGAACATCGTCCTCTTTAGACATAGGACGTAAAGCAAGATAAGTATCCAACTTATGAATCCAGGCTCTGGCTGTCACCTTTCCACTACCATCAAAATGAGTCATAGTGAGTTTACTGGTTGCTTGCTTAAGTTCAAACTGGTTAGTTCTCTGTCTCGCATCTAGACTGTGCCTGCCTCTGTGATGCTCTCTTTTTTGGGTTAAAAACCTATCAAAGTTCAAGTTCCTCTTAATGGGTTCAGGTAATGCATCCCATTCAGCATAATGAGCAACCATATCATCCACAAAAGGGCCTGGCTCAGAATCAACACTAACTACATCCTCTTCAGGTCTCAGAAACGTGGGACATAATGGCCTATCACGGGTGCCTGTAGGATCATCTCGGGTCACCTACCTATCCACAATTCTGGATCTATGCGAACCAATAGATGCATCTCTAGTGCCCCTGTCATGGTTTCCTGGTACATTCATGCGCTGCAAGGTGTCAGAAAGTTGTTGCAAAATAGTTGCAACATGATGTTGACCATCTGCGAGATTCCGGAAAGTATCTCTGACTTCCCTGTCCATGTCATTTCCCGCATTGTCTCTATTCTTGTTACTTGTTTGATCACCCTGCGTACCCTATTCATTACCATCCGGAGGTGGCGAAGCTCTACCCCTGCGGGTATAATGAATGCCTAGTACAAATCTATCTGCCATACTGGGCCCAAAACTTCAGGCTAGCAGGATCAGTGCTCTGATACCACTGTAAAGAGCCTATGTAGCTCTTTTCCTTGCAATGATAATTATTAAGCAAATTTGGGCAATTTTTTGAATACTAATACTTTAACAATTAAATTTCAACTCAACCAGTATTCTTTATTTTAATTCATAATATTCAGAAGTATTGAAATTAAAACTTCAAGTCACACATTGCAATTTCTTACAACTCACAAACTTATTATAAATTAAATAACAATCGAAGCACCTGTTATTCCTTGTAATCTTCGATATTTATTCACCAACCAAAAGCTTCCACGCAAGATTCTTTGAGAATTGGGGTTGCTGGAGTGAGGCGATATTCATCATACACCCGATGATATTTGCTAAGTCCTGCGACTGCTGGAAAGGGCCAATATAGCACTCACGCCTGGCACTGTCTACCAAACCTTGCGGTATGGAGATTATGCTGGCCCGTAGTCTTTGTTCTGCAATTTATATAACCTGCCAATACTATACTAGCCTCTGCGTCCAAGCTGGAGACTCTCGTATTAATCCTTACGCCCAGAACTGGTCAAACGTGAGCCTGTCAATAACTCGCAGCCGTGTATTCAATGTGGTTGGCATTCTCTGTCATCATTCGATGGCAATTACGTCCATCTCACAATGCGCAGTTTAGGAGAAGTATCGTTTCCCCTAAATTCTTCAAACCCTTACTATTCATCATTTTCGCATCTCCAGAATTCACAACTTTCAATAATCATAACATAATCAATGATAATGACTTTTTCGCAAGTCCAAGGCTTTTAACAAAAAACTCCAATCTTCTTCAACACACCAAACTCCAGCTTCAAATACACACCTCTCACTTAAGTGCCTTGAAGCGTCAAGCACACACTTTTTAATTAGAACATAAAGTAACATGATAATAAATTAAGCCAAGCTTAATTGTTTAAGATATGAAGACGGAGGCACATTATGAACCCAACTGAAGAAGAATGAAGATCAAACTGAAACCCCACTACCTTGCCTAAAATAGGAACCACTAACTGACTTACTATAAATAGTAAGTGCACACAGAGATCTCCTAAACATTCCATCAGCTCACGGGAATCGCATTAATGAACTGACAATAGCAAGCACAGGTACTTGCTAAATCGGGGACATTACATCTTGCTTGATGGTGTGCACAAAACCTTTATGTGAGGGTATACTAGGTGGAATATCTGCGAAAACCAAACTATGCTTGCCCAAAACCACTTGAAGCTCATCATCATGGTAGTATGCTTGTTGCCTCCTCAATGGTTCGGTCGAGACCAAGCAGTGTGCCGCCCAATCGACCTCATCATGTTTGAAAATCGCTTCCATCCATTTGGCTGAAATCTCCCTTGGGCCGCCATTTGACATTCCTCTTAGAACCACCTTCTTGCCATCCACCTCAAATGAGAATTCCATCCTTTTGAAACTCTGTGTACTGGTCGAGGGTCTCCATCCACTAAATTCTCAATATGACATTCGTATCATCTAGATCTACCACAAAAATCATTCGTTACCGTGTGTTTCCCATGGTGATACTCAATTGCGAAACCAGATGAGTACATGATAATAGATTTCCTCCTACTACCTTGACTTCAAACCCCTCATGCTCCTCCGTACGCAAACCCCTCTGGGTGACGAGTAATGAGTTGATGAAGTTGAGAGAGGCCCCGCTGTCCAGCATGACTAGGACCTGTTGTCTCTAGAGAGTACCCCACACTTGGAACACATTGCACCTTGGAGTGCTACCCAGTGCAGCAATGACACCGCCTCTCCATACCAGTGAGGCAATTTTCTCCCGCGTGGTTAATTTCTCCCTTAGCTTCCTCCTACAACTCAAATTCTTCATTTTCCTCCTTGTCGTCCGACACCGCTTCACTGTAATGGATCTTTCCTCTACCTAAGCATTGGTGACATGGTTCACATGGCTCCTTTCAAGTGTAGCAAAGCTTCCTCCTCCTAAGCTCTTGCCTTGTGGCCTCGTCCAATGATGGCTTCTTTGGGTATGGTTTGCTATCTTTCTCCTTTGACGTGAGAGGTGGTTTGGTATGTTTTACTTTTCGAAGAAGAAGATGAGTTAGCCATGTCATGCGCCTTCTTAATTGCTTCAGTGAGTGTGGTTGGGTTGAACCCTATGAACCAACCCTTTAGCGGTTCCATCAATCCATCCATGAATAACACAACCAGTCTTCTCTCCAAGATGTCTGCAACTAAAACTGACAATCTTTGAAATTCTGTGATGTAACTGTCTACCACCCTAGTTTGCTTCAGTTGAGCCAACTCCTTGAAGTTGAGTTTTGGATCCTTTCCGTCAAAGTGGTCTATAAGTCTCTCCGTGAAGTCAGCATATGACGTGAGTTGATCGTGGCCAAGGGTGACCATCCTGTGATGCCACCATTCATGAGCGACTCCCTCCAAGTGAAGCGCTGCAAATTTGATTGCCTCATCTTTAGGCATTGGGTTGATGGAAGTAGGTGTCGGCTTTCTATACCCACGCTTGTGTGGATGTCTTTTCGGGACCATAAAAAATTGATAGGTTTAGCTTGCCAATCTTTCGCTTGATTTCATTATTGTAATGGCCATGTCTCTTAGAATATCTCATCCTCAAATCCACATAATCCTTGAAGCATAGTTCTGCTCCAAACCCAACATCAAACCAATCTTGCTTGAACTGATCTTGCATCTCCAAGAATGTAGGCTCTTGCTCTCCATGTTGTTCAATCCTTTGAGGAAATGTCGACATCAAAGCATGTGTATGCGAATGCTGTGTATGGGACCTCTCATTCACATAATCATTGTCGTGTCCATTATGTTCCCATTTTTCCTTCCACCAAAAGCCGAAGTGTTTTGCCAATTTGTTGTTATCCTTTTGCCAAAGTCTCACCGAGTTGCCATTGTCCTTGCACCAAGGTCTCACTGAGGAGTTGTTGTCCTCTTGTTAACTCCCGAAGCAATGTTATCATTTCAGTGCTTGATTCCCCCATCCTGTTTGCTGATTGGGATCTTGTCCGCATCCAATGTTACACAACAGGCTAGCAAGATCATCGGCTCTAATACTACTGTAATGTCTCGTACGATCTGGCTGGCCTCTCTATACCCACATGCAGACTAAATGGTACAGTACGGTCTTGGCATGCCTTGTATAGTCAAATTGACTTGTATGGTCTTGACCTCTTCTCTCTGTATGGCGACTTAACTATCCGTAGAGTAGCTTTTCTACCCGAGCGGTCAACTATGGTCAACACCTGGCCATACGGTGGTGTTGATGTCGTATGATGACTAAATCTTGTCCGTATGGTGAGTACGAACTCGTTGTACTGCGATAGGAATTATCGGAAATAACTCGAGGGGTAGTCGCCAAGATGTATATTGTAGATCTCCGTGTACGATGCCCATAGTATTGTGCGAATGCAAATGTAAGTAATTCGACCTTAATGAAATATTTATCATTTCCAGAGTGCGTGCAGAGCAACACACATAGATGATATTTGGACAAATAAATATCTATGTATTTCGGATTATAATGAACTTGAACAATTTGGAAGAATAGGGTGAGGATTTACTCTCACCAAAACTGCAAATATAGAATAGGGAGGATCTTGCACCTCTAAAACTGCAACAATGCTGAACTCCAACTGGAATTTGCAAATACCAAGAAAATATCAAATTCACCATGCCTACAACAATAACTAACTCGGCCTTACATATGGGTTCCAAGAAACTTCCCAAAGGATTACAAATCAGTCGACACGACAAAGCATAACCTAACTAATCAATTAAAAGGGGCCTGAAAGATATTTTAAATTAAGTTTTGGGGCTATACAAGATATAATTTTTAATTGAATTATTTAATTATATTGGGGACAATACATTTTGGCTTTCATTTACAAGAAATCTGAGGACGGAAAGCCTTAGAGTTTCTCGGTGGTTTGGACGGAAACCTAAATTCACCTTAGGTGTGGATTCATCTAGAATTAATCATTGTGTTTCATTATCAAATTGTTGGAGGTTTCAACTAGAAATCTCTCTAGAGAGTTTGACAAGCAAATCTATGAAGTCTACAGGCAAGAAAAAATCCTCATGTTTGCTTATATCTCCTAGGGCATTGCCTATGTTGTTTTGGGTATCTTTGCTTATGAACTCACATAGCTGGGCAATGGAGATTGAAATCTGATATGCAGGTTTAAAGTGCTTCTTGAATTTATTTTACTATTGCCAGGCAAATATTGGCACACCATTTTTGGTGTGTTTTTATAATTTGGAGTTGTATGCTAAATGAAGAAATGTTAATGAAGTCTGTTTGTTGTTGTAATATGAATGGTCGGATCAGTGCACCACAATCCCTATTTATCAAGAAGGTATTCATACTGAAATTCATTGTTTCAACTATTACAATTACTGAGTTCTTTATTTGTGCTGTTCTCTAAGGTCAGAGCATTATATGTGCATCATTCTGTTTTTTTGAGTTGTATACATCAGTCCATAATGTTTAAACTTTAGATATTCAGTTATATGGTATGTTTGCAAACTGTTTATCATAATGTCGCCTTTATTATATGAAAGTCAAGATGAATTATATGAAGGGGAAAATATTATTAAAGCATTAAACAAATCATATAGATAATAATATTCAGAACCATTCATATTCAAGTGTACTCCAAGTGTTTGACAAAATGTCAAACATCCAAAATTGAGAAAACATGGCAGAATTAGTAGGGGTTCTTACAAGTGACCACCTACCCTAGGCCTAAGAGTGGATATACCATCCCCCTTGGCCTCTTGTGGCCTGTGGCATACATATGAGATGGCGTACCAAGTGTGGTGTCTGTTGATGGATGTTTTATTACCACACCAACAGTAAATAAAATACCAAGGTATCTTATCCTCTCAATCCAGTGTATGCTAAGATTGTGAAAGATCATACATGTGATTCTGTAATGTCGCCTATGGGGACTATAGGATATAACTGTCAAATTACAATGTTTTGATACTATTGCAATGTCCCCTTGGTAGACTTCTTAGGATTTTATCTATATTCTTGTGATTCAAGCTGTAATAGATTCCTTTTTATAAAGCTTGTAGTCAATCCTTTGTTCAATTTAAATGGTATTATGCATAAATGTTTGTTGTGCCGAGAAATTGATATGGAATGATATGTATATGTCATGCAATATCCACTTAGTAACGATCGTTCTCGATGTGTGAATAAGATATACTCTGTATAGTCGCCTAAATCTGTTAAAGGCTATTGTATTGATGTTTAGGTGATTTAATTCTGACTTAGGACAAATATGACTGAGTTCTTATCTACAGCATAACTATATAGCTTAATGGTTGTGGAATTTGTTTATCGTGTCCGAATGGTGATCTATTAAATAGATATAAAGTGGATAAGAAAAATAAATAGTTTTCCGATGATAAGTATGACTGAGGAGTAGCTGATTTGCAGTGACATTTGTATGAAATAACAATGGAATTGGCCCAGTGATAAGAGAATCAGAACTTCTCTGTTTCAGATTATGGATAATGTTAATGAATTTCTTTCCTTCACCTGATTCTGAATGTTCTTCCTGTTGGTCATAACAGATTTGTCCTGTTGACTGATAAACTGTCACTAATGATTTCATAGAGTAATTGTATCATAAGTAGATACCTCTATTATATCTGTCGCTATTTGTTGTGTATGCTGGATGTCTATGCCCTCCGTATCCCTTCTTCACTGTAAATGTATATGTCTGTTCTGTAACCACTGTTCTGCCAATCTTGACTGTATATGGATGGATTACAGTTAAAGTATAGTATCTCTATGTGTCGTTCAATGTGCAAAGTTAGTGTGTTGAGTTTCCAATAAACTTACGCAGCAAGGGAATCACAATATCGAGTGTTCAACAATAATTATTCACTTCAAACAATAGACGTCGACAGTATCTATGGTTTATCAATGTGTCCACCAGTCTATATTGAATGGATTACTTGCTGTGATTGGTCTGAACAATAATCTTGGATTGTATTTTATGGACTTTATGTTTGACTATGTGAGAGCCAGCATACCTCTTCTGGAGTAATTCCTGTGACGCTCACCGCATCCACTTTTTGACTGACTTGGATACAAGTTGGCATGTATTACTGCCACTCTTATACTCCTCCCTATTGAATATAATTTTTATTCTCGAATCATATATAATTCATTGATTTCCCGCCACATTTATGAGTGTGGTATTATATTTATATAGTGTATCACCAGTTGCATATGGTCTCGCAAGCTATTTATGATCTACGTCCTTTGCTAAGATGGTGACCTCTACATGCCTATCATCGTTGAGTGTAATGAGTATTGATTTGGATTATTTCTCAAATCATTCCTTTCGGATGAATCCCTTCCATCGATGCGGATGAATGAGTATCTCCTATTTTCGATGCTTTTTGTATCTTTCCTGATTGCCAACTGTATTCCTCAATACTTTTCTAATTATTCTGCCTCTTCCCTGATCACTATTTTCTCCCTTTTCGTAAATACTAAGGTCGCCCTTTATACCGCGTTAGGAGGACATGATGTTTTTGATCTTGGACGTGACTATAGTCGATGTCTTATTATTTAATTATCATTGAGAAATAGGCTCATATATTATATATATCATTGTATTGATATATTTTGTTTTAAATATATTTGATTAATTATTATTTAATTAGATATCTTAATATTAATATTAAAAATATTAATTTAGAACAAGTTGTAATACATCTTTTATTTTTATGTTATTATATTTATTGTATTAAATATATTATCATATTTAATAACATTATTATTTAATATTATATTATAATTTATTATTAATGATTCAATTATTAATTTAATATTTAGTATTAAATCCTATTGGAGAGAGGGGACATTACAGATTCCAAGGTTCCTTTTATTCATGGATAAGCTCAATGGTCGTTGTGATATGTTGGTAATCCAAGGGGCCTTACGTTTGAATCGTTTTTCACCTTTGCTAGATGGAACTCCATCAAATATTGCAGTCTCGTGATGCTGCTTCTTCGAACAGACACAACTGAAGAGTACTTAAATTAAAAGGGAGAAGGTTAGAAGGATCTAAATCTATTCCCAAGGACAATGATATCAATGGATAGTGCTCTTATGGACAAATTCCAAATAAACAAGCTTTGCTTTGTCAAGATCAACTACAACTTCGCAAGAATTGGTGCAATCTAAGGGTTATGCGAAGAATTTTCATATCACAATGAACACCATCATAACAAACAATGCACATTTAATGATAGAAGTGTTATCAAATTTTCACCTACAAGCTCGATTTGATGTGTTTCAGATCAAATAAGGTATTTTCTAGTTTTTGTTGCTTTTGTGTTTCAGTCAAATGCATAACTTTGAATAACTTCATGAGTTGATTTATTCCATTTAATGAAGAAAAGATCGTAACAGAAAAGTAACACTTTGCAAATCTTTTCTGAAAATGTGATTTTCATTCATCAAAGTTTGTATTTATGCTCCACATAAGCCGTGAAACTAGCTAGAAAAATTTATACATTTTGAATTTAAACAACATATATGTATATGTAAAAACAAGAAACAAATTTGGGTGAAAGGGGCCAGCCATTTCCTGAATGACTGGCTGAAGTTCGTTGGTTTGGTGTGTTGTGTCCTCGCTGCCCCACATTCCACGTCCTCGCTGCCTGGAGTCCTAAAAAATTGCAAAAAAGAAATGTTAGATCCAAAGGATCTAAGCAATGATAAGTCCTATCTCACCTACATCTGCCTATACACGTATACATGATTCAAAGCCAAAATGTACAGATTTATTCCTAACATGTTTGTTTCTTGTGCATCCATAGTTGTCTCTCAATGGCATGTGGACATAAATGTGGCTCCCACAAGGGTTTGAGCTCATCATGCCATTAAGAGACAAGTGCAGATAAAAGCTCAAAACGGAGGAAGTAAACATTAAAGGGACATATGATCATATATGAAACCTTTTGTTGCAATCAGATCAAGTAAACCATGTCAATATGCCATAAGTAAATTGTATAAGCACATTTAACAAACAATTATGGAGCAGTGTTAAGTATCATGAGTAATTGTTAAAGTCCATAAGAAGATGGACGAAACAAAGGTAAAAATTTGTATCTACATGCCAGCAGGAACAAGTTTTGTATCCTGGTCAAGGACAAGAGGACAACATTATTTACTGTCATAAAAATGGTGCAAGTCACCCATGTGAAGAGCAACTGTATTTATTGTTTTAATTAAGGTTGAAAGGATAAAATTTTATGTTGAATAATGACATATCATTATGCCATCAGATAAAGGTGGAGAAGCATAGGGAAATGATTTTAAGACAGCTACAAAGGACAAGGTTATGTTCATCATGAAAAGAGAGCATGCTACAGGATAGCAAATCAACAAATGATATAGACTTAGCAACAATTTTAGAAGGGACTGAAAGCAGTGAGGATGAACATGATGTCAAGGGATTTGACAGTGGATTGTGAGATAAAGAACTATGTACTTTTGTTAAGAAAGCTGCCAAAGCAATCTTCGATGAATGGGGACTACTAAGCCATCAGATAAATTCTTTCAATGATTTAATGAGCCATGGAGTTTTCAAGGATCAACAATCATGTCATAAGGGGCAGCAGTCTCAAAGCAACAAGTAATGTCCTTGACATTTCCAATGAGATCAAAGCAACAAGAACATTGTCCATCTATGATCATGGTTGCTAGAGTGTATCTATTGTCATGAAAAAATCATACCTATGAGCAAAACAAATATGTAATGTAAAGTGTTAATGTTTTGAACCAGAATAATATAAATGCAATAATCAGAAATACAATAATAGTTGACACGATAATTATCTTGGGAAAAACCCTCCTCATCGAGGGAAACAACCCAGCCCACCAAAGATAGTTCCTTTATTAAGATTCTCAAACAAATTACAAAAACTCTGCCTCTTTCACAGTCTTCAATACTCAATGATCTCATATAGATTAGAGTTTATAAAATAGAGAATTGCTACAAGAAGCTCACAATACATCAAACAAAATCTCTGAGTGCAAATTATACACTCACACAGAAATCTGGATAGAATACTACTGTCACTTATTCACGAAGCATAGATGATAATCGTTGCGCAGGTAAACAGTCATGGTGCTCAGAAATAAGTACGATACAATGCTAGAAAATCTGATACAAGTTTGAGATATATATCACATATATCTATCTGCCGTAACAAAGGCAATAGACAAGAAGAATCAATATATTCAGGTCTTCGATCAAGCAGCAACTAAGCAACCCGTCTCCTTACCATTCGATACTAATGAAGATAACAACAATACAATATATGCTAAAGTTATATCATAACCGAAACCACCTCTTCGCAATGAAGAGGTGAAAAATGAAGTCCAAGCGACAGCCGTTACACTACAACCATTAACAGCACATACAAAGTGAACCGACACCATGAATAACTAAAACGACACCAAGGAGGACGTGGATGCAAAGTAATCATGATGAGTAGGATTATGATACCAAGTCGCATGATATTAGACATCACAATACATAAACAGCTACACATGAATCCTCCGACACAACATGCCTTATAAGTGCAACGTACGATAAGGAAGAGACGAACATATGAGCCTTCGATATAATAGAAGATAGGAGTTGTTCATTATCCGGTAAGATCTGTCTCGCAGCTACCACATAATTCAACACTCCCTCTTAGCAAGAGAGAGATCTTCAAAGTGCCATCTCATGGGAAGTGCACACAGCTGCAATAAAAATAATGTCAATGAAAATCTCATCATAGCTTTTCTATTAAAACATTGTTATCTTAGCATGACAATATTCACCATAGCTACTTCTAGAGGGTGAAGCAAAACATATAACAATATTCACCATAGCTACTCCTAGAGTGAATCAAAATCACAAAAATAAGTAATGAAGTCACACACATGACTTCCACCATGGCTACTCCCAGAGGGTGGAACAAGGGCTTTCACCTCAAACTTCTTCCAGAGAAGAATGCATTACCACCTTGCCTACTCGCAAAGGGTGGATCAAGAGCTTTCACCTCAAACTTCTCCTAGAGAAGAATGCATTACCACCTTGCCTACTCACAGAGGGTGGAACAAGGGCTTTCACCTCAAACTTCTCCTAGAGAAGAATGCATTACCACCTTGCCTACATGCAGAGGGTGGAACAAGGGCTTTCATCTCAAACTTCTCCCAGAGAAGAGTGCATTACCACCTTGCCTACTCGCAGAGGGTGGAACAAGGGCTTTCACCTCAAACTTCTCCCAAAGAAGAATGCATTAACAAGGGCTTGCACCTCAAATTTCTCCCTCTCAGAGAAAAATGCATTAAGCTCATAATAAGAACAACTGAATGATAAGAATTCCTCTCAATAGGGGCAGCATTCTCGCTGCTTTGATTAACATAACAAAATAGAGTTGATTTCAATGTTGACCAAACAAGGAGCTTCCAAAGCCATTATGTATTATAAGCTTGCTTATCCTCAGCAAAGGACAAGGCACTCTCCCTCTGCCACACAAGCTCCCTCTGAATCTGATTTCTTCCTCTTAGAAGGGCTGATCAAAAGACAATCTGAAAAGGTACTTCTTCAAGAGTCACCAACTCAGCTCAGGCTGCAATCTCTCATCATCCTTGTGCTTCTCAATTCATCTTATCTCTCATTGATTAATCAATTCAACAATGCTTCTGCAGCTTTAAGTCTACACATATGCTAAGAATAGGAACAACAAATGACTCGTTTCCACATCAACACCTACTTAGGGAAATCAAAACGACTCCTGTGATGTAATCGAATAATCCTCTTGAACAAACCTTCACATTCTATCAGCTACACAACCAACAATAATTTCTAGGACAGACTTTCATCTAGAAAACTCCTTTGTTAGTTGAGCTTGCCCCATAAGAGAATTTAAGATAATAAAATGGAGCACTCTAACACTAATCCTCAAATATGTATTCCATCAGCTGCAACTCTTGATCACATTGTACTGAAGGAATTATATCGTATTCTTCAACAAGACAGCTGAAACTTGTTTCACTACAAAGGACAACCTCAACCCAACTACTTCAAACTCAGACTTCTCCTTAGAATTAACTTGGTCAAAAATCTTGTCCCGACATTATCAATGAGTCGATTGAACTCAACATCCTCATACTCAGGTAAGAAATGTTCAATATTTCTGTTGAAAAATAATGCACGCTGATCAGAACACCCTGCAGATGTTATATAGAAAACTTTTACTACAAAATAGATGATTACAATCTTCAAAATCCCAGAGACTCAACAGCCACGGAGACTCAAAAGCAATGCAAAAAGACTGTTTGATGCAGAGCTGTATATGTTTATCCGTCTGCTGAAGACTCCTCATGAGATGACACTTCCAATATGTAAACTCTTGGAATACCATAAACCATGCAAGATGGGACTCACAGCTACGCACGATCACATTTTTCCAATGACTCTTCATTCATATGGAGAGTCTCTCAAATATGCAGTCTATGAGCTAGAAGAATAACTGGCAGCAAAATAATATTCCAAAGATTAAATATAATAGTCCAGCAACATAGAAGACTCTTAGAGATTCTTATGACAAGTATATTAGATATATAAGCTCTCTCGTAGCTACCATGAACTTCAACATATGCCAACAATAATGACAGCCATTAGACATCACAAAACTTGAAGAATCCAAACATCCTATCCTGGTTCTAGATCATTACCACAACCTGGCTCTGATACCATGTTAATGTTTTGAACCAGAATAATATAAATGCAATAATCAGAAATACAATAATAGGTGACACGATAATTATCCTGGAAAAAACCCTCCTCATCGAGGGAAACAACCCAGGCCACCAAAGATAGTTCATTTATTAAGATTCTCAAACAAATTACAAAAACTCTGCCTCTTTCACAGTCTTCAATACTCAATGATCTCATATAGATCAGAGTTTATAAAACAGAGTATTGCTACAAGCAGCTCACGATACATCAAACAAAATCTCTGAGTGCAAACTATACACTCACACAGAAATATGGATAGAATACTACTGTCACTTATTCACAAAGCATAGATGATAATCGCTGTGCAGGTAAACAGTCATATGGTGCTCAGAAATAAGTACGATACAATGCTAGAAAATTTGATACAAGTTTGAGATATATATCGCATATATCTGTCTATCGTAACAAAGGCAATAGACAAGAAGAATCAATATATTCAGGTCTTCGATCAAGCAGCAACTAAGCAACCCGTCTCCTTACCATTTGATACTAATGAAGATAACAACAATACAATATATGCTAAAGTTATATCATAACCGAAACCACCTCTCGGCAATGAAGAGGTGAAAAACGAAGTCCAAGCGACAGCCGTTACACTACAACCATTAACAGCACATACAAAGTGAACCGACACCATGAATACCCAAAATGACACCAAGGAGGACGTGGATGCAAAGTAATCATGATGACTAGGATTATGATACCAAGTCGCATGATATTAGATATCATGATACATAAACAACTACACATGAAGCCTCCGACACAACATGCCTCATAAGTGCAACACACGATAAGGAAGAGATGAACATATGAGCCTTCGATAGAATAGAAGATAGGAGTTGTTCATTATCCGGTAAGATCTGTCTCGCAGCTATCACATAATTCAACATAAAGCTTGCAGTGATACAAAAAATAAGAGCAAAGATGTTTTATGATTTCAGTCATAGCAATTATGTCAGAGATAGTCTAAAAACAATGACAACTGCTGTCATACTGGAGTCAATGATTTTAAGAACATGAAAGACAGTGGTACAAAGCATTTATACAGAGCTAAATAGCAGTATTTCATGAAGGAGCGGCAATACCAATTGAGAGCATGAAAGCAACCCAATGGTTTTTCTTCTAGATTATTGCACAAATACAAAGATTTCAAAGTATGCAGCAAAAGGGAAGGTTTATGTTCGTATGTTCATGATATTTTGTTGCAAAATTTCAAGAGCAGGAAAAGGAAAAAATGTTTGCATTATTTTCATAAGTTTTAAAACACAAAGAACCCCCAAGTTGGTCTTTATTAATTTTGTGGAAGAAAATAATAGAAAGCTAGTTCGAAGAGGAAGCCATGGCTGTGCAAAGTATGGAATTCATAAATTCATGTCTTCAAACCAGTTTTATTTCCTCATAAGAATACACAGATATGGAAAAATGGAAAAAAAGACATACATTTCCAGATTGTAAAGACTATTAAGCAAAGAGATCTTTATTTATTTTGTAAAGTTTCAGACTTGCAAAATAGAATTAAAAAATGCCCAAATGCTAGCATACAAAGATGGAACAGAAATATAGAGTAGCTATGAAGAGTATGAAAAGCTTCAGATTTACAGAGAAATGCCAAAGATGCTCACCATATTAGAAATTTGCAATAAATGACTCAAAATCTCCATTAAAAAATCCTCAAGAAAGCTTCATAGAAAAATTCAATGGAGGCTCCAAGAAAAGTTGCAGGCAAAAGAACTTCAAACAAGAACAAAACAATCGTAGTCAAGCCCTCATCCATGGCGGCCAACAATAGAGAAGAAGAAAAGGACATGAAAAACACCTTCATCCATGGCGGCTGCAACAACACAAAAAAACTCCAGCAAATTTCTTCCAAAACCCTCTTTTTCCTTCATGGTGGCTGGAGCAAAATTTCTCAGCCAGCAAAGTGAAGTGCCAAATGAAAATGAAAAAATGAAACAACTTTAGGGTTCGAACTACCCTTCATTTCATTTGTTACGTGCCAAGAGGAAAGGCTTTTGGCCTTTCTTTTTAATTTTTTCATTCTCCTAAGTGCCCACGCTATGTATGGGTATTTTAAAAACAAAACAAAGGTTTCATTTTAGTGATATTGTTATCACTTAAAAATTAAAATTTTAAACTTCGCATTCGTGTTTTTTAAATTTTAAAAGTTAAAAATAAATAATTTTATTTGCACTTGATAATATTATTAGGTACTTTATATTTTATTATTTTAGTAAATAGTATTATATTAATGATATTATTAAGTGATTTAATTATCACTTAATATATCACTAAAATAATTCTTATTTATTAAAATAATAAAATATAAATCACATAATGATTATTATTAGTAATAAATATTAAATATTTTATAATTCATTTATTTATGAATTATAAATTACTTAATAATTATGCAAAAATAAGATATTTATTTTACTTTTAAAAGTAAAAAAAACGGATATTTTGTAAAGTTATGACTAAGTGTTAAAGTCATGGAGATGAGGATGAATTTCTAATTCTATGGCGATTGTGTGCTCCGATCCTTCTGGTAGAGCCCGTTGTTGGTATGCCCAGACTTCTGCCTTGCTGAGGTCCATTGGGATTTCGATTGATCGCCTACCCCCCTTTAAGTTCTCTTTGGATGCTCCCGCCCATCTTCTCCCTCAACAGGAGTTGAATGGGCATGTCAGACTTGACATCTATAGACAGTATATTTGTTGGCATATTTAAGTTGTCATAGGTTAAGTTAGATGCAAACATCATTCCCACCGGTAGACCACTCATACTCCTTAATAGGCACCGGTAGACCAAACAGAGTATATGTACCGGTAGACCAAACAGAGCAGGAGATACCGGTCTTATAGTACATACAGGGGATGTATGGACAACCGGGTATAAGATTGATACCGGTTGACTGCATAATAATCCACACCAAATTATGCGGAGCTGTCTGAGTTAAAACCGGATTATATGGAGCATCCACCGTTTAGAACTAGAGTTAGCTTTTTAACAGGAGTTAGTTTTATGTCTATGCGGATGTTTCAAGGTAAACTCAAGATCATCTCGCAAAGCTTTTTTTGCTGCATGATTTATGGGTGAGTTTACAGCTTGGCGGTACTATGAGTTGAGATTTTATTAAGATTAATTTCTTATAAATACAGGTCATAGGATACAAAAGAATTGTTGTTGAAAATATAGAGTAGGAGAGAGATAATTTCTGAGAGAAGCTACAGTCACAAGAGGTGAAAGGCAGAGAGGTTCAACAACCAAGCATAGCAGAAAGAACAGGTATGATCTAAGAAGACATAGAATGTCAATTAAAATCATTGCTTTTATATTGTTAAAGCATATCCAAATCCCTCTATTAGGGTGAACCCTAATAGGTTCTTTGTATAAATCCCTTAATCGGGTAACATCTTATTTGGTGTTGAAAGTCCTTTAACAAGGCAACTCCTAACAGAGTAAAGATCTTAACTGATCTTCTACCAAATCCCTTTACCGGTAGCACTCTTACAAGTGCTTTGTAAGCTCTTAACAGGGCACCTTTGTTACTGCAGTAGTGAAGTTGTGAGCTCTGTCTCACCGTGGTTTTTTCCTTCTAGCCGAGGGTTTCCACGTATATATGATGTGTTGATCTGCGTATTTCTATTTCTGTTTATGAATGGTTAATTATATTCTGTTTATTCAGTAAGAATCTTTATACAAGGTTTAATTGAGGTAGAAATAGTATTTATTGATTCACCCCCCCCTCTCAATAACCGGTTAGCAATAACAATTGTTATCAGAGCCCTAGGTTCTCAAGGATATAAAGCTTAACCGCTTGAGAAAAAGATCATGGAGGGTTACAGGTATCAGAAGCAGTTTGAGGAAGCCAATGACATCATTGCCTCTCTTGAGAATAGGCTAAGGAGATCCCTTGCTAAAAGAAAGGAGTTGGCTCTGCAGTTGAGTGAGAGCAATGAAACAATTGATGAACTCTCTGGGCAAAGTGGATCACATCAAGCTGAGGAGGTAGTCTCTGAGCTTATGGAGAGGAACCAATTCCTAACCAATCAGATCTCCAACCTAAAAAGGGAGCAGGAAGATAATGCCCTAAGAATGACTGAACTGATTGATAAAAAGAGGAAAGTTGAAGATGAAAGAAACATTGCAGTGAAATCTCTAACAGCCTCTGAGAGAGCAAGAAGTTTGGCAGAGGAAGCAGTAAGAGAAAGTGATCTTGTCGTTCTGCATCTGCAAGAAGACCTGTAGATAGTCACTCAAGAAAATGCCAACATGCAAAAGAATTGGCATGATAATGATGATGCATGCAAGAGGTTGGCAATTGAACTGTATCAACTAAAGCAACAAACAACAAAACTCGAGGAAAGAAATGAGACACTCAGAAGATAGAACGAAAGTTCTGAAAAGATTGATGAGCAACTGAGAGCTCAAAGAAAGCACAAGGATCCCACATGACTTGGGCTCACCAGTCAAAGCGCCAAGGAAACCGGTGAGTCATCTGGAGTCAAGAAAGGCAAGGAGGAAAAGAAGAAACCACTGGTACAAAAGGGTAAAAAGACTTCAACACTTCTTGCAACCACTGTGGGAAACTGGGCCATAAAACAAGTAACTGCAAAAATGCACTGGTAAAGCCAACTAACAGTTATTGCAAAAACTGTTACAAGCATGGCCACAAGACCTTTGAATGTAGGTCTCGTCCCAATAGTGTGTCTAGTGGAAGTAGGGGAAGCTTCAAAGGTTATTGTTATGCATGCAACAAGTTTGGACACAAGGCTGATGAATGTAGATCCAAAACAATGGCATTCAGATCCCCACCGAGATCGATATTCCCAAAGAGGAATAAGAACCAGAGCACAACCAATTGTGCTAACTGTGGCATGCATAGCCATAATAACTCTTGGTGTAATTCATCTAACAAGAAAAGAGTAAATCCGTGGAAGGCAACCGGGATAGTCTGTTACACCTGCAACAAAGTTGGACACCTGGCCAAAGATTGTAGGAACCGGTCAGTGAACAAAAGGAGACGATCGGTCAAACTGGTGAAAAAGACTTTGTCTCCCAATCAAAAGGTCAACAAGGGAAAAGAGACCGAGAAAGAAGTCTAGAAGATTTGGTTCAAAAAGGAATCAAAGAGCTCCGTTGAGGAGAAGACAAAGTGAAGATCATCATCTATTGATGGTGATATCTCTTCAGCAAATTGAGCCTAAAAGGCTTAGAGGGAACCGGTAGGACTGGTGAGTAACAAACTCAGTCAGTTAGTCAGTATAACTGGACAAGTGAGTGTTGATCAACCAGGGTTTGTTTAATAGGTAAAAGCTTGAATACCGGTTGGCGAAAAAGGAAAGGTTAGGTAAGGTAATTAATGCTATAGCCATTAACAAATAGTTACCGTTTGGTAATTACCGTTATGCCCTAAATCTATTTAAAGAAAGGAGGATTACTCATTTTCTTTTACTTTGCAATTTGTGATTAACAATTTCTTATGCCTGAGTAATACTCTCGTGCTTTAATCATTGATAAGATATTTCTGTAAGATTGATCAAGCAACTTTCTGTGTAAACCGGTTGATAACAATGACATCATCATCTGTAGCCAAGTTGATTGAAGGTAATCAATTCGACTGACCTGTCTACGACATCATGGTAGTTTAGAACAGGGAAAACATGTCTGGTGCACTGTCATCTGTGCCTGATGGAGTTCTAATGATTGAAGATGTCTCTGCTTTCATTCATGCGAAACAAGAAGAACTAGGTGAATCTTTCATCCAAAGCGAGTACCTCTCGCTGTGCACTGACGGAAAGCTTCAGGACAAATACGCGAAGCTGGTATCTTCAGGGTTGATAAATGGAGTCTGTTACCCAACTATTTTCCGTCCGGATTGGATACGATTGGTTCTCAGTCGTGTGCATGAACCTGTTTCTGGCTTGCAAAAAGAGCATGCACTCAAATCACCAAGGAGGACCTGCATAGAGTGACTGGGTACAATGACAAAGGGGAAGCCCTCACCCTTAGAACCATCTCCAATGCCGTGGTCACTAAATTGACAAAATTGAAATTTGATAGTCGGCTAATGATCGTCAACGACATTGAAGATGAAGGAGTTCAGTTCGCATCTGCAGTGATAGGTTACAAAGTCTATCAATCAAGAAACCTGAATAGCGTGTCGGGAGGAGCCATTCACGTTGCTTAACAGATCATGCACGACAACGTGCAGTATGATCTTTGCGCAATGCTTCGAGGACATATTTTTGAGAATCTGAAGAAGCTCGGTATCATCAAGAAGAAGTTCCTGAAATATGGAACCCTACTGGTATGCCTGTTCTTTTACTATTCTAACTTCTTTCCGGGAATAGGCAAGGTGACTTGGGGAATCGATTGACCAGTCATGATCCATATCAATGATATGGCCAACCAATTGGGAAACCAGTTCAGTAAAGTCATGACTGACTACTTTGAGGCATTCTAGCTAAGAATGCACGCCAGGGAAAGGGTTCCGTCAACTATTGTTGACACCTACAAAGACGAGGTGTGTTTCCTGGTCTCCACCGATCACTGCATCATTCAGGCAGTATAACCGCGAATTGGGTATGCTCCAGAATTGGGCTATGAAATCTTTGCAAAAACAGCCAAGGCATATGTAGATGCCCTACAAGATAGTAATATGGACTTGTCAGCTTATCGGTTTGGGACCTTTGAAGAGATTTAGGAGAATCTAAAGAAAAATATGAACTAGCAAATGAAGAAGACAAGAGGAAAATAAAAGAAGTGGTAGTTTATTGCATTCATAAGTTCAATCTTACTCCTACCGAACTTCATAACGTTGTCCCTGACGATCTCCAAGAGATTCTTGAAGCAAGATGGAAATCTTCAATGGAAAGAGAAAAGGAGCTAAGGATTAGGGCTTTGCTTGAAATTCAGAATCACTTAACTTTGGACGAGGCAACTTATCAAGCAGATCTACACAAGAAAAATTTTCCGATTAGAAGAAGAATAAGTCAAATGCTTGTTGGAGAAGTTGACAAGGTTCACGAGGAAGGTGTGGCAACATGGACAAAACTTCTTCAAACCCAACAATAGGTAGAAGAAGCATGCCAAAAGAACACTGAGCCACTGGTCAAAGATACCGATAAAGGAAAGGGAATTTTGGGAGCTGAGGCTCAAGTCAAAGCAATGGTATTGACTAAACTGGACATCATCGATATCATTGACGACAAAGGTGGCGATCTGGCTCCACCAACCATTCTTGTATCTCCAGAAAAAGGTAAGGCTCGCACTATGACTGTAAATGATATTGTGGATGAAGTAATGGATTTTGGTGAAGTAGCCAATGCGGCTAAATGGTTTAGTGTGTTAGGAGAGGAAGATAAACAAGCAGTAATAGTGGCTTTATTGGAAACCTTCTTAGATTTCAACAGAAGTCCAAGGGACTATAGGTCAAAATTTCCTCCCGAATTGAATACTAGACTTATGAACAAATGGAGAGCCGGTCTAGGCACAAACAGTAGATAGAATTGTTAAGGAGACACTATCACAGGTACAACTTGGTCCCATTGAAGAAACTATTAAACTTTTAATGGAGGAAGTATCCATGAATCTGGATACAAAAAATAGGGTTGCCAAGATAGTAAATGGTTATGAGAAGGAAGTCTAAAAAGAGACTAGATTTCTGGCAACAATATGACTTCAGTGCTCTCAAGGCAATAGGTCCATAGGATCAACCTGAAACAGTACTAGAACCACCGGTTCAATTCACTACTTGTGAAGAACCAACAACCGGTGAACAAGTGAATCTGGAAGAACAAGTTCTACCAGAGGAACAAATACTGGGAGAGTCATTAGTCAAGATGACTACTGACAATACAACTGGTGAAGAAGAAATTGCTATGGGTGAGCTACATACAGCTGAGGTGCAGCACACTGAGCCACCACCGGAACAGGAAGTTCCACCAGAAGAGCAATTACATCCGGAAGAGGAAGTCCACTCGGAGGAAGAAGTACAACCGGGAAGAGAAGAAAATCAAGCAGAACAAAATAAACAAGAACAAGAAGTACCTATCAACACTGAACAGGAAAAGCTTGAAGAAGTGCAACCGGAGCAAGAAAAGAATCAGAAGGAACCAGTCGATGTTCCAAGCTCATCCTCATCTAAGAGGAAGCTAACCTTTGCTGCAGAAATTGAGGCCAAGAAGGGCAAAGTTAGCGAGACCGTGGTTGACATAAGCAAAATGTCAACTAGGCAACTAAAGGAGAACACAAAGAGGAAATAGGACATGGTCCTCACCAGTGTTAAGAACATCCTATACAACTTTGTACCGGATGCAGATATTGATGAAGATGAACCTGTCATTGATCAATTGGAGATTTTGGTGCAAGCTATAGGAGAAGATGTCACCGATCCGGAGACAGTTGCCATTGATCACTATGAGAAGAAGAGAATAGAAATTATCCACAAACAGGTTGAAGAGATAAAAGTAACAATATCTACCAATATAAGGGTACTCCAACAACAGTTGCAAGTTGCAAGAAGTCTAATGACACGGACTTCAAATTTTGATACTTTTGTGCAAGATATCATAGAGAAGTCATCTAAGACTTGTGAAGACATAAGGGTTCTATCTTCCCAGTTTGATATAAAGAACAAATCAGCAACAAATTTCAGCAGGGAAATGACAAGCTTAGCTCTCATTCTAAGAAAGGCATCTGAAGAGAAAACTAAGCGAATCCAAGATCTTATTGGATTTCAATTATTTTTGGCCCCAGCATTTGATTTAATGCAACGGACTGCAACAGAAGTTGAGAATCTGATCAGTGAACCAGACTACAAGACTGTAGAGGACATGGAGAACATAATTGTATCATTGAAAGCAGCACAGAAGAATCTAGAACATGTCACCGGTCAATGGAATCCTTTTCTTCATACAGTGAAGAAAGTTTACAAGGACATCTTCACCAAGTTACAGATGTAAACCAATCAGTAAAGAACAACCCTTTGTCCTATGGAGGCAAAAAGGGGAAGCAGACATAAAAAAAGGTCAGAAGGTCAGATGGGGGAAGAAGATCAGAAAGCATACAGAGTTGAGTCAGCTATAGAGCAGAAGGCAGCACAAGCACAGGGGAAGTCTACAGGACAGGGAATTCACTGTGATGAGAGAGTGATGTTTTGCCACCAATGCCAAAGGGGAAGATTGTTGGCATATTTAAGTTGTCATTGGTTAAGTTAGATGCAAACATCATTCCCACCGGTACACCGGTAGACCACTCATACTCCTTAATAGGCACCGGTAGACCAAATAAAGTATATGTACCGGTAGACCAAACAGAGCAGGAGATATCGGTCTTATAGTACATACAAGGGATGTATGGACAACCGGGTATAAGATTGATATCGACCGACTGCATAATAATCCGCACCGGATTATGCTGAGCTGTCTGAGTTAAAACCGGATTATATGGAGCATCCACCATGAACTGGAGTTAGCTTTTTAACATGAGTTAGTTTTATTTCTACGCGGATGTTTCAAGGTAAACTCAAGATCATCTCGCAAAGCTTTTTTTGCTGCATGATTTATGGGTGAGTTTACAGCTTGGCGATACTATGAGTTGAGCTTTTATTAAGATTAATTTCTTATAAATACAGGTCATAGGATACAAAAGAATTGTTGTTGAAAATATAGAGAAGGAGAAAGATACCTTTTGAGAGAAGCTATAGTCACAAAAGGTGAAAGACAGAGAGGTTCAACAACCAAGCATAGCAGAAAGGAGAACATGTATGATCTAAGCAGACAGAGAGTGTCAATTAAGATCCTTGCTTTCATATTGTTAAAGCATATCCAAATCCCTTTATCAAGGTGAACCCTAATAAGTTCTTTGTATAAATCCCTTAATTGGGTAACATCTTAATTGGTGTTGAAAGTCCTTTAACAAGGCAACTCCTAACAGAGTCAAGATCTTAACCGATCTTCTACCAAATCCCTTTATCGGGTAGCACTCTTACAAGTGCTTTGTTAGCTCTTAACAGGGCACCTTTGTTACTGCAGTAGTGAAGTTGTGAGCTCTGTCTCACTGTGGTTTTTTCCTTCTAACCGAGGGTTTCCACGTATATATGATGTGTTGATCTGCGTATTTCTATTTCTGTTTATGAATAGTTAATTACATTCTGTTTATTCAGTAAGAATCTTTATACAAGGTTTAATTGAGGTAGAAATAGTATTTACTGATTCACCCTCCCCTCTCAGTAACTGGTTAGTAATAACAATATTATCACGACATGGAGTAACCCTCTTGGGGGACTCTGTTCGAGGATGGCCTTCTATGCAGAGCACTATATGGTGATTCAGGATGGGGTCATTGTGTGCCCTCCATACTTAGCTCGCCGCTGGAGTCATGCTCTTCGTATCTCTTTGGGATCTTTCAGGGTTGGTTCCCACCGGCCCCGCATCCAGACTGATCATCACATTGACAAAGCCGACCGGTCCTGCCGCCTTTGCACCTTGATGGAGGCCGAGACCGAGACACACTTCATCTTTCGGTGCCCCATTTACTACGAGGTCAAAGGAAGGTTCCACTGCTTGTTCAGAGAGTGCAGATCCCTCTCCTCCTTCAGATACACCGATCAACGATGTCTTGCTCTTTATTTACAGGAGACCACACGGCTTCATGATTCCACCCTCCAGCTTTAGTTCCCGTCTAGCCAGTGCTCAGACCATCTTATCACATCCTTTTTCACTTCGGTGTCCCCAACCCGGGGTACGAAGCATCCTCTCGGTCCTTCCTGTCACACTAGGACTACGAGACCCCATAGAGGCCACACTCAACAGCAGCACTCCTCCACTCGACAACAACACTCCATCTCCAGAGTCACTCAGCGGCGACTCGGGGCTCTTGCTCATTCTCGCCCCAGATTGTACCCTTCGGTGTTGGATTACTTCTCGCTCGGTTAGGGCATTTTGTTTCTCTTTCCGGCTCTTCTGCTTTCTGCTTTTTGTGTTGTTTGGTTCTTTCCCTGCACACCATTTGGTGTTCCTACTATTGGCGGTTTCCTTTTGTATGCTTTCAGTCCCTTAAACCCTTTTGGTGGTCTCTCGTTGGACATTAATAATTTATTTTATCTTATCTAAGTGGAGTTTGCTTTTCAAATATTTTTTCAGAGCTTTTCAGAGATAAGATTAAATTTCTGGAGGATATTTATGTTGATAAGCACGAGGCATGACTTTTGGGCCACTTTTATGCATTTTTAAAGTTGTTTGAGGGGCTAAAAGATGGACTGATGGGCTAAATCCGACCCAAATTTTATTGTTATTATTTAATGATATAGCTGGGTGGAAATTGCATAAGTATGAGTTGAGACTCATTTGTAATCAGTTCTGATTTTATGTAGATTTGAGAGCCTTAGTGACTATTTTTCAATCCTTTTTTCTCATTTTGTGTTTAGCTTGTAACTCAATTTTTTGCAGATGCAGGAATGCATTGGAGATCGTTTTTATGTAGTATTTTGCCTCCCTATTTATTGTAGATGTTTTGTTGTAGGTTATAGTTTGTTTTAAAAAAATTGTCATAGTTTTGTGTTGTGAAAGTTTATCTTTCCTTCCTAAACACATAATTTCTCAGACCTTTCTGTGAAATATTTATGCATGAACATGAAGTAAATGGGTTGTGTGAGTTTATGATTGCATTTAGTTGTATTTCCAGGAATCATTCTCCTGTATGCTGCAAGTTTCAGTTTGGTGCATCACCCTTTAGAGTTAGATTTCAGTTTTCCTGTTATCCTTCTATCCCTTTTCCTTAGAAAGTTAAGTTTTGGGACTTTAGGTGAAGTATCATATAGGAACCGGCCTAGAATCCGGAGATTCATTCTAGCTATAGGTTACCCACAACCTTGGAGTGTTTCCATGTTTCTCAAAGTGACTGAGTTTTTGGAGCTTAGTCAGGGTTCAACTTTTAGAGATAACAAGAAGTTAAGCATCCATAAAAAAGGGAGGCTTAGTCTAATTTTACACGACAACTTACAATCAGCAAACTACCAAATGTACAGTCATGGAAACTCATCAAACACCATTACATTCTCCACTGAAATCAAAGCACTTTATCTAGCAATTGAGAAGTTAGAAAGATACCATGCAATGCGTTGAAATAAACATGAATCCACCATATCTTCGATGAAAACTGTTTTTATTTTCCCAAGTCTTACAACAATGTCTTTCCCTTCTCCTACTCTACCTTTACTCTAAGGAGCAAAAGCTAACTATTTGTCTATCTATCTATCTTTCTATGAATCTATCTAATCTAATCTAATGCCTTAAAAATGAGAAGGCGTGGCCTTTATATAGATTTTCAAATTACAATGTGCGGGCTCAGATTGAAACAACATCGAGAGCCTAGATTTTTCCATCTCAACCCTAATTAGGGTTAGGGATTGGAGAGAGAATCTAGAATGAATGAGCGGGTCCACATGGACCAATCAGAAGAGGGGTATCCAATTGGTGGGAGAGTGATCAAAGATGACCCACAATGGTCAAAGGTTCCTACTAAGCATTTAATGCTCATTGGCCCAAAATAGCCTATACCTGATTTTGTTCCTTGAATGTAGTGAATTTGGATATGTTGACTAGAATACTTTTGATTGGCCGATGAAGATTACTGGGTGCCATGTCAGCATGCTGGGTGCCATGTAGACTTAGGTATTTTCTAACTGCACCATTTTGTAACCAATATCCAACTTTGATTGCTTCTTTTGAAATTATCACCCTTTGATCATTTTCTTCCATCCATGTACTTGCTTAGGAATTCATCTTCTTGAAATAGATTGGACCTTCTGACTTTTGATGTTGGATTTCTAGAGGGACTTCAAGATGTTGCATTTTTCCTTCTACATTTGTACTTGAACTTTGATCCTTGAGATCTTGAACCTTGAATGCCTTGAATTAGATTGCATGAAACTTGGACGTCTTCAACACTGGAACTGGAATTCTAGGACTTGAATGTCTTCCTTGAAAATCTCGAATTGGAATTCTCCCTCCTCTTTCTTCTTAAAAGCTCAAACCTTCTCTCTCTAGAAACTTTCTTTCTCTTCAAAATTCACACCTTCCTCTTCTCATGTTTTAAATTCACTTTGTCACGCTTTTTCTTTTATTTTCAAAGAATTCCAACGTTTATCTTCATCATCATTTCTCTACCCATGGGCACACACTCGAAGAGGGTGAAAATTGAGATTTGGAGAGGGAATTTCTATACTTGGCCAAATTTCATCTATTCCTTGCAATTTCTTCCTTGAGCGTACATGAGCTAAGAGGAGGAATTTTCCAACACTTAACCATTTTTTGAACTTTCCTTGTTCTCTTCAACTTGGTCACATATTAGACATGGAGGAGAAATCTTCCAATGCTTAGCCATTTTTTCATCTTTCCTTGTTCTCTTGAGCATATTTGAGACATGAAGGAGAAATTTGGAATTTTTAAAAAAACTCCCCACTCTAGGAATTCCCCTTCTTGGGCGTAAATGAAGCATGACGAAGGATTTTTCCATTTTGAAGAAACTCCTTGAACTAAGAGAATTCCCTCTCCTAGGTGCACTTTGAGGGTGGAGGATTTTATCCACACTTAGTGAACTTTCATCTCCTTTCCTTCTCTGGATGTTTTTCAAAGACATTCTTCAAGCTTAATCATTTTTATGATGTTTTTCATGCCTTTCCACTTTTGGATATTTCGAGGATGTTTCTAGACTTAACCATTTTTAGATGAACTGCCTCACTTCCTCATTCTTCTGGATATAGCACCGGATATCCTTTTGTCTCTTTATTAGTTGGACCTCACCTATTACCAAAATGGACCTACCGGAAATAGACTTACTAAAAATAGTAAGTTGTTCCAAAGTCAAAATAAGGCTAATTCGGGATGCACTAAAATTTACTAAAAATAGACACTTCTAAAAAGAATAAGTTGTTCCAAAGTCAAAATAAGGCCAATTTGGGATGCAGTGAAATTTACTAAAAATAGGTTTACTAAAAATAGAAATTCCCAAAAATAGTAAGCTCATCAAAATACTCAAAATTTCATTGGCAAGATTCTTCCTTTCCATAATTAGTCAAATTTTTATTTTTCATGCCATTTGAATGCTTGGGTGCACTTTTGAGGTGGAAGATTTTTCCTTTGAAGAATAATTCCTTGCATGTGGAGAATTTTGTCACTTGTGCACAATTCCTTGGGAGTGGAGGATTTTGATACTTGGGCACAATTCCTTGACTATGGAGGATTTTGTTAGCTGGACGCAATTTTTGGATTGTGGAGGATTTTGTCTCTTGGGTGCAATTCCATGACTGTGGAGGATTTTGTCTCATGGAGTCTTGCTTCAGATTTCAGCATGCCTTGCCCTTGCCTTCCAAAATTATTCATGTTTATAATAGCAACACTCCTTTTATACTTGTTTTTGCCTCTTATTTGCTTTCCACAAGCAATGTGGGATAAAAGATTTACAACCTTCTAGAAGGTTCCATTTTGACTTTATTAATTTCCCACATTAACTTTAATTAAATAATAAAATTATGCCATAATGGGGAAAATCGATCCATGTTAGGACTCTCAAATTTGCCTAAGTCCAAGACTTGTATGGATTTGTAACCATGTCCAAACTCCAACTCCATCCATGCAAGGTAGGGAAAATTGGTCAAAGTTTGGATAAAAATCTGCTTTTACTTAGAAAAAACTTTGATCTTGCTTTGCTATCAAAAGGGGAGAAAATTGACCCTAGTATGGACAAATTTGACACTTTGAAAAATTTCACAATTTGGCCCTCAAAGGGAAATTTGACCCTAGTCTGGATAGTTCTCATACTTAGAAAAATTTCCACATTCCATACTCCTCTTGAGGGGAAAAACATGATATGTCTGTACATCTCCAACACTTAGAAAAAATTCGCATGTCTTCAATGTTAGCCCTCAGGGGAAAAAAGACCCATGCTTGGACTAATTTGACACTTAGAAAACATTTGGAGTCCACTCTTGCTTTGTAGGGGAAAAATCGACCCTAGCTTGGACTATTCCAACACTTAGACAAATTTTCAGTTTCTCTATCCAATCCAAGGGAAAATCGACCTTAGTCTCGACAATTTCCAGACTTTGAAAATTTTTTAGTGTATGTATTCAGTCTTGGGGGAAAAACGACCCTTGTCTGGACACTTTCCAGACACAAAAAAATTTCCAAGTTCCCAACTTTCTCCAAGGGAAAAATGACCCTAGGCTGGACAATTTCTAGACTTCGAAAATTTTCAATCTCACCCTTGGGGGAAAATCGCCCCTAGTCTAGATTTTTTAAACACTCAAAATTTTCAAGCAGAATTCATCCAAAGTGGTGGAAATTCATAGTATGCTTGGATTTTAACCCCAACACTTGGAAATTTTCAGGAAAAAAGCCAATTAAAGAAGGGAAATTCATGTAGAGTTCGGATTTTGATCAAAATATGAGGAGAAATTCATGTATAGTCCGGATTTTGCGTATTTTTATAAAGAAAATTGATTTATTGTTAGGATTTTGGCTGTTTTGTACGTAAAAAAACAATTTTATAAGGGTTTTAAGGCCCTTATGCATGAAATACGCCTTTATATGGAATTTTGGACAAATTGGCTAGCCAAAATTTAAATACACTTAGAATTTTACGTTCAACCCATTATAACATGACCCCGACGAACTTTGATTTTAGCGTTCCTAGTTTAAGATCACAACTTTGCCACTTGATTTCCCCATTACCTCTCAGTCTTTTAAAGCATTGGATTGCCAAATGTAATGCCAAAATTTGCCGAACCTAACAACTACGAGCAAAAGAGGGGGTTCCCATTTGCAATGGGGTGATGGTGTGAAAACTTCACAACAAGACCTAAGAAGAGTAACAGGGTTCAATGCCACAGAGGAATCCCTTACCCTAAGAATGATTGCCAATAGTGAAGTCACCTGACTCACTAAGTTGAGGTATGACAGTCGCATGATGACTGTTACAGACATTGAAGATGAAGGTGTCCGGTTCGCCGTTGCGGTGATCAGTTACAAAGTTTATCAATCAAGTTGTCTCAACAACATACCTAGTGGAGCTATTCATGCAACTCATAGAATCATGCACGACAACGCCAAATATGACATATGCGCTATGTTGAGAAGTCAAATCTTTGAAAACCTGAAGAAGCTCGGAATGGTAAAGAAGAAATTCCTGAAGTATGGACATTGAGGTATCTAGGGATAAAGGTGATGAGACAAAAGTCACAACCGGTGATCAGGACACAACTGGTGAACAGTTGACAATCGGTGAGCAGGATAAAACTGGTGAGAAGACCCCAACCGGTGTACAAGCTACACCAATCAGACTGGAAGAACAAGAAACAAGGGAATCATCAGCAAGGATGGCTGAAGGAAAAGATACTGATAACGCAGAGACGGCCAAAGTTACCCAATAGGTCGCCAAAGAGGAAGAAGTAGAGATACAGGTTGATGAGGTCAATAGAGAAGAAGAAGAGCAACAAGAAGACAAGGTAGAGGAAGAAGAAGAGCAACAACAAGAAGAGAAGGTGGAAGAATAGAAGCAACCAGAAAAGGGCACTAAATAGAAACAACCAACAGATATACCAAGCTCATCTTCATTGAAAACATTGGAAGGGTTATGTCAGTATGGTCAGTATGGTCAGTAGAGAAGAGACTGGTCAGTAGAGCCAGATACAAGGGAAGTATCAGTTGACAGGATGATACCTGACAGGGGAAGTACTCCTTTGCAAGTTATGATATGTTTTTCCACCAATGCCAAAGGGGAATATTGTTGGCATTATGCTTAGTTGTCATCATTGGCAAATATCAAACACACTGGTCTTTAAGTTAGAGAAACATTAGTGAATCGGTAGTTGTCCCAGTGGACGACCATCAAACTTACTAGGTAATCAGTGTACTAACATTGGTCACAATAATATCGGTCTTGTCCAACCGGTCTAGTAGGAAACCACAAGAGGCAGATGATTCAACTGGTAGCACACCGGTTCCCACTCAAAGTATAAGATCTACTGGTCAGTGCTTTATAATCCGATCCAGTTTTTGCAAAGCGTTTTTGGGATGAATTGGAGTTTTTCTGCGAGCGTTTCGGGTTGAACTGAAGTTCTGTATGCGAGTGTTTTAGCTTGATCAAGAGTTATGCATGTGAGACTTTCGAATCGCTTTCCATAACAGCAACATTTTGGAAGAGTTACAGCTTGGTGCCACAGTTTGGTGTGGTAATGTGAAGATCATTATATATACGGGTCATCATGTTAGAAGTGAGGTTGTTGAAATCAAGTGCGCAGAGATAGAGCAGAGCAGAAGAGCCGAGTCTTCTAAGAAGGGATACAGTCACCAAGAGTGAAAGACAAAGATTAAATAGCCAAGCAGAGCGAGAAAAGAACAAGTATGATTTGATCGACAGATTGAGTGTCTAAAGATCATTTCTTTTAATGTGTGAAGCTCAAAAAAATCCCTTTATCAGGGTGAACCCTAACATGTTCCATTGTATAAATCCCTTCACCGGGTGACATCTTGATTGATGTTCTTAAGTCCTTTGGTGAGGCAACTCCTAACAGGGTCAAGATCTTAACCGATCTATATCAAATCCCTTGACAGGGTAGCATTCTAACAAGTGCTTTTGTAAGCCTTTAACATGGCAACTTTATTATTGCAGTAGTGAAGATTGTGGGTTCTATCCGACCGTGGTTTTCTCCCTCTAACCGAGGGTTTCCACATATAAATCCTATGTTAGCTTGTGTATGTGATTTCTGTTCAAGTTACTTAAGCATTCATTACATTTTCAGTATTACACATTAGCTGTATTCAGTTTAACGGGATAAGAAAAAGAAAAAGGTTAAATAAGTTGAATTGATTGATTCACCCCCCCTCTCAGGCATCGGTTAGGATTAACAATTGAATGATGATTGAATGAATATGTACTTTATAGAGTGATGAGTGATGATTGAGTTTTGATTTGATGTATTGGTGAGATGATAGATAAGTGATCCTTGAGTGCTTTGAATGATTTTTCCTTTATACATTATTGGTCAAGGGTCACCAGCTTTCATAAGAATTGAGTCACCACTTTCCAATGTTGCCTTTGAGATAATATATTTTTTCCCAACTTGATCTCCCTTGGATGCCCTTCTCAAATGAAACCTTCTCCCTTTATATCTTTTGTGAGGAAGGGTCACACCTCTTCACCATGTCTACACATTGCAATGGTCACACCCTTTCACAATTACCACCCTTGCGAAGGGTCACAACCCTTCATCTTTTGAAAGTCACTTCCTTACTTTCTTCATTTTCCTCTCTTCTTTTAATGCTTCCTTAATTCTTATTCTCCGTACTTCCTCCTTCCCTGTCCTGTTCAAATGAAGTTCTCTTCTCTCCCTTTTATACCTCTCATTTGAGGGAGACACAACTTTTCGTTTCATGCCCTTTGACCATTCATTAAACTTAATTGAATTTTAATTTTATTTTGTATATTTTAATCTAAAATCTATTTATATTCTTTTTATATTTTAATATTATTATTTACTATTAAATCCTATTTCAAAAAGGGGGACATTACGTGCACAAAACCATTGACTCCAACATTTAAATTTTGATACTATTTTTTTTCAATATTATATGTTTTTCCAATGTCCAACCTGCATATCAAATGTCTAATCAACGTTATATACAACATTATAAGTTGAACCCAAAAAAATATTTAATGTGGCTAAACATATATCTAAAGATGCATTATAGACAAATATTTATTTTACATTATCAAAATACTTCTTTCTTATGCATGGTGTACAAATTTTCTTTCTAAACATTCACTCACTCGTTTTCTAGATTGGATAAGGGTCAAATGACAAAATTCATCATCATAATCATCCATCAAACCACATGAATCTCTAGCATGCTCTTGTGCTCCATCAAAATATTTGCAATAACATCTAAGATGATTACCATCTCAAAAAATAATTATCTCGAAAAATCTCTTGAAACTCAAGATAACTCCAACCTCACCCCGGTATCCAAGTATCCATCAACACATGCAATCAATCAAACCATGCTAAGGTCCAAATGCAATGCCTCATTCTCATATAACTCCCAAGCACATGACTGGTGTACTCAATACCAAGAATAACTATCTAAGTGAATGTCAAAGCTCCAACTACAAAGTCAAGAACACATCATGACCTAACATCTCCTCTTTGGAGATCACATGCTCTAATGAAAATATCTTGCTCCTAAGAGCACTTATATCATGCAAATACTCTTATGTGCAATCAGGAGTCCATCACAGCGCAACACCAAACCATCATCTCAACCAAGGATCAACTATCAAAATTGACAAGTCATAAACTAACACCTCAACCAAAGACTTCAAGAGTCCTCCATGGCTAACCAAGATGTTAACATCTCCAATAACACGAAGTAACCATTTTTTAAATGAAGATCGCCCAATGGCCCACACACACTCAACTATAATAAGAGCAGCTCCAAAAAATAAAATAGAACCAAGACCTCCAAGGGAAGAAGATAAACCACCACCAAAACATCAGTGTCAAAACTAAAGGATTCCACCAAAGGGCCTAACCAACCTATCCATGAAATAGTGATAAATACCATGCTATTAGTCCCAACTGTTGACTATATAGGGTTTCTAATCATCCACCCTTTAATTCAATGCAACATACTAATGCACAAATACATGCTGACAAGGCCAACTAACTAAATGCACATCAACAATAAAAAGACTTATGGATATAGAAAATATGCATGAGTCATTATATTGCAACTAATGGGTGGCCAACACCCAAAATTACATAACTAGTAGACCCAAAATTGATGCAACATGCAAACTCACCATCACTTTAGTAACATGCAAACCAAGATAACAAAGAAGATAACTTTTAGATTTAAGGCTCAAACACCATTTCATTTTCATATATAAATTGAACTAAACAAACATCTAAGAGAGAAAATAACCTCCTAACACTAAACTAAACCACCACCTATAATAATGAATCAATAAATGCCAAAACCCATCAACCACCTACATGACCATGCGGTGCCAATGCTTATATGTATATGGATATCTATGACACCATAATCATCACTTTTTTTACTCGTACTCAACTCTCACTAAACTGAGATTCCAAGTCTCACACGTGTCAGCGATGTCCTCAAACCAAAAGACAACTTGTGTACTTGTCTTTATCAAAGTCAGCACTTTGAAAATATTAATAAACTTATATCAGGAAGTACTAAAATTGATAGTAAGATGTAACATCACATTGGTCTCATAAAAATATGCACTCCCACAAGTTTTCACCTACTAATTCATTTGGATGTTCATACAATCACATCCCAAACTTTAGAACTTTACTAGCACTCGTACAAATAAAATCTTCTTTACCCAAGTGAAAATCCACTTGATCCACTATGTAGTACTTTGCAAGTTTTCTCCATTGCCTGTTCAAAGTCTAAAATCTAATTCTGTATACAAAAGATACGACTATTAAACTATCCTAGATAAATGTGGGCTTTAGCACCAGATTATGAAATAAACAATAAAATTTAAAAACCAAATCCATATTACTGCATAGTGCTCAAAGATAATTCTTTGATGACTATAAGCAGTGGAGAATTTGATACTGTATATGAAATTTCTGCTCTTTGAAAAGAAACATCCTCTTTAGGCAAGTTGAAAAGTGTGTATATATATATATATGTATGTATGTATGAATGTGTGTGTGTTTGTGTATACACACACACACACACAGATATATATAATTTATTCCCTCAAGTGAATACAATTATTTATTGCAAGTTGATTGGGAGTATCATTTTCTTGATATACATCGGGCCATATATCAGTCATTCTATGAACTATCTTTCAAGGCTCATGTAGGAACCAAAGGTGTGTCACTAGAAATTAGAAAGAAACAAAGTGAGTATTAAGGTACATTTGTGGCATAGTGGGACATGGCCTAAAATACAAATAGAATGATAACTTTTTCTTGACAGGATACATTGATGGTGACTACTGGATCTATAGATGACAGGAAATCAACTTTACAATTTGTTTTCATTTTGGGGTCTAGTCCAACACTATGGGATAGTAAGAAGAAAACCACTATTGCTTGCTCTTCTGCATAAGCAAGATATCATGCCACAAATGGAGTTATTTGTGAAGCAATATGGTTACTTTTTGACAGGAATAGGCGTATCTAAGCAACAGCTTATAATTCTGTTGTGTAACCATTAGGGTGTATTTAATCTTGTTCACAATCCAATCTTTTGTTTGTGCTCAAAACGCATCACATAATGGTCAAGTGCCACTACATTTAACAACATGATGAACAACAAAATATTCAAGTGCAATGTTATTAAACTGAGGAGCAGCATACTGATATTTCGTCAAATCACTTGCAGTAATGAAGTTCAAAGTATTTCAAAGCTTCTTGGTTTGTGCTCTAGAGAAAGTCATTTAAGAAGGGTAGATTATTAGAATAATAATCATAACATTTAATTAACAGCTTCAATAGTTGGTTAATCCAATAACAGACCTCATTCATATATTCTTTTTTGATCAAATAATAAATTTGGTCATTACCTCAAAACATAACAGCACAAAGAAGTTACCACTCAAATGAAAAACAAACCATTTTGGACCCTCAAAAGAATATTGCAAGATTAAATAAATTTATAATTAATAAATAACTGAAGATATTTCTTGTCAAATGGAGAGGATTGCCAGAGAGAGATAGTACATGAGAGGGAGACATTTATTTAAGGGCATTGATAATTGTTTGTTCTTATAGGAGGCAGAGTATGCCTATCATTATGCACAACTGTATTGCCAAATACGACACTATAAAAAAGATCACAAGATGTACCTGTACAAAGTATCACATTTTATTAGCAGTATCATAAGTAGAATTCATGCCATTGGTCAATTGTAAATATAGTCTATGGTACTGTTCTTGATTAAATTGGATAAGCAGTGCAGTTTCCATATCACCATCATTCATCTCACTAATGCTTAAGTAGTCGATCATTTCAGTTCTAGTCAGCAATTTGCAAGTGCCATAAAAAGTGCACCTTGGTGTGCTATAGAGAGCAAAAGACATTTTATCAAGAACTTGGGGTGGTGGTAGCAAGGATATGAAGTATTTCACAATCTCATGGTCACACCAATATCATGAAGGATCAACGGACTGGATTTTTCTATAAGATATAACTGATGCACAGTAGTACAAGCAATGGTCTATTTATGTTGTTCAACTTGTCCACTGAACCCTGTATCCTAATGCTGCTCCCTGCCCCCTACAAAAAGTTGAGGAAGGATAAGTCCTTACCAATCCATTAAGAAATCCATTTAAGTTCAAAATCATGCATTTCTGTCTAGGTTAATGATAAAAATTGCCTTCATATTGCATCTCTGAAAAAGGTTACCTTTGAATTCGGTAGTTTAACTTATAATAACTATTAGCAAAATCCTTGTTCCAATATCTGTCATTTTGATACAAACATGCTTTATTGATCTCACAGGTGGGAGCAGGAATTTTGGCCATTCCAGCAGTCACCCAAGAAGCTGGATTTTTAGCATCAGCTGCAACATGCTTGTTCTGCTGGTTGTATATGGTAATGTATTATTAAGTAAAATAGGTTTTTTGATTCATTATGGGATACTCTTGTTTCTCTGAACATTGGAATCCAAACAATGATGCAGGTTGTAACAGGACTTTTGGTTGCAGAGGTGAATGTTAATACAATGTGTGAGCTTGGTTCAGGTGGGGTATCCCTAGTAAGTGCAATCCACCAACAATTTATATACATATAAATATGCTTTTGTTAATACAATGTTAATGCAACTATTAACATAGAGCATTGGGAAACCAACATAAAATTGCTTGTTATACCCATAATAAGACTGCATGCTGAATTTTCAAATCCTTACCATGCATAACCAACAATTATCTTAGATATTATAGATCTGTCATTATGACAGCTGCACTAGCAGAGGAGCCAATTGAGGATCATCGTCCTGGATTCTTTTCATCATATGCTAATAGAGGGATCATCAATTTCAATTGGAGTCCATCTGTACCAGTTGTATCTTTCAGTGGTCCACGATGGTGAGACAACTAAGACCAGATATGGAAAGTGTATGTCTTTTCAGGGGCAGGGGAATCCAAACTTCTGCTGAAGTGAGGGGGAAGAGACCAACCCTCTTATTGGCCATGGCTGCTGACTGGATGGGATCTCTTAGTGACAGGTCCCTAGAGGACTGAAGGGGGACCCTTGTGATCTGAATGTGTGGGAGAATTGTCACCTGGGGAGAATCTGCTCAGTGCAAGGTATGTTACTGTAGTGTGAAATTAGTTCTTGTATGTGGGAAAATTTGATAGGAAATTTGAGAAATTAATGTGGAGGCTCCATTAAAGTAAGATCAAAGGTGGAAGTGGGAGGCAGAAAGTGAATCACACCTTGCAGTAATCAAAGGGGGATGGGAAGCCTCAGCGATTTCAAAAGAATGGTAGACATCTCAACATAAGGAAATTCTTAAGAAAAAGGAGCAAGGAATAGTAAGTAATTGGTGGCGTCAAGAAATAAAATGTGGAAAACAAGGAAAAGCTCTAGACTAGGAACATACAAATAATTGCAATATTTTTAAATATTTCAAAATTAGCTAAATATTTCTCATTTTTCATGTCTGGAGATGATTTTATAGACCTAGAGGTAATATTTCTACCAATAAATTCCGATTTGAAAAAATTATAGCTTACTAGTTTGGCAACCATAAGTTGTGTTATGGATAGATTAAGAATGGGGAAGGAGTGTAGAAATAAGAATCTTGGGAAGTGGCTTTTTCCTAGCCTTTTTTGAGAGTGAGGAGGATAAAGATAGGGCTTGCTAGGGAGGACCTCGGTTTATGAATAAGTACGATTCCATTTCCATCCACAAACATCAAAATTTCATAAGGGTAAGGAATTGATGGCAAAATTACTTGTGGGTTAGTTTATTGGGTTAGCATGAAAATTGGGAATATCTTTATTTTTCAAAATTCTTGAAACATAATTGGAGACCTAGCATATCTAATGTAGCTAAGAAAAACATACCTGGACACTTACGCATGGATTTGGGTAAAACCAAAAATCTCTCCAAGCCTTTTCAATCAACAATTAGACTTTTCACATACTTGGGAACCTGGCATTAGAGACTAGATTATTGAGTGATTACCCTAAATGAGCCTTATTTGTCATGAACTGGGCGTTTTGAAAGCGTTTTCCAGAAATATAAGCTAAAGTAGAAATCAGTCAAAAACAAAATCCTACATGATGAACCTCCCACAAAATAGCCAGAATTTTAAAACAATCCAACTAGGAATGAGATTGTCATCAAGCAAGACGGATGCTGTGCAAGCTGCCATGCAAGCAAGACAGTTGTGCAAGCTGCCTTTCAAGTTCACAGTTTCTGTTCAGGGTAAGCAGGAGCCATGCATACATGTTTTTTTGTGGACATTCCAGTCGGATGAAGATCTGCAATAAATCCTGTTGTGCATATTCTGAGGTAGTGGTGGTTGATTTTTCAGAAATATTTTATTGGTAAAACCAAATTAAATGAAGTTATTTTATCTATTTCTCCAAAAAATGTAAAGGTATTTTATATAATATTTTGGTGTAAAATTTTTATCACTTCATTACCTTTCCACTCGTTCTGTCCATATAGTCCCCCTTTTTCAATTTGGTCACCAGATAAAAAAATAGGCATATTAAGGGCGAGGATGGATGTCAGCTTTTAGCAAGAGGAGATGGAGGTGAAGGGGGTGGTGTAATTTGAAGATATCCTAATAATGACATCAAAGTGAAATTGTTTGTGACACATAGAAAACAAAGAATTCTGGAAATGATAAAAGATGATGGCCAAGGAAATAATGAGGAACGAAGACCCTATCATTATAAACTCAACATCACATGCTTTTGAAGTCATTTATCTTGTTAACCATTTTTCATTTTTCAAATTCCTTTCCTTGTTTCAGAGCCATTTCACCTTGCAGAAAACTTTAAGGAAGCACATGACAAAAGCAAATGGGAGGTTGCATCACTAGGAAGAAGCTGGTCATCCATGAAAGGTTTTCAAATGACCTTGAGGTCTTGGATATCCTTTAGGTCTAGGTATGGAGAGTCTAGCAGTGAGATTGTCATGGAGTTTGTCAGCTTGCTAATTTATGATGTGGCAACAGTAAAAGGCTTACATTCACAGAAGGTTTGGTTTCGAGAGCCACAGACCTGCCAATGGAGGAGAAACTGAGAGAAAACACAGGACTGGTAAGGAGTTCATTCTTCTTGGAATGCCAAAAATCCTAAATATTCAGCCATGGGAGTACTTTGAATCAATCTGCTGCAACCATGGCCAGACTTTGCTATCATAGTCCAGAGGTTCCTCTGTCACCTTTGGCATAGGAGATTTATTAATGTGCCGGCTTAATTTGTTGAGAAAAATAGCAGGGGATGTACAAAAGGGGTACTCTAAGCTCTCATCTCATCATGGCCTCATCAGATGATTATAGAAGAATTGTAGCTATCATTGCCAGAAATTTCATTGGTGGATTTTGTCTCCCTGCCTGCAGCTGAGACTTAGCTTGTGTTAGAACAAATCTGAGGAAGATCCCCGTTATAGCTGAGAAGCTCACAAGTATGTGTCCCAGAACAAGGGCACATTAGTCGAGAGGCAGAGATCCTCAACAATCACTGAGGATCCTATATTTGCTGTGCAAGAAGATGAAGTCTTAATTCTAGAAGCTAACTCAGCTACTGTGCAAGGCACAAAAGCTAGCACTCAAAGTGCCGCTCAATCAGAGGACGTCAAATTTGAAGATGGAGATGCTGCACAAGCAGCACCCAAGCAAGAAAACCCTACATATGCATTAAGTGTTCCTGTGCAAGAAAACTGGGCTGTGCAAGTAGAAGAAGCAATGTTGTCATCATGCTATCCTTTTACTGCACAATTAGAACAAACTATAGTTCAAGCAATAGATTTAGAATCATTGAAATGGGGGACAAACAATCCTCATATCAAACAATTGCGTAGACGTTAGCTACAAGAGGAGAATTAATTGCTACAAAAGAAGAGCTGGCTGCTGCACAAGTGAAACACCAAGTACAGGAAGAAGAGTTTGTAGTTCTTAGAACTCATTTCGCACAAATGGAGGAAATGAGAAGAAGAAAAGAATAACCTTTTTCTAAGGAACACTAGGAAATTACATAGTCAAGGAAACCATAGTTGGAAAACTCAGACTTACCGTGGACTTGGCAGCCCAAATAATTGGACTTGGACACGGACTTGGCAAAAGGAAAAAACTGTAGCTTTACCAAAAAAAACAAGAAATTAATGCATTTAGAGATCATAAGAGCCATAATTGAAACATTACACATGTCATATGATCTCCAAACACTCAATATTTGTAATTTCATCATTCATATTCATAGTTTCAAACTTTAAAATGTATAACAGCAGCATAAGTTTATAAATGTTTTTAAAAGAACATATAATGATATTTCCATGTGTGAAAAATAGAAAACTAAAGTCTACATCTTCCTCTTTTCTCCTAATATAACTCAATTCTCCAAGCCTTGAACTAGTAGGTGCCGAGGTATCTAAATGATGAGTTGATTCTTCTTCTTCAAGATCAAAGTCCTTGCCTTCATCCTCCATTTCATTAGATTCATCCAATGTTGCTACTTTTGCTTCTTCTGCTGCTCCTCTCTCTAATTCTGCAAGATCTTCTGTAGTAAGGAGGACATCATCACCATCATTTTGTTCATTGATGGTCCAATGACCATATGGATCAGTTTCGTCCAAGTCAATGGCCTCATGTGAAACAGTGAAACACCCTCCACCTTTCTAGTGTGAAAGCGAAGGTTGTACTGAATGAAAACAAATCATTGAGTTGCTTCTAGGTCAACCTATTTCTCTTCTTCGTGTGAATTTTCTCAAATAAACACCAATTTTGTTCACACCCAGAAGCACTACATTATGGATCAAAACACAAATGGCTCTTTTTTGAAGATTAGGTGTTCCAACACCATGATTCTCCCACCATAAACCTACAAAAAAACATTTAGAAATATTAGAATTGAGTAAAAAATGCAACAATCAAGTTTCTAATTTTTTCTTCTAGTATTGAACTAAAATTTTTACCTGGGGGTTGTTTTCTTCTCTTGCCAATAGCTTGTTGTAATGTCCCCGGTTTTGTCAGCATTTGAATTTTAGAGGTTAGCCTATTACAGTGATCCTTATAGGCTAATTATTATGGATAGAGGGTCTTCTGAGGCAGAGCCTTGGCTTGGGAGGGTCTTGCCTTCTCCACGATTCAGCAAGTTACAGGTTGGTCTTCATTTGGCTCAGATCGGACTTCGTTTGGGCTTAGTATTGTGTACTTACTATTTGTGGTAAGTTGGGTGTTGATCGAGATGAACCCTTTCTATTTTTGGAAAGTGCATTTGGTCACGTGGAGAAATAATAGGTGTGACTCCTATTTCAGATGACATATTTAAATGACGAGTATTTTGGGAGTTATTATATTTTTAGTGGCCAAATTATTATTAAATCATTAAATGGCTTATTATAAAGTTATAATTTAACTTTATAATTTCACTTAAGTTGAGGGTTAAGTCATCATTGGAAGGGGCCATTATTTAATTAATTATTAAACCTAAGTCGCATTATTATAATGATACCTTATTATAATAATGTTTTAAAGGAAGTTGTTAAAAAAGAGTTGTGTTGAGTGGAGATCATTTGGGAAACTTTTCCCAATAGAGGATTATAAATATGAGCCCATTTGATGAGAAAGGCATCCGATTGATTATTTACTTTTGTTGCCTTTGAGGAGTTTCTGAGTTTTCTGATTTCTAAACCTTTTCTGAGGTATAAGGGTTTGCTTTTCTGAGAGGTGTATTCCACCTATTTGCTGCTGAGGTAAAGCAAATTGAGTTTGCTTCTCTACCGTGTTTACTGTTATTGAGAAGCTGTTTGTAAGTTGGTTTGATATCTGAAGGTTTTAGTAAGCTGTGATAACTGTGGTTGAAAAACATTATTGTTTATTCAAGCTGATAGTATTTGCAACTGCTATTGAGAGCCATGCATATCAGTTTATATTCTACAACGATTGGCTTTGATTGCACACGATCATCATTTTCCTTCTGCATACTTGGGTGAATTACTTTCTTATTCAGGGTTTGCTGCTGTTGATTAAATCACATCTGCATTTGGTCACATTGAGGCTCCTGTGAGTTTTGGCTGGGAAATTGGAAGGCTGTTGGTTTATGTCCAAGGCTGCATATTGTATGGTGTGAGGGTCTTCCATTAGCAAGGAGGACTTAATACACAGATGACATCAACCAATACAGGGGCTGCGTATCATTCTTTGAGGCTGCGAATTCATCATCAGGCAGCCACATTTTATGTATAAGGTGCCAAATTTTATAATTTTATATATGTGATGCCAGCTGAACATTGATACTATCTATTTTGATTAGTTATGCAAGCAAGTGGAATTAATAATAAATTGCTGTTGTAATGATTTTATAATTTGGAAAAATTTAATAAAAGTATATATGTTTGGGAAATACAAAATTGCAAATTAAGTTGGGAGGGAAGTTAGTTTGCAGTTGAGAGCCAGTTGGGCTCTTTACAAACTACTAATTACCCGCCTATTCCTAACTAGCCGTTAGGATTTGAATTCAGATTTTTTATTCTTAACAAATGAATTCCTAGGACTCTCAAACCGACTCAAAGGCCTTCCATTTGGTCTTGTTAGATCATTTGTAATTGAAAACATCCATTCTAACCCTTGGTGTCCTACCCATGCCCACATTACATAGATTGGTCTTATGGTCCTTATCAAGACCATTAGGACTTATATACATTTTATGCTTTTCAATACAATCAAAATGCATGATAGGCTTTAATACATCATAATTAGGCCCTTTAGACCCTTGTGCACTTCTCCCATGCCTTGGTGGCATTGTAGAACTTCTTGCTTAATCAGGTGCTTCTGCACCATTGATGCTCTCAATGCAAGTATACCATTGCTGCAATGTGATTTGTGGAAGCTTTTTAACTCTTCTTCCCTGCTGGTTGCAAACCTATGGCCTCTTGTTTTTCTTCCTCTCTCACACTTTTCCTCTCTTCTTCTCATAACAAGGAAATAAACACCTTTTAGGGTAATAAGGAAAAGATATGCAAAATAAAAAGTAAAAAAATATTTTTTTTAATGTTTTATTGACTGCCAAAATGGCATGCCACGCGGCCGGGTTAGAGACCATGGACTTAGCGAGTCAGCCCCTGATTCGCTGACTCCGTGAGTCATGCGAGTTAGGTGGTTTGACTCGGCGAGTCCTGAGTCAGGGTCAGCCTGACCCAACGAGTATCACTAGGAACAACTACCCGAGTGACCCGCCCGACTCATCACGGGTCACAGAACAATGGTTTTCGGGCATTTTATTGCCAGACATTGATGTCATAGGTCCATATTTTATGTAACCAACAAACGGGTATGTTGAATATTTGATTGTAATTAGACTTATTATCTAGATCTCTAGTTTTACTTCTGTAATGAACTTTCAAATTGTAATTGGTCACGTGCATTTGAAATATTGTATTTGAATCTTATTTCATTGGTTATTTTCTGCAATAAAGTTCTATATTTGCAATACACTTCTGCACTTCCATATTCTATCAAACACATCAAAACAGGGGAAAAAACAAAATTAACAAGGGTGTATGTTACAAAAGAAGATTTGCAAACTATGCAATTCTCGTAAAAATGTCTTTTAATCTCCTAGGGGTTTTCCTATTTAATATCAATTTATTTATATAGTGCAAGTGGATGGAATATGTTATTGAATCATTCGAATATTTTTGGTTTAGATATTTATTTTGTTCATAACAATTTGCCCCTTTTTTATTCTAACTTATTGATGTGTGTCATTAGGTTTCAATGGCATTGAGGACATTGGGTAAAGGAGGAGTGCAAGTTGCTTGGTAGGACATATAATCACTAATATTTACTAAATATTTAAAGTGGCAGTGGTCTAGAATATTTGAGAATAGTGGTTTTGCAAGAATTGGTTAAAGAAATTTAAACGATGTTTGTATCTCACAAAATCAATTATTCGAAAACCATATTTTAAGATTGTAGAGTAGTCATTGGAGATTCTTAATTAGATAACTCTGGGGAAAACATGATGCTTAATGGCCCCACCAAGGAAAAAAGTGTTAGTGTGATTATGCCTCTATCACAGCATAGGTTAATCTTAGGTATTTTTGTAATGATCCCTTTTTGGACCCTTACTTGAATTGTTCTCAAATACCTTATTAGGGTTTGGTTTATGTTTAAGAATGACAAATTGTAATGTTTCATACTAGGAGGATGTCAATTTCCAGTAATTATCATACGTCATTATGCATATAAATTATATTATATTAAGAATAATCTCTAATTCACAATATATGCTTAAGCTCTAATTCCTTACTTCACTCCTAACCACAGATCTTAAGAAAGATGGTAGATTTATTGTGCTAGGATGCATGCATAGTCTACAAGTGGATTCCCTCAAGGTTCTACCTATCTCGGGATCTTTCCATCATGTGACCAATTACTTGCCTCTTCCTACACACACTCCCTATCCCCTTAATAGTGATTAGTGAGTTATTAAGGAATTGAATAAGTATATATTAATAGTTTATATAAAAAAAACATAAATAAACATATAACACAGCTCATATATAATTTCATTCTTATTAACATATATAAATCATATATATAATTATGATTATCAATAATATATATATATATATATATATATATAATTTTGATTATTAATAATTAAACATATTCAATATATATGTATGTAATACTTTACTTTAAATATATTTATTATAAAGCATATATAATTATATCATTTTAATATCTATGTATATAAATCTATGTCCTAATCGAAGTATATAAATTTCTCGTTCATTTCTTATATATAGTATTCCCTCCTTGATATAATAAATATTTCTTAGTCTTTTGAAGATGTCTATTTTATATTATAATATTATTTTATCTTTCATTCCATGACTATTCATCTTTTTTTTATCGGAATATATATATTCATTTTCTTCCCTTGAGTTCCTCCTACATTTCCTCCTTTATTTTCTACTATCTTTTCTCCTTCATTTTCTCCTATATTATTATCTCCCAAGTTTTTTCATATTATTTCTTAAATGTTCTTCCTTTTCCCTCTGTGATATAATGTCTTTGCCCACTCAATATATATATAAACATGACTAGTCACGTCTTTTGAATTATAGTATTAGTATTAATAATTTACATTTGATTATTATAAAACTCTTTATGGGTGGTATTATTATTAATTATAATTATTTATGGGTGATATTTGTAACTTATAACTTTTCCCTTATTTACAATGTACGAGACTTTAATACTAATTATTTATTAATTAGGAAACTATTTTAATTATTAATATAGGGAATCTAATCATTTATCAGTATACTTAATATTAATAGGAGATAATATAAGAGATACATTTAATTATTAATTTAGAATTAAATAATTATCATTATTTTAATACATATAGATTATTGATTAATTTATTTAATTAGTCTAATAATACATTATAGCGTTATTTCTAACAATTATATTAATTATATATGAATTGATATATGGAACCTATTTAAGATGACATTTGCATCAATTATACATACACATTAGAAAATAATATATTTGTACATACATTGATTATGGCTCATGACAATTTTATTTACTTTAGTTTCTTATTTGTAATTAAATAGGTTTCAATCTTGTCCTTTGGAGTGCAAAGTTTCATCCTCTTCATTAGGAGTTACAATTTCTCATTCTAGAGAGTGAGGAGTCTCCTCATTGGTTGGGACTTACACTCATGGAGAATCAGTTGTTATCCTTTTCTCCTCACACTTTCTATAAAGGCAATTTGTAAAGAGTCTGCCTGGCTCTTTGCTGAAGATATTATTAATTCCTAAATTCGCTTGCAAAGTCTTGTGTTTTTCTTTTAACAATAATTAACTTATTGAATATTTTCCAGAATTGAGTAATATAGAAAATAATTTATTTTAAACTTCAACACTTTGCTGGAAATGATCACATTCATCAAATTTATTCTAATTTTCAATTGTCATACAACATAACAATTAAAAAATGGTAAATGAGCACCTTTTTGGAAAAAAAAATAACCAGCTGGAGATGAAACGCAGCCCTCCAGGAATGCACACTAACTGTCAAAATGTTCACACAGCCCTCCCAACATGTGTGTGGGCTGCCAGGAAGAAACACAGCTCATTGTAGAAAATAAAACAGCTTTCTACCAAACACAATAACCTCTTGGAAAAATCGAACCTCCTCTTTAATTCAGCAATTGTTCAAATCTCCTCAAACTTGGTATACCTCAGCACCAAGATTTACATTCACAGATTCAGTATGAATTTCCAGAATTCAGTTTGCAAAATTCACCATCAACCAGTGATGATTCAAATTGCCAAAAGAGAGGAATCAGTCCTCAAACCCTAGCCATCTTCTTCACAACCAAATTTTATAAAATTTATAAGTCAAGAATGAATTTCTTTTTGCCCAAAGCATTGCTTTTATAATAAAAGATATCTTCTCTCACACACTTTTCACTTACAAAAGACTTTGCTTTATGTGCACATTTGAAATATAATAAACTATTATATTTCTCTTCACTTTAATGCTGAAAATGCCCCTTTTATTAAAATAATGCTATTCTGACACATAGGGTCCTTGTTTTATGAGCTCAAGATTTAAAACTTCTCAACCCGGTTCCAAAGAGCTATAACACTAAGATGCCTAGAATACATTCTCAATAAAAGTGGCAACCTTATCCGATTTAATTAAATAATAATCATAATTCACCCATCTTGCGAAAACAACTGAGGAAGCATCAAAATCAAAATCTGACAGCACAAGAGTGATCTTGATGATGAAAGATGATGAATGAACTTGATGGGGTGACTTACTAAAAATAGACGCTCCCTCCAAGAATCTTGGAGTCCAAACTGAAAGCTGGAAATAAAATCTGAAAGCATCATATAACTCCTCTAAATCCTCCGAGCTTAGTATAACCATAAGTTGACTTACTATAAATAGTAAGTCCCTCAAAAAGGGGCCAAAACCCCCAACAGGGTCCTCTAATCACCAGTATTAGCCTACAAGGACCCAATGATAGGCTAAATCCACTAACTCCAATGTTAGCTCAAAATGGAGACATTACAGTCCTCTCTCCCTGAAATTGCTTGTCCCCAAGCAATCTCAAAAAATAAAACATAGAAGTCCACCTGGATCCCAAGGATAGAATGGAGTAATGTCCCTGTAATCACCTGCAAACTCTTGTGGAGAAATCATCATCCACTGAGCGAACCCGACACACTGTCAACATGCCAACCATAGTGACCCACACATCCCGTAGTGCCGAACCTGTCACTACCTACACACCCTGCCAATTTTCTCTGAAGATGAAGCCCATCTGTGCAATAGGGACAAGAACTCCCAAAAACAATTGTACTTGAACTTAGATATCCATCCTCTGCAAAACCATCATGGATATGCTGATCCTTCAAGTGCCCCCTGCAAACTTGTAGTAACTAACCCCATCAACTGCAGATGGAGTAAAGCCATCCCATAAAGGATGATACAACCTAGGAGCCAACCCACACCGATGTGCAACCAAATCCTCAACCAGTGGGTCAAAAGAAAAATGATGAACGCTCCTCACTATGTAATCACGGTGAAATATTCCAATCTCTGATAGAGGCTCATTAGCAACAATCTGAGAATCATGAGATGACTCCAATCTCTGACTCTGAACAACTGATTGGGTAGGATCCTGGGAAACCCTCTCAGCAAACCCAACCACAAAATCCTTGCGGGGAAGCATTGTAGTCAAGGTATCTACAATCTTTCCTACTAATAGCTGAATACTGTTAGCCGAAAAGACTACTTTATGTTATGTCATGTATTAGTTATGTGGTCCCAATGGGAATTAGTTATTACCAAAGGGCAGTTGGGTTGGGTGGTGATGTTTGGTCACACCCCTTCGGGTAGATAATGTACCACCTACGGGTGAAGGAATTACTACGATTATGGTTATGATGTGAATGTACTCATACGTTGGAATGGTTAATGAAAGCATCTATTATTCTCTAATATATTCTGTGTTTATTATATTTTCTGTACTATATCTATGCAATACTAAGTTTACCCCAGCAAGCAAACATCTGGCGCCGTTGCCAAATGAATTTGACAAGTGACAGAATGAGTGGATAAACGGGAATACCACTTCAGGCGAATGAGGACGGAATCACATAACTTTTTGAAGAAGAGCATGCTTTGACAATCAATGATTGAATAGAATTTATGCCTAATCAATTGAATAAAAATAGAAATTTAAAGAAGGAACTCGAGGAGGAACAAGCCGCTAGAAAAGCCGAACTCGCACAGTAGCAAGCCGAACGAAGGGAGAGATTCAAAATACGCACCGAAGGACTATCGAAAGGACTAAGTGAAGGCGAGGGTCTAGAGGAATTTGACTGGGAGACCGGAAGAAGTGGCGAAGACCGCCTAGAGGAAACAAGGAGCTTGTTTGGGTCCTTAACCTTAACCCCACAGACTGAAGCAAGAGAAGCCCAAAGGAAGGAAGAAGAGGAAGCCGCACAGAGGGAGGCTCAGGATACTACTGCCGTTGAGAGTATCGAAGTGACAGAGGGGCACGGGGATCATAGTAGCCCCCCAGGCTTGGACAATTCCAGTAGTTCGGGGACATCAAGTGGTATGGTACCAAACATTTCCGGGGTACCAACACTGGCAGTACCATCCCAGCCTATAACACAACCGGTGCTGCAAACATAGTCGGCACCTAGAAAAGTAAACATGGTGACTAACAAAGAGAAGCTCCCAAAATTCCATGGAGATGGAAAGGAAGATCTAGTACGACATTGTTGTACGTGCGAGACAATCTGGTCGGCCAATGGAGTCGCCGACCACGCGGAATGGGTGAAACAGTTTCCGGCCACACTCAGAGGGGTAGCCATCGACTGGTACTCCGATGTGGACAAAACAAAGGTGACCACTTGGGATGAACTCAAGACAGAATTCCAGATGGAGTTCCGACTCCTGAGGGATGACAATGAAATTGTTTCTGAGATATACGGTACCAAACAAGACAAGAAGGAGACTGTGCGGGCTTACAGTCGCCGACTGAAGGAGTTAGTCAGAAAAATGGATAGCCAACCAGCGGATGGCCTGAAGAATAGATGGTTCGTGGAGAGCCTAAAATCTAACCTACGGAGGAAAATGAAGATAGTGCCCCCACCTCATACGTAGATGCCTATAACCGGGCGATGGACTTGGAGAGCGAACAGAAGACCTCCAAGAAGAGAAGAAGCAAGTCTTCTTCCGACGACGATGACACTTCGGACGATGACAGTGGCAGTGATGGTGAGTCGAAGAAAAAAGTTAGGGTACTCCAAAAGGACATGGAGAGAATGATAAAAGAGTTCAACCATGAAAGGGGTACCAACAAGGGGGAAGATGACATGTGGTGCACGGACTCCAAGGCAAGCGGCCATACAAAGGGGTCGTGTCCCAAATAGGCATTTTGTGACATTTTCCATATCATGGGCCATTCCACCAAGGAATGCCAATACAACATGAAGGTGAGGAATCAACAAGTGCTATTTACCCAAGAGCAACCATCTACATTGGGGTCAAAGATTAACAATAATGCATCTTCGGGCAGGTACGGAGGCAACCGATGCAGTGGCGGAAGGGGAAATAAAAACGCCAACACAAGGAGTCAAATACAATACGACTCCAAGGGTCGGCCGATGATCCAGTGCCGAGCTTGCAATCAGTGGGCCACTTTGCAAGGGACTGCGACAAGGGAGACACCTCGCAGAAGCTATGCGGCTCACACCTGGAAACCATAAGGATGCCAACTGCCCAAAATCCGGGGTCAACTTGCTCAACCTTGAGGGAATGAGAAGTGATGAGGGGGTACTAGCCATCACACGATCACAAACAAAACAAGGGACACGGGAGGGTAAGGAAGAAATAGAGAAGACGATGAAAGCACAAAAAGAAATATGGGAGATGGCCACCACCTCAGGCCGGAGGGATGCAGAACAAAACATTTTGAGACAAATGTTACAATTAGAGGTACCGGTGACACTCCAGGACCTTCTTCACACCATGCCTCACTTGGGAAAGACATTGTTGGGGAACTTGGCCACCCAACCAAATACCACATGTATGGACATCCCCGGAGGGTTTGCAACTGACCCGATGATACTTGTTGTAAACAGCGGAAGGTACCCGGTAGTCGTCGAGATGGGTATCCTTGGCTCCATCCTAACAGACACTATAGTGGACGGAGGGTCAGGAGTGAACGTCCTTCTGAAGGAGACATGGAAGAAATTGGGCAAGCCAACTTTGTGGCCCCCAACCTTCAACTTATTGGGCGCCGATCAACAAGGTATTAAACCCCTTGGAACGCTAATGGCACAACAGGTCACCATTGGCTTGCAACCATTTGTACTAGACTTTGTGGTGATACCTTTGAAAAAGAAGGGTTACAATGCCATTCTGGGTCGAGGGTGGCTGGTCACAGCGAAGGTAAACCGCAATTGGAAGAAAAACACCCTCTCGATGGAGAATGGGGGGAGGAAGTTCACCATCGACCTTCGCACCTAGATGGTGAGCGAAGAGATAGCCTCTTCTTCAGACTCAGAATTTGATAGTGAAAATGATCAAAGGGACGGAATGGAACCAAATAGTGAAGGTGTGCTAAGATTTGGGGAATACTCAGAGGATGATACAGATTCACTGAACGATCTCTTCCACTGGCAAATAGAGGATTACGAACTCTTTCGACCAACATGCAATATACTAAGTATTGAGGAAGAGCCGGAAACATTTCCCCCTGAGTACGGTGAATACAAGGAAAGGGATGCGAAAGTAAGCGAAGTCCGGATGCATAAAATTGATGAGAAAAACCCCATGAAGTATAAGGAGCCGTTTGTCAAACCAATGAATCTGGGCAAGGAAGAGGAACCTAAGATCATTCGTGTTGAGGACGATTGGAATCCTGGATGGAAGACCGTAGCCTTCAAAATTTTTATTCTCCTTATGTATGGGCAAGAGACCGCGGTCCCTATAGAATTTATGGTTCCAAGCCTTTGGATGGCCATTGAAAACAGACTCGGCGATAGGGAAAGCTTGAGGGAGCAGCTGCACACTCTCAATAAACTAGATGAAAGAAGATTGATAGCACGATGGGCAATGGATGTTGCACAATAGCAGAGAAAATGTTGGCACGATAAGCACCCACGAAAGATGTGTTCCTCCCCTGGCCAGCTGGTGTTGAAATACAATGGAAAGAGTGAGATTAAGCCAGGAAAATTTCGGGAAGTCGACTGCGATGGAGCTGTCAAGTTGTGGACTCTCGACGGACTGGAGATACATGAGGCCATCAACGGGTCCAAATTGAGACCTTACCCGATGAGAATGGACCTTCTGAGGTCAGGCGGGCGACCCGAGAGCTGTCCAGACGGGCAACTGGAGAAGCATCCGGAAGGTAATTAGATTAAGAATTTATTAAAAAAAAAACAAAAAAAACCACACCGTAAGGCTAATGGTTGAACAACCGTACAATGAAAAAAAAAAAGAACAAGAAAAAAAGAAAATAAAGAAAGAAGTTGGATGCCACCGAACGGTGGTCAGACCCCGGGGGGCGCTGCCCCTCGACCCACATTTTATTTTTGAGGTACACTACAATTGTGAGTTGGGGCATCAGAACAACACGAGGAAATTATCTACTTCAGTTATCAGCCTTTGGGGAGAGTGACCATTTGATGAGACCTGAAGCTGCTGTAGGCATGGAGTGTCTGCATGCCAAAGGTAGAGAGAGCATTGGAGCAAGCCTTTCGAGAGGGGTACTACGCTTTGAGGCATTCAGAGTAGGTTTTGGTTGGACGTGAGGCTGTCTTGGTGGATGCACAGAGAGCTCGGGAGGAGCTGACCACCCGGTTGGAGGTAGTAGAGAGACACTTGGCTCAGCGTACCCAGGAGTTGGAAGCGGAGAAGGCGGCACGGGTGGCTATCGAGGTCAGATTGGCTCGGGAGACAATACTGTTTGAACAAGAGTTAGTGGAGGCTATAGCTGCACAATGTGTTTTGGCATAGGAGGAATGTGATGTGACGGAAAAAGAGCTACGAAGCAGCATTGATGGGGAGGGCGACACCTCATCTTTTTCAGGGATGCCTCTCCGCCCCTTCTTCTTAGTGATTTTCTTATTCTATGTAGTGTATTTCATCTCCCTTTTGTTGTGAGTTGCCGGAGACGACTTTCTTTTTTGGGGGGATAATGTTAGTCGGAAAGCCTACTTTATGTTATGTCATGTATTAGTTATGTGGTCCCGATGGGAATTAGTTATTACCGAAGGGCAATTGGGTTAGGCGGTGACGTTTGGTCACACCCCTTCGGGTAGATAAATATGTACCACCTTTAGGTGAAGGAATTACTATGATTACGATTATGATATGAATGTATTCATACGTTGGAATGGTTAATGACAGCATCTATTATTCTCTGATATATTCTGTGTTTATCATATTTCCTGTATTATGTGTGCAATACTAAGTTTACTCGAGTGGGCAAACAAATACTACGAGAACCACGGATGAGAGTACCCTCAGAAGCTCCAAATGGTCCCTCCTGCAATTCCAAACTCTCAAGAAGATACTCCATAAATGACTCTGTGCAATAGAAATTATATGAAGACGCATCAACCTGCTCCCCTAAAACCCACAATTGATCCTTCTGAAACTGTGACACTATTAACTGCCTATCGCTATTAGCTGTATGAGATGAAGAAATAGATTTGTTTCCAGCAGAAGGAAACAAATCCCCATGAAAGCTTGTCTCCAAATCAAATGATACCCTGCCCAAGTCCTGTGAAGAAGAGGGAGTAGTGTTAGAAACTGACACACCACTCTCTGAAAAATCCACTACTATCACATCAGGACTCTCAATAACCTGTTCCACATCATCTGTTAGTGCGCTAACTACTAGAGGACCTGATACAAGAAGAAGCTCTCTACTGTCCTCCACTGATGTACTCATCTCATTTGTAACTACTGTAACTGTATCAAGGATGGATGTAACCGTGTCCCCAACACATACATCACTGCTAACTGTGGAAGTTGACTCACCACCAACTACTACTATATGCAACTGAACTGGATCTATGGCTGGTAAAGACTGTATCCGCTTCAACTCCATAGTCACCTCTCCCAACTACAACTGCGACTCCTGAAGAGCCCACTGAGTGCCCTCTAAAGCCCCAAAAGTCACTGTGAGCTCTTGAGTAAGCTCACTCATTTCCTCCTCTCTATCCATCAGTGCCTCGTATGCCGTACTCCCCCACTCAACTAGGTGATCTCGGTCGGCTACCAACTGTAAATAATCTTGTCTCAAAATCATAACAGCCTCACGCAAGGAATGAATCTCTGTCAAGGATAGGTAACCACCACTATGCTCATCTGTCATAGGAGCACCCCAACCATAAACAGCCAATAGTTGACGAGTGGCATCAAAATGCTCGAGAGTAGAAGTAATATCTCTCTCACCAACTCTCAACTGGCTAGTTACATGATGACTCTGCACAACGGGCCTCCTATGTACAATCTCAACTGCACTGTCCACACTATGGAAGAAAGTTGCATCCAACAAACTCCCCTCAAGATCATCATATCTCTGTGTACTGTCATCCGAGCACATCTGCAAATTGAGTATTGACATCGAACTCATCCTCATCTACCCCCAAGGAAGCTGTTGCTGAACCTGTCTAATCACAAACCTCAACTACCTCGTCTCTGCAACCATATGACAATCCAGATCCTAGGACCCATCCTCACTCACTAACAACTCGGAGTCCTCCCCCAGGGTCTGATAAATCAAGCATGACTCGCTGCAGGTAGAGTCATCCTCATGAGTCACTGAAGAAGTAACCTTATCTCTAGAAGTGGAAGCCCTGGCTGTAACAAAATCCTACCACTCATATGCTTCCCCATCCTCACCCATGAGTCCCTACAGAAAAGGATCCTGGAACCCACCACCACCGGATGACAATGTTGAGTCCACACCCAAAGTCTAATATAAAAAACCAGAAACACTGCAGCACCCATCATCGTTACTCTCAACATAAGAGGTATCCATGATGCTAGTATCAACATCATCTATTTGAAACCCCTCTGCTATCTCTGGCCGCATACATGACTCAATGTCATCGCCCGAATCACCTACATTGTGGCATGAATCTATGTCACCGGACTCATTTGTAACACTCCCATGATGAGTGTCATCACTGGATAGCTCCATGCTCACATCCTCATTACAGGAAAAGACTATTGTCTCCTGCACTGACTGCACACTACGACTGTTGTCAGAAACATCAAAGCTGTCAGAGATCATATACTCCTCCAGTCCTCAAATATAACACCATCATCTATGGTGTAGAATCCATAGTGGTATCTAAAACATCCTCCACTCTCACACTATCCATGGCATCCACAACAGGCTCACATAAAGGACTGTTGTCCTGCAAATCAGACCCTGTGTCACTAACTTTGATAGGCTTGGGATGCTGAAACTCAGTACCACTATCTTCCAACAAGACAGACACATCCACATGTCCCTGTAAAGAGTCTCCAACATCATGTGTGCAAATAGGACTAGTGGCTGTCGTACTAAGAACATGATCATATCTACAATGATCAGTGGCTGCTGAAAACTCATCATGAAGATTCCTAGATGTCTCACCTATGAGAACATCTCGTTTCTCTTCTTGTAGTCTTCGTGAGGAAGACTTCATAAAGAAGGAAACCATAAAACTAGCTGCTCTGTCAACAATGGCCGGATTTGCAAGTTGGGCTTTAAACATTTCCTGTGTTTGCCTCAATTTTTCCATTTCATTTTCCAAGGCACTTGTTTGTTTCCTGTAACATGGCACATTGCTAGACTAGTTCCCATATTTACTTGGTTTTCTGCATTTATCCATGACTGAAATAAAACTAGAGTGCTAATCACTCATAAATCAAATGTGGGAACTCAAGATTTCAAAACCCCACAGGATGGTAGGAAACATGCTCTGATACCACTATAAAGAGTCTGCCTGGCTCTTTGTTGAAGATATTATTAATTCCTAAATTTGCTTGCAAAGTCTTGTGTTTTTATTTTAACAATAATTAACTTAATGAATTTTTTCCAGAATTGAGTAATATAGAAAACAATTTATTTCAAACTTCAACACTTCGCTGGAAATGATCAAATTCATCAAATTTATTCGAATTTTCAATTGTCATACAACCTAACAATTAAAAATGGTAAATAAGCACCTTTTTGGAAAAAAAAATAACCAGCTGGAGATGAAACACAGCCCTCCAAGAATGCACACTAGCTGTCAAAATGTTCACACAGCCCTCCCAACATTTGCGTGGGCTACCAGGAAGAAACACAACTCATTGTAGAAAATAAAACAGCTTTCTACCAAACACAGTAACCTCTTGGAAAAATCGAACCTCCTCTTTAATTCAGCAATTGTTCAAATCTCCTCAAACTTGGTATACCTCAGCACCAAGATTTACATTCACAGATTCAGTATGAATTTCCAGAATTCAGTTTGCAAACTTCACCATCAATCAATGATGATTCAAATTGCCAAAAGAGAGGAATTAGTTCTCAAACCCTATCCATCTTCTTCACAACCAAATTTTGTAAAATTTATAAGTCAAGAATGAATTTCTATTTGCCCAAAGCATTGCTTTTATAATAAAAGATATCTTCTCTCACGCACTTTTCACTTACAAAAGACTTTGCTTTATGTGCACATTTGAAATATAATAAACTATTATATTTCTCTTCACTTTAATGTTGAAAATGACCCTTTTATTAAAATAATGCTATTCTGACACAGAGGGTCCCTGTTTTATGAGCTCAGGATTTAAAAATTCTCAACCCAGTTCCAACAAGCTATAACACTAAGATGCCCAGAATACATTCCCAATAAAAATGACAAGCTTATCCGATTTAATTAAATAATAATCATAATTCACCCATCTTGCGAAAACAATTGAGGAAGCATCAGAATCAAAATTTGATAGCACAAGAGTGATCCTGATGATGAAAGATGATGAATGAACCTGACGGGGTGACTTACTAAAAATAGACGCTCCCTCCAAGAATCTTTGAGTCCAAACTGGAAGCCAAAAATAAAATTTGAAAGCATCATATAACTCCTCTAAATCCTCCGAGCTCAATAGAACCTTAAGTTGACTTACTATAAATAGTAAGTCCCTCAAAAAGGGGCCAAAACCCACAACAGGGTCCTCTAATCACCAGTATTAGCCTACAAGGACCCAATGATAGGCTAAATCCACTAACTCCAATGCTAGCTCAAAATGGGGACATTACAAAATTTCATTGCATTTGTAGATGTGGGTTAGGAATAGACTTTTTCACTTGGTAGGTGGATTAGTCAAGTCTTGTTCATTGCATTTTCATTTGAGCAACTAGGCTTCCTTGAATAGCTTTAAGAAATTGTTCCTGGGTAGAGATTTAATGCTTTTATTTGAAACCCAAGGAAACAAAGTTAAGTTGAACCTATGGTGTGATAAATGCATAATTACACCAATAAAGGAACTCACTGTGACAAACATTGAATATTGTAACTTTGGAAAAAATTAAGTTTATATCTTCTAAGGTGAGACACCTTATAAAAAATAGCTCATAAACTTCCTAGGTTGTAGAGACTGGAAAGCACCTACATAGTTTAAGTAGGGTTGAGGTTTTGGGTGTAAGCTATGCTTGGAATTCTATCATCAACCTATTAGGATTCACCCTGATAGAGGGATTTGAATATGCTTTAACAGTATGAAAGCAATGATCTTAATTGACACTCTCTGTCTGATTAGATCATACCTGTTGACCTTCCTATTCTGCTTGGTTGTTGATCCTTTGTCTTTCACCTCTGTGATCGTAACTTCTCTCAGAAGATATCTCTCTCCTTCATTGTATGCTCAACAACTCTCCTTTTTGTGTCCTATGACCTGTATTATAAGGAATTAATCTTATTAAAACCTAACTCATAGAACTACCAAGCTGTAAACTCACCCAAAAATCATGCAGCAAAAAGCTTTGCGAGATGATCTTGAGTTTACCTTGAAACACCCGCGTAGAAATAAAACTAACTCCTGTTAAAAAGCTAACTCCAGTTCTAAAAGGTGGATGCTCCGTATAATCCGGTTTTAAATTAGACAGTTCCGCATAATCCGGTGCGGATTATTATGCACTTGACCGGTATTAATCTTATACCCGGTTCATCCCCTGTATGCACTATAAAACCGGTACTATGTACTCTGTTAGGTCTACCGGTGCATATCCTCTGTTTAGTCTACCGGTGCCTATAAAGTAATATGAGTGATCTACCGGTGTACCTATACCGGTGGGAATGGTGTTTGCATCTATCTTCACCAATGACAACTTAACTTTGCCAACAATATTCCCCTTGGACATTGGTGGCAAAACCATCACTCACTCATCACAGTTAATTCCTTGTCCTGTAGACTTCACTTGTGTGTGTGCTTCAGCTCTTTTGTCTGTAGACTTCCCCTGTTCTTGTGCTGCCTTCTGCTCCGTAGCTGAATCTACTCTGTATCTTTTCTGAGCTTCTTCCTTTCTGATCTTCTCCGGTTTCTGATCTTCTTCCTTTCTTTTGATGTCTTCCTTTCTTCTAATGTCTTCTTCCCCTTTTTGCCTCCATAGGACAAAGGGTTATGTGGTACTGACTAATTTACATCTATAACTTTGTGAAGATGTCCTTGTACACTTTCTTTGCTGTATGAAGAAAAGGGTTCCATTGACCGGTGACATGTTCTATATTTTTCTGTGTTGCTTTTAGAGAGACAATAATCTTCTCCATGTCCTCTACAGTCTTGTAGTCCGATTCACTGATAAGATTCTCAGCATTTGTTGTAGTCTGTTGCATTAAATAAAATGTTGGGGCCAGAAATAATTGAAATCCAATAAGATCTTGGATTCTCTTGGTCTTCTCTTCAGATGCCTTTTTCAGAATGAGAGCTAGGCTTGTCATTTCTCTGCTGAAATCAATTGCAGATGTATTCTTGATGTTAAACTGAGAAGACAGATTTCTTATGTCTTCAGAATTTTAGATGACTTCTCTGTGATATCTTGCACAAAAGTATCAAAATTTGAAGTCCTTGTCATCAGATTTCCTGCAACTTGAATTTGTTGTTGAAGTACCCTTAAGTTGGTAGAAACTATTACCTTTATCTCTTCAACCTATTTGTGGAGAATTTCTATTCTCTTCTTTTCATAGTGATCAATGGCAATTGTCTTCAGATTGGTGACATCTTCTATTGCTTCTGCCAAAATCTCCAATTGATCAATTACAGGTTCATCTTCATCTATGTTTGCATCTGGTACAAAGTTGTACAGGACGTTCTTTACACTTGTGGGGACCATGTCCTGTTTCCTCTTTGTCAGCTCCTTTAGTTGCCTAGTTGACATTTTGCTTATGTCAACCACAGTCTCGCTAGCCTTTCTTTTCTTGGCTTCTGTGTCTGCTGCAAAGGATAACTTCCTCTTGGATGAGGATGAGTTTAAAACATCCACTTGTTCCTTTTGCCTTGGCTCCTATACCGGTTGTTCTTGCTCAACTTGTACAGGTAACTCTTGTTCCTGTTCATTCTGTTGTTCTTTTTTTTCTTCATCCCCCGGTTTTACCATCTCTTCTGGTATTCTTACCTCTTCTGGTCTTTCTTCCTCTTTCTGTGCTTCCCCTTCCGGTTGTATTTCTACTTCTGGTTGAGCATCTTCTTCCTTTTGTAATTGCTCTTCTAGTGGGGCTTCTTGTTATGGTGGTGAATCTGAGTGCTTATGAAGCTCACCTATAGCAATGTCTTCTTCACCAGATGTGGTGTTGTCAGTAGTCATCTTGACCGATGACTCTCCTAGTACTTGTTCACTTGATGTAAATTGTTCCTTAGGAACTTCTTGTTCACCGGTTGTAGGTTCTTCACGAGTAGTGAATTGAACCGGTGGTTCCTATTCTGACCTAGGTTCATCTTGTGGACCTGTTTCCTTTAGAGAACTGAAATCATATTGTTGCCAGAATTCTAGTGTCTCTTTATAGACTTCGTTCTCATAACCATTTATTATCTTGGCAACCCTATTTCTAGTATTCAGATTCATTGATGCTTCCTCTCTCAGAAGTTTGATAGTATCTTCACTAAGACCAGGTCTGACCTGTGACAATGTCTCCTTAGCAATTCTAGTGTTAGAGCTTAGATCGGTTCTCCATTTTGTCATTAGTCTTGTATTTAGTTCAGGGGGAAACTTAGACCTGTAGTCTCTTGGAGTTCTATTGTAATCCAAGAAGGTTTCCAACAGAGCCACTATTATTGCTTGTTTATCTTCCTCTCCTAACACACTATACCATTTAGCCGCATTGGCTACTCCAAAATCCATTACTTCATCTACTATATCATTAACAGTCATAGTGCGAGCCTTACCTTTTTCTAGAGAAACAAGAATGGTTGATGGAGCCTGATCACTACCTCTATCATCAGTGATGTCGACGATGACTGGTCTGGTAGGAATCTTCTCTTTAACCGGTACCTCTTCTCCCAGTACTCCTTTTCCTTTTTCGGTATCAATGACTGGTGGCTCATTGGTCCTTTGGCATGCTTCTTCTGCCTATTGTTGGGTCTGAAGAAGTTTTGTCCATGTTACCACACCTTCCTCGTGAACCTTTTCAGCTTCACCAATGAGCATTTGACTTATTCTCTTTCTTATCAGGAAGTTTTGCTTGTGCAATTCTACTTGATGGGTGGCCTCATCCAGAGTGAGATGATTTTGAACCTCAAGTAGAGCTCTAATCCTTAGCTCCTTTTCTCTTTCCATTGAAGCATTCCATCTTGCTTCAAGAATTTCTTGGAGATCGTTAGGGACGACCTTATGAAGTTCAGTAGGAGTTAGATTGAACTTTTGAATGCAATAGACTACTGCTTCCTCTATTTTCCTCCGGTCTTCTTCATTCGCCAGATCATACCGTCTTCCTACTGAAGCCATACCACTTGAATTCTTTAATGCTCCCACGTATTCATCGATTGTGGGCTTTCTTGCTTTCGGTGCATCTTCCTTCACTGGTTTAGCAGATTTCCTCTTGCAGACCAAAGGAGTTGGGTTCTCAGTTTCTGTTCCTTCTGTTTCGTCTTCTTGAGGGCTTGTCGCTTGTTGTGCTCTTTTCCTTTGGACTTTTGGTTGATCTGCTACCAATTTCTTCTTCGGTGTAGGGGTCCTCTTGACATAAACATTCTTAATTGGTGCCCTTTTCTTCAGATTCTCCTGAATCTCTTCAAAGGTCCCAAACCAGTAAGCGGACAAGTCCAAATCACAGTCTTTCAGGGCATCTGGATATGCCTTGGCTATCTTTGCAGAGATCTCATACCCTAGTTCAGGAGCTTACCCGGTTCGTGGTTCCACTGCTTGAATGATGCTGTGATCGGTGGAGACTAGAAAACATACATCGTCTTTGTAGGAGTCAACAATAGTTGACGGCACCCTCTCCCTGGCGTGCATTCTTAGCTGGAATGCCTCAAAGTATTCAGTCATGACTTTTCTGAACTGGTTTCCCAATTGATTGGCCATATCACTGATCTGGATCATGATAGGTCAATCGGTTCCCCAAGTCACCTTTCCTATTCCTAGAAAGAAATTAGAATAGTAAAAGTAAAGGCATACCAATAGGGTTCCATACTTCAGGGATTTATTCTTGACGATACTGAGCTTCTTCAGATTCTCAAAAATCTGTCCTCGAAGCATTGTGCAAATATCGTACTGGGCATAGTCATGCATTATCCGGTGAGCGACATGAAAGGCTCCTCCCGGTATGCTATTCAAGTTACTAGATTGATAGATTTTGTAACCTATCACTGCAGATGCAAACCGAACTCCTTCATCTTCAATGTCGTTGACGGTCATTAGCCGACTGTCAGACTTCGATTTTGTCAATTTGGCAACCATGACATTGGAGATGGTTCTTAGGGTGAGAGGTTCCCCTTTGTCGCTGTACTCGGTCACTCTATGCAGGTCCTCCTTGGTGATTTGATTGCATGCTCCTTTTGCGAGCCCAAATCTAGGTTCATATACATGACTGAGAACCAGTCGAATCCAGTTTGGTCGGAAGACGGTTGGGTAGAAGACTTAATTGATTAGCCCAGACGACACCAGCTTCGTGTATGTCTGGAAGCTTTCCATCTGTGCAGAGTGAGAGGTACTCGCTTTGGATGAAGTTCTCACCCAGTTCTTCTTGCTTGGCGTGAATGAAAGCGGTCACATCTTCCGTCATGAGAACACCATCAGGCACGGATGACAGTGCACCAGACATGTCGTTTTCCCTGTTCTGGACTGCCATGATGTCGTAGATAGGTCGGTCGAATTGATTACCTTGAATCAACTTGGCAACAGATGATGATGATGCCCTTGTTATCAATCGGTTTATATAGAAAGTAGCTTGATCGGTCTTACAGAAGATATCTTATCAAAGATCAAAGCACAAGAATATTACTCAAGCATAAGAAATTGTTAATCACAAATCGCAAAGTAAAAGAGAATGAGTAATCCTCCTTTCTTTATATAGATTTAGGGCATAACAGTAATTACCAAACGGTAACTATTTGTTAAAGGCTATAGCATTAATTACCTTACCTAGCCTTTCTTTCCTTTTTTGCCAACCGGTATTCAAACTTTTTCCTGTTGAACAAACCCCGGTTGAACAACGCTTACCTGTTCGATTTTGCTTACTGACTTAGTGAGTCGGTTGCTCACCAATCCTACCAGGAGTAGTAGACGGGCTACTGGTTCCCTCTAAGCCTTTTAGGCTCAGTTTGCTGAAGAGATATCACCATCAGCAGACGATGATCTTCCCTCTGTCTTCTCCTCAGCGGAGTTCTTTGATTCCTTGTTGAACCAAATCTTCTTGACTTCTTTCTTGGTCTCTTTTCCTCTGTTGTTTTTCTCATTGGAAGACAAGGTCTTCATCACTCGTTTGACCGATCCTTTTCTTTTGTTAATTGACCGATTCCTACAATCTTTGGCTAGGTGTCCAACTTTGTTGCAGGTGTAATAGACTATCCCAGTTGCCTTCCATGGATTTACCCTTCTTTTGTTAGGTGATTTATACCACGAGTCATTATGACTATGCATGCCATAGTTAGCACAGTTGGTTGTGCTTCGGTTCTTGTTTCTTTTGGGGAATATCGATCTCGGTGGGGATCTGCATGCCATTGTTTTGGATCTGCATTCATCAACTTTGTGTCCGAACTTGTTGAATGCGTAGCAATAGCCCTTGAAGCTTCCCTTGCTCCCACTGGACACACTTGTGGGGCGAGACCAGCGTTTAGTGGTCTTGTGGCCATACTTGCAACAGTTTTTGCAGTAACTGTTGGTTGGCTTTACCGGTGCATTTTTGCAGTTACTTGTTTTATGGCTTGGTTTTCCACAGTGATTGCAAGAAGTGTTGAAGGTCTTTTTACCTTTTTGTTTGACCGGTTTCTTCTTTTCCTTCTTGCTTTTGTTGGCTCCAGATGACTCACCGATTTCCTTGGTCTCTTGTCTGGTGAACCCAAGTCCCATGGGATCTTTGTGCTTTCTTTGAGCTTTTAGTTGCTCATCAAGCTTTATTGAGCTTTCGTTGTATCTTCTGAGGGTTTCTTTTCTTTCTTCGAGTTCTTTCATCTGTTCCTTCAGTTGATACAGCTCGATTGCCAGCCTCTTGCATGCAGCATCTTTATCATGCCAAATCTTTTGCATGTTGGCATTTTCTTGAGTGACTATTTGCATGTCTTCTTGAAGTTGTAGAACGACAAGATCACTTTCCCTTACAACTTCTTCTACCATATTTCTTGCTCTCTCAGAGGCTGTTAATGACTTAACTGTAGTGTTTCTTTCATCTTCAGCTTTCCTCTTTTTCTCAATCAGTTCAATCATTCTTAGGGCATTATCTTCCTGCTTCGTTTTTAGGTTGGAGATCTGATCGGTTAGGATCTGGTTTCTCTCCATGAGCTCAGAGACTGCCTCCTCCGCTTCATCTGATCCACTTTGCCCAAAGAGTTCATCAATTGTTTTATTGCTCTCACTCAACTGTAGAGCCAACTCCTTTCTTTTAGCAAGGGATCTTCTCAACCTATTTTCAAGAGAGGCAATGATGTCATTGGCTTCCTCAAGCTGCTTCTGATACCTATAACCCTCCATGATCTTTTTCTCAAGTGGGCAGACTGATGTCATACGGTAGATGCCAACACTGTACGGTTTGGTAGTCTAAGTTACTGTATGGAAGTGGTGACCGAATCGCTGTATAGAACAAATCAAAGACCATCATACAGTGGTAAGTGGAGAGGTAGTCTTGGTGCGACAACCGCAAGTACCATATCGTGGACCTAGCACATCCGTACGGGTGTCTAGTTTTCCATACGGTGGGGTTCACAATCATCACCCGAGCTTAGGCTGTATGAACTACACAGTTGAAGGACCGTACAAGGTAGTTGAGTGCGGTTACGGTATCGTGGGAACATTACACCCGAAAATAGTAAGATTTATGATGTATTCCACATATCTCACCTCAAAAAGGTATTAGGGAAACACATTATCCCTTGCCCAAAATCACCACCATTAGATGACAAAGGCAAGTTGATTTTAGAGCTCGAGATAATTCTAAATGTGTGAGAGAAGAGATTGAGGAATAAAACTATTGAAGAATACTTAGTTAAATGGAAAGGTTTCTAAGGAAGATGCTACTTTGGAGGGAGCCAAAATATTCAACCATCCCAACTTGAAGGCAAGCAATCTTTAGGGAGGGCAGACTGTCATGTCCTGCCATAAACAGCCACACTCACACAAAATGCATTCGATATTAAGAAGGCAATCGAGCAAGAAAATTGTCGTATCTTAAGACTTCACAATTTTCTCTGAAGTTGATCAGGTTCAGGCAAACAACAAAAAGGAGTGGCGATACTCATCCATTTCCACCACAATATTGATGACAAACTAACCATCTTGAGTAATTGCGGCCAGTATTGAGGGTAGGTGACAATTCGAAATGCTAAGGTGGCACAAAGAAAGCATGAAACTAACCGATAAACAATGATTAGTTAAGCAGCGGGCACATGGAAGGATCACAACTCTTGCAAGACGCAATCGATTGTGGAAGGAGGCAACCCTCCAACCTTAAAGGGATAATTAAAGGCAATGCGCCAAACATTCCAAGGGCATTAAGGATATCAGTCTGAGATAGACATCAAATAAGAACTTCAGAGATATTTATAACTGTGTTATTTCATCCATTAAGTGTTATGAGATCTAAATGTCAATACACTCAATCTGTATGTATGGAAATTACAATTGCTGATGTATTCATTCTGCATAATAATAGAAATAGATGAATTAAACATCGATCTACCTATATGCTATCATATGTAGTAATGCTGTCAATCTGCTTATTACAGACAGTGTCATATCTGATCTGCTTATATTTGTCACGTGCATTACTAGATTAATGTAAACAGTCTGTTATAAAATGATTGCAATAGGGTTGATATTTATATTTATCAATGCATATGCCTTTTCTATAATCAATCACATATGGGGGAAATAAGTTAGGGAGACATGGTTTACCGGCTCCCCTGAACTAAGTACACCACCCCAGGAGGGGGTATTTGGTCATAGTTGGACATTCCCACCTCTTCTGGGCCAAGAGGCAATTGGTTGACCCTAGGGGAATTGGTCATAGTAGGACATTCTTGCCGCTTGTGGGATATGCCAAGGGGAGAACTAGTCCATTGTTGGACATTCCCGCTGCTTGTGGGATGTGGACAAGTTTTCCATAATATGAATATGACGTGCTCTCGGGCTCAGTTATGCTGGACAGTTTACTGGTGCCCTTTCGGAGTGCCTACCAAAATGATTGGTTATGGAGTAATCATACCAGGTATTTTAAGAGACCTTTTATGTATTAGATAATGTATATGTGCATTATTTCTTCAAATCCTTGATGACTAACAAAGTTTATTTTGGCATTCTATTATTGGAATTGATGTTTGTGTAAACAGGTGAAACTCTAACTTTGGGACACTACATAGTGCTTTTCTAGAACACTAGTCTAACACAGATGAATTGAATCTGGATTTGTATGTGTCAGATTGAACCCAACTAACAAGTCTAGATGGCTGAACCAATAACATATAAAAAATATGTATTTATCCTAAAACTGAACACTGCATGGTGTCCACATCTATTACTTTTGATGTTGCTTGTGAACAGATGGATTATAAATTTAACAATTTTTATTGTGCTTCCAAACACTGGACTGTTTGTTTATGCTATTTGACAAATGTACTTTGTAATGCATGATAAAAAAATTAATGGGGCTATAAACGTTGTTTCTAGAATTGATTGAAGAATTTGGAAAAGGTCAACCATAAGATCATTACTTATGCAAGTTTTATGTTAACATATCAAGGTATAAATATTCCAACTTAGATAATGTAAAGCCAATTGGAAATAACTAAAAAAGTATCATTACTTGATAGAATTTTTTTTATTAATGTATCTAGCAAGGATCTTTTGTTACATTTGTTACTGCAAATCGTTTACTTATATTAAACAAGAATAGGAGCCACTGCTAGGTATATTCTTTTTTATAAAAAATATTTCATGAATGTTTTCTCTGCATGATAATTTACCATTAACATGTATCTTCCAATCATTGTATGAAAATTTGAATTTGTTTTGGGGTTATATTGCAGTTGGTCATACTTATTCATTCATTATGCCCTTCTTGTCGCCTATGTGGCTCGCTCTTCTGATACATTATCAAATTTTCTTGGCATTCCATTGTATGTTTTGTTCCTCTCCTTAATCTGTAGGTTTAATGTTTAGGTCACTATAAATGTTCCTATGATGTATGGCTTACTTTTTGTGTTTTATTGTGATTTTTGTTTTTCACTGCTTTTTCCATTTTTAATTCCAAAGAAAAGCTATATTTATTTGTTAGTTTATTTGTGAAATACTGTCATAGAGAAGCACTTTTTTCATATTTTACAAGCCAATTCTTTCCATTTACAATATAAGAATGACTAGGTAAGTTGTAAAAAATGTATTTAAACTTTAAGTGTTTATTCTATTTCTTCAATCTTTTGGCTTCTCAATCTCTTGTTTCCTTGTTCCAGAGTTACCTTTTGTGTTTAATCATAAAAATAAAAATAATTATTATCCATACAATATTCTTTTTGGCGTATTGTTGAGATCAATGCTTGGATCAAGTAAATGGATCAATCATTCATTTGTCTTAAGTATTATCTATTAACTCTATAACTTGGTACTTTTAAGGAAGAATGGGAAATTTATGCAAGAAATCACATTACAAAAATTTTACATAATCTACAAGCACTTAGGTAAACAGTAAAGGTATTACTTAGGGGTTGTAATATAAGAAATCTTTAGGGAAACTAAATTCTGTCCGGTTTTTATAAACATCAATGCTTGCGAATACTTAAAAATCTGCTAAACTTCATTCTTTGACCTGATCAGCTTAAAGTGCGAGTTTTTAATGGGTATCTTCCCAGACCTTCAAAATCCTTATGATATGTGGCATCATTTGAACAATATTCTATGTTTCACCATCATTTTCTCTGACAGTATTTCAGTGATTCAACCATTCGTGTATGAAGATGCACACACTCATATTGAGAGAGGGGGTGAATAAGTATAAGACCAACTTTTAAGTTTATAAATTTTAGCAATCACAAAGTAATAATCAAAAGCATCCACACAAGTAAGATCTAACAATCTAGAGCACATGATTTACATGGGAATCCTTGCAGGAGAAAATCACAGAAAATTTTTGCTTATGTTGAAAACTTCTTATAATCTTCGTAGGCACCAATCAACAGGAGGCACCAAGCCGCTCCACTGAGCACAAATTCAGCAAAAGATACCAATCTCTTTGAGGCACCAACCTCTTTGAATGTGAGGCACCGGCCTCCTTTGAAATGATGATTTATATGATCCATTCTTCAACAAAATCTGCCCTTGTATATCCTCAAAAACCTCATTGGTCTTCTCCAAATATCTTCACAAATTTTCTCAAATGTACTTTGCAAAAACTTCTCATAAATCCCTTCACAAGATTTTCATAAATGTTCTCCTAAATCTGCAATAACTTATCGTCAAACTCTTCTCTTTAATCTTCTCTCAATCTGCTATATATCAGCTCTTAAAATGCGACAGGTATTCAATAATTCACTATTCAAATGACCCCCAAATTATTCTATTCATACATTTCCAAGACATTCCTTCACCCGAAAGATGGACCCCTCCAATCTGGCCGGCCCAAACAACAAACATTTAATATATATATATATATTTTTGCTTGCCAAAAGTGGTGCTTACTTAATGGGGTTGTCACTCTTTGGGAGCCAGCAAAAAAATAATTTAAATACATTTATTTTCCCCTTAATGAGGGGAGCTCTTATGAGGTGGTCATCTCAATTAAAATATTATTTTTGCATATTTTACTTTATCTTTTATGTTTGGGTGCTAGACATAAGTCTGCTCATGTAGGCATTTGATTAATTCATCCTTCGTGAAAAGTCTTGATATAAGTGGGATGAATTTGGCAAACGTTAAACCTCTATTCATTATGCCACTAATTATCCCTTTGAAATCAATGACAATAAACCAAAAATCCCTCCCTTTGTCATTGATGGCAACCCTATAAAAATAATCTTCTGAAAGCAGCAAGATCACACAAATCCCCTTGACTGAAATTCTTCTAGTTACTCTACTTCTACCCATTTGACATCAATGGCAAAGGGTATTTGGGGCTAATTAAATAAGACATTCTATAGCTCCCCCTAAACACGTGCTTCTCTTGAAAAACTTAGCGATGGATGAGAGTGGCATCACTCTTGATTTCATCCTTAGGCACTCAAAAGTCTCTTTTGGAAGATGCTTTATGAAAATGTCGACAATTTGTTCCTTTGTAGAAATGTATTCCAACTTCACTCGTTGATCAACAACCTACTCTCCTCAAAAATGAAATTAATTGTAATATGATTTGGCCCAGAGTGCATAACTGGATTCTTTGAAATATTGATTACACTAGTATTACCAAAAAATATGGAGATGGGATGCTCGTACTTGTTGTTACCTTACTGGTTACTGAGAGGGGGGGGGGCGGGGGTGAATCAGAAAATACTAAAACTAATTATTTAATATTTGCAAAACAGATTTTTGAATGCAAAGTAGAAAGTCAACAGTCATTCACAACCCTAAACTGAATCACACAGATCTACATAATTATTTGTACGTGGAAATCCTCAGTTAGAGAGAAAAAACCACGGTGAGACAGAGCTCACAACTTCACTAGTTTTTAATGAAGGTACCCTGTTAGGAGCATACAAAGCACTGGCTATGGTGCTACCTGATTAAGGGATTTTTACAAAAGATCGTTTAGGATCTAAGCCCTGTTAGGAGCTGCCTGGTTACAGGACTTTAAACATCAAACAAGATGTTACCCTATTAAGGGATTTTTACAACGAACCGATTAGGTTCACCCTAATAGAGGGATTTGAATATTTTTTCACTATCGATAAATGTAATGATCTATTGTGACACTGAATGTCTGATTAGATCATACCTCTGTTCCTTGTTAGCCTGGTTGTTGAACTCTGCTACCTTTGTGCAGCGTTTCTCAGAAGATCTCTCTCCTTTGCTCTATGCAATCATCTAATTCCAACAACAACCCATCTTGCGTCCTATGACCTGTATTTATACAAGAGATTCTCCGTAATGAAACCCTTAACTCATAGAACCGCCAGGCTGCAAACTCCACAATAAATCATGCAATCAACAAAAAGCTATGCGTATTGAACTGGAGTTTACCTTGCAAGACATCCGCATGAATTAAAGCTAAGTCCTGTTAAAAAGCTAACTCCACTTGTAAGCGGTGGATGTCCTGTATAATCCTTCTTTTAACTCAAACTGATCCACTAAACCCGGTGCTGATCTTTAGGCTGCTTTAGACCGGTGTGACCTTATATTTGGTTCAACTTATGCATACTGAGACCGGTGTGTGTCCTTACCGGTGAGTATTATCGACCGGTGCATACGTTATGTTGCTTGTCTATTGGTGTCGACTGGGAGTAGCGAGCGACCGATGATGTTAGACCGGTGGGAATGGTTTTGATGAGATACACTAATGACAACTTATGCCAACAATCTTCCCCTTTGTCATTGGTGGCAAAACCATACACAAAAACCATTTGCACTTACTTCCCCTGCCTAAGAGCTCCGGTGGCTGTGATGTTCCTCTCTTTCTTTGTTCCATCCAATTCTGCTCTTCTTCTTCCTTTTGTTCCTGTTCATTCTTGGGACCGATTTGCTTCTTCCCCTTTTTTCCTCCAGAAGACAAGGGGTTATGGCTTCGGTCACATTTGAAGCTGTGTGAAAATATCGTTATAGATATTCTTGGCTGAATGCAGAAATGGTGCCCATTGATTGGTTATATGTTCAATGTTGTGTTGGGCATCTTGGAGAGAAACGATGATGTTCTCCATATCATCGACAGTTTTGCAGTCCGATTCATTGATCAAAACATTAGTTGAAGTAGCTGTCTGGTGCATGATATCAAGAGTTGGGGCTAAAAACTTCTGGAAGCCAACTATGTCTTGAATTCTTTTGTTCTTTTCTTCTGTAGTCTTTCTGAGGACTAGAGTAAGACTAGTCATTTCTCTACTAAAAGCTGTAGCCGTTTTGGTCTTGATGTCAAATTGGTTGGACAAAGCTTTTATGCCATCTGAAGTCTTTGTAGCTTTGTCAGTTAAGTCAGTCATGGAAATTTTAAAATTTGAAGTTCTGCTTAACAAATTTTCTGCAAGTTGTATCTGTTGTTGAAGAACTTTTAGATTATTTAGCAGAATAGCTTTAATGTTTGCAGCTTGCTTGTGAAGAAGCTCCACTCTTTTCTGCGCATAATGATCAATGGCCACTGTTTCTGGATCAGTCAGCACTTCCAGCTGATCGATGATTGGTTCATCTTCATCAATATCAGCATCCCGCACAAAGTGATACAGGATATCTTTTACTTTATTTAGAACCATATCCTGTTTCTTTTTAGTGAGCTCTTTCGGCTGTCTTGTTGACATTTTGCTGATGTCAACTATTGTATCGGTTGCTTTGCTCCTTTTTTCTTCAGATTCTCCTAAGGTTGTGATTTTTCTTTTGGAGGAGTTGGCTAGAGTTTCTAGATCCTTCTCTCTACTCGGTTCTAGTGCCTTCGAGGCTTGCTCATGTTCTTTTTCATCCTGTTGATCTGTCTTGTTTCCCTCTTCTAGTCTGGCTTCTTGCTGCTAAATGTGAATCTCAGGTATAGCATCTTCTACTTGATGTGAGGGCTCTTGTGACTGCAGTTGTTCTTCAGCTATATGAAGATCTTCTGTATGGATCCTTCGCCTCTTTGATCTGATCCGTTAGTAGGAAGATTAACAGAAGTCTGTCCCAATGTAACCCGTTCACTAGAAGTGAACTTTTCTGTGATGACTTCCTGCTCATTAGATATCGGAGTCTGTGTAGCAGTAAATTGAACAGGTGGATCCAAAATTGTGGTGGTGTGATCCAGAGGACCTCTTTCTTCAAGGGAACTAAAATCATACTGCTCCCAGAAATCCAAGGTTTCTTTAAAAACTTCATTCTCATAACCATTGAGAATCTTGGCGACTCTGTAATTTGTGTCTAGATTCATAGATGCAGCGCCTAAAAGAAGTGAGACATTTTTATCGCTCAAGCCAGGTCTAGCTTTCTTTAGTGCTTCTTTATTGATTTGAGAATTTCTCTCCAGATCGGTTCTACATTTTTCTTGAACCTTGCCATTCAATTCAAGAGGAAACTTGCCTCTATAATCTCTGGGTGTTTTCATGAAGTCTAGAAGACTTTCAACAAGAGCTTTTTCAATTGCCCATTTGTCTTCCTCAGCCAACACGCTATACCATTTGGCCACATTATCTATTTCTCCAAAATTGGTAATTTCAGCTATAATGTCATTAACAGTCATGGTGTGAGCCTTACCTTTTTCTGGAGATACAAGAAGGGTAGGATTTGTCGGTTCACCGGTAATGTCAACGATGACCGGTTTCTCTACTCCGAGTACTCCTTTACCCTTTCCGATGTCACGAACTGGTGGAGCTGTTGCCTTTTGTCGTGCTTCTTCCGCTTGTTGCTGTGTCTGAATAAGGTTGCTCCAAATGGCTACTCCGTCAGAATGGACTTTCATGGTTTCTCCAATCAGCAAGAGGTTTGTTCTTTTCTTTAACAGGAAATTATGCTGGTGTAGTTCAGCTTGTTGACCCGCTTCTTCTAGGGTGAGGTGATTTTGCACTTCTAGCAGAGCTTGAATCCTTAGCTCTTTTTCCTTTTCCATAGAGGCTTTCCACCTGCTTTGAAGAATATTCGACAGATCCTTGGGCAATGCTGTCTGAAGTTCTGTAGGGCTTAGATTGAACTTATACATGCATTCAACAATAGCGTCTTCAATTTTCCTTTGGTCTTCATCGTTTGCCAAAGCATATCTTCTATCAACATTACCCATTCCTCCGGTTTCTTTCAATCCTGTTATGAATTCATCTATTGTTGGTTTATCTCTTCTTGGTGGATCCACCTTTGCTTGCTTACCGGTCCTCTTCTTTCTTTCGCTGAGCGGAACTATATCCTCCAAATCGGTTTCTTCTGCTGCTTGCTCCTGTGCGCTAGGCTCCTGTTGAGCTTTTCTCTTTTAAGCTATTTTCGGTTTCTTCTTTGGCGTGGGCGATCTTTTTACATAGACATTTTTGATCGACACTTGCTTTAAATTCTTCTCTATCTCCTCGTAGGTTCCAAACCGTTGAGCACCGAGATCTGGGCATGCGTTTTCCAGGGCTTCTACATACACCGTTGCAAACTTTGTTGTGATTTCGTATCCAAACTCAGGTGCATACTCGTTTCTTGGTTCTATTGCTTGAATGATGCAGGCATCAGTAAACACCAAAAAACATACCTCCTTTTTGTATTTTTCAACAATAGTTGATGGGATTCTTTCTCTGGTATGCATTTTTAGTTGAAATGCATTGAAGTGATTGGCCATTTCCTTATCAAACTGATCTCCCAGTTCGTTAGCCATATCTCGGATTTGCATCATGACCGGTCTATCTGTTGTCCATGTTACTTTTCCTTTCCCGGGAAAGAAATTAGAATGGTAGAAGTAAAGACAAACTAGGAGTGTTCCAAATTTCAGTGATTTCTTCTTGATGATGCCCAACTTCTTCATGTTTTCGAAGATTTGTCCTCTTAGCATTTCGCACAAATTGTATCGTGCCTTGTCGTGAACAATCCTGTGGGCTGCATGTATGCCTCCACCCGGTATGCTGTTGAGGTTACTAGATTGATATACCTTGTAACCAATTACTGTTGATGCGAACTGAACAACTGGATCCTCAATGTCAGTCACGGTCATCAAGTGCTTGTCGGATTTTGATTTCGTCAGGTTAGCCACCACTGCATTAGATATGGTTCTTAGTGTAAGTGCCTCTCCTTGATTGCAGAACCCGGTTACCCTATGAATATCGTCTTTAGTGATCAAAGTGCAGATTCCCCTCATAAGCCAAAATCCTGGATCATGCACCCGACTGACCACCATTCGAATCCATTCAGCTTTGAAGATAATTGGATACGAGGCACCATTTACAATTCCAGACGATACCAGCTTTTTGTAACCACATGGGTGATTACCGCCTAAGCTCAGCGAGCGAAACTCGCTTTGTATGTACAATTCTCCTAGCTCCTCTTGCTTGGCATGAATAAACATAGTTACATCTTCAGTCAGGAGCACTCCTTTGGGTATTGAGGAGAGCGCACCAGCCATGTCGATCTCCCTACCTTGGTTAGGCGAAATGCCAAAAGGACTATGATCTGCTTGTTTTGCAGGAACAAGCTTAGCTACGCTTGACGAGGATGCCATTGCTCTCACTGGGTTGCTGAAGATGATTAGATCGGTTTGACAGGTGATCTTACTTAATGATCGAATGCAAGAATATTGCTCGAGCAGAAAACAGATAACAAAAATCGCAAGGTAAAAAGAAATGAGTTATCCTTCTTTTCTTATATAGGATTAGGTCATAATGGTAATTACCAAATGGTAACTATTTGTTAAATAGCTACAGTAATAAATGCTTTACCTAACCTTTCTTGACGCTTTTGCAAACCGATAGTCTGGCCCTTTTGATTAGGCATGTCCCGGTTGATCACCTTATGTCTTTCCGGTTTGACTTGTAGTTTGAGTGAGAAAGGACTCCCCAGTTTTACCAGGAACAATAGTTGTACTACTGGTTCCCTCTAGTCCTGGAGGACTCAATCAGCAAAAGAAATATCACCATCTTGTGATGATGATTTTGCCTCTGTTGCCTCCTTGGCAAAGTTCTTTGATTCCTTGACAAACCAAATTTTCTTTACTACTTTCTTGGTTTCTTTGTCTTTGTTGTTTCTTTTATCAGAACTCAAGGTCTTCACCACCGGTCCGTCCGATCCTTTATTTTTGTTCTTGATCTGGTCCCAGCAGTCCTTGGTACAGTGACCGACTTTGTTGCAGTAGTGACAAACTATACCGGTTGCTTTCCATGGATTCATCCCTCTCGGATTGGGTGGTTCGCTCCATGATTCTCTGTTGCAATGCATACCTTTGTTTGGATGATTGGTTGTATTCCTGTTTCTATTCTTCTTTGAGGATACCGGTCTGGGTGATCTGAATGCCATAGTCTTTGATTTGCATTCTTCAACCTTGTGTCCGAATTTGTTGGAGGCATAATAGTATCCCTTGAAGATTCCCTTACTTATGCTGGACACAGATATGGGGCTAGACCAGCACTCATTGGTCTTGTGGCCCTTTTTGCAATAGTTTTTACAGTGACTGTTGTTTGTTCTTACCGTGCATTTCTACAGTCATTAGTGTCATGACCTGGTTTGCCATTCATCTTGCAAGAAGTGTAAGAGTTTCTCCTATCTCTTTGTGTTAGCTTCTTCCTTTTGTTGACTCCTCAGGTGAATCCGAGACCGGTGTGATCATTGTGCCTTTGTTGAGCATTGAGTTGCTCATCGAGCTTGACCGAGCTTTCATTGTATCTTTTCAGTATTCCATTTCTTCTTTCAAGGACTTTCATTTGTTCCTTGAGTTGATATATCTCGATCGCCAGCTTCTTGCATGCTTCACCTCTAACCTGCCATGCTTTGTGCATATTGACATTTTCTTGGGTGGCAATCAACAAGTCCTCTTGGAGTTGTACAATGAGGAGTTCATTGGCTCTCGCAACTTCCTCTGCCCGGTTCATTGCTTTTTCAAAGGCTGTTGATGTCTTGACTGTTGTGTTCCTTTCGCTTTCAGTTTTTCATTTTTGCTCAATCAGTTCAATCATTCTTAGGGCATTTAACTTTTGCTCCCTCTTGAGATCAACAATCTGACCGGTTAGGATCTGATTCTTTTCCGTAAGCTCGGAAACTGCTTCCTTGGCCTCATAAGACCCACTTTGTCTTGAGAGTTCGTCGATGGTTTCATTGCTCTCATTTAATTGCAGAGTCAGCTCCTTTCTCTTTGCGAGTGACTTCCTCAGTCTATTTTCCAACGAGGCAATAATGTCATTGACTTCCTCTAGCTGTTTCTGGTACCAGTAACCCTCCATGATCTTTTTCTCAAGTTGTTAAACCTTTTACTGTGTAGAGAACCGGGGCTCTGATACCAATTGTTGTTACCTTACCGGTTACTGAGAGGGGGGGGGGGGAATGAATCAGAAAATACTAAAACTAATTATTTAATAATTGCAAAACAGATTCTTGAATGCAAAGTAGAAAGTCAACAGTCATTCACAACCCTAAACTGAATCACACAGATCTACACAATTATTTGTACGTGGAAACCCTCGGTTAGAGAGAAAAAAACCACGGTGAGACAGAGCTCACAACTTCACTAGTTTTTAATGAAGGTGCCCTGTTAGGAGCATACAAAGCACTGGCTATGGCGCTACCTGATTAAGGGATTTTTACAAAAGATCGTTTAGGATCTAAGCCCTGTTAGGAGTTGCCTGGTTACAGGACTTTAAACATCAAACAAGATGTTACCCTGTTAAGGGATTTTTACAACGAACCGATTAGGTTCACCCTAATAGAGGGATTTGAATATTCTTTCACTACTAATAAACGTAATGATCTATTGTGATACTGAATGTCTGGTTAGATCATACCTCTGTTCCTTGATAGCCTGGCTGTTGAACTTTGCTACCTTTGTGCAGCGTTTCTTAGAAGATCTCTCTCCTCTGCTCTATGCAATCATCTAATTCCAACAACCACCCATCTTGCGTCCTATGACCTGTATTTATACAAGAGATTCTCCGTAATGAAACCCTTAACTCATAGAACCGCCAGGCTGCAAACTCTGCAATAAATCATGCAATCAGCAAAAAGCTATGCGTACTGAACTGGAGTTTACCTTGCAAGACATCCGCATGAATTAAAGCTAACTCCACTTGTAAGTGGTGGATGTCCTGTATAATCCTGCTTTTAACTCAAACTGATCCACTAAACCCGGTGCAGATCTTTAGGCTGCTTTAGACCAGTATGACCTTATATCTGGTTCAACTTATGCATACTCAGACTGGTGTGTGTCCTTACCGGTGAGTATTATCGACCGGTGCATACGTTATGTTGCTTGTCTACCGGTGTCGACTGGGAGTAGCGAGCTACCGGTGGGAATGGTTTTGATGAGATACACTAATGACAACTTATGCCAACAATACTCAACTTTAATATTTTTCAAAGTTTGTTTCATCCATAGAACCTATGTGCAAGAAGCTGCTGCTGCGATATATTCCACCTCTACTATAGATAAAGAAGTTGAAGCTTGTTTCTTACTCAACCAAGATACAAGATTGTTACCGAGGATGAATGCACCTCCATGTATACATTTTGTCATCAACATTGTCTGCCCAATCTACATCTATATATTTTATAAGGGTGAAATCTTCACCTCTTGATACCACAATCCAAAATCCATAGTCACCTTCAAATACTTCAATCTTTTTTTGATTGCATGTATATGGTTTTCCTTTCGAGTTGTTTAAAACCATATCACCAAACCATTGGATTGCAATCCGTTGGAATCATTTTCCGTTGCGCCAAAAGCTCGAACTCTCAACGCCCAATACAAATGTCAGATTTAACCCAATCCACGGGAGGCGGTTAAGCCATATCACGAGTCCCCAATGAGGTGCTGACCACCAAGTCAACAATCTCCCCCTCAGCACCGACTGAGCCTCCAACACGCACTGAAGGGAGACTCAAACCCGTGACCCAAGGCTCTGATACCAATTGTTGGAATCATTTGCCGTTGCGCCAAAAGCTCGAACTCTCAACGCCCGATACAAATGTTAGATTTAACTTGATCCATGGGAGTCAGTTAAGCCATATTACGAGTCCCCAAGGAGGTGCTGACCACCAAGTCAACACAATCTTCCATCCTAAACTTCTTCAACATCTTCTTAACATATCTGGTCTGTGAATAAAGATCCTTTTGTTGGCATTAAGAGATGGTAACCGGTAAGCCTGCTACCGGTACAAGTATTGTCATTGATTGGCAAAAGAGGATAGAGATTTGTCATCTCTCTAAAGTCTAAAGATCTAAGGAGATCTTTATGTGGAAACCGGTATCACTATGCAAGGAAGAAAAGATACATCTGCTCATCAAGAGCAACCGGTCACTAAGCAAAGTGCATCAGCAATCGGGTAATGTATATAGTCAAGGACAGGAGGATTCAACCGTCAACCAAGGACTAGGATACAACCGGTGCCAACAACACAATCGAGGAATGTGTGACCGGTAAGAAAAGGAAGGGACAGTGATAGGTCAAAGACTCTTACCTGTTCACAACATGAGGATCTCAACCGATCTAGTAAAGACTCCGGTATGAACCAAGGAAGTCATAGTCAACTATTTGTTTCAACCAATTTTTTGACCAAGATTTTTTGCACTAAATTTGGAAGACTCTGAGTTAACATGGTGATCGGTTTGAGGCACGTCTGGAGGTTTTAAAGTCGAAATATGTGGCTTTAAAACAAAGAGTTATATCTTGTGAAGGAAAGGTGCTTGACACGCATCTATTGTTTTCTTCATAAAGCAGATAAAGAAAGGGCATGCATCGGATATTTCCTGAGTGAACTAATACTCCACCGAGTGATGTATTCGAAAGAGATCTAAAATTAGGTCATGCATGAGAGGCGTAATTAGGGCAAGAACTCTATATATTCTTCTGCCTGTTGAGAATATGAGTTGCCTTCATTTTGCTAAAGAAAAGAGTGAACCTGTATGCTTAAAGAAGCTAGGGTAAATAGTAAAAAGAAGAGTGTGCAGAGAAGCACAACAGTAGAGGAAAACACACCTGCGGCGACCGGTGATGTTTCTCAGTTGAGCACAAACAGAGATCTTATCAGGCTATGCAAAGCCAATTGTAAAAGGTCAATCTTTCTATTGTTTTCTAACAACTACAATAGTTAAATCCCAGTATTTGGGTGGACTCTAACAGGTCCCTTGTATCAAATTCCTTAACCGGGTGACATCTTTCAAGGTGTTCTAAGTCCTCTAACTAGGCAGGCACTAATCGGCCTTATTGTAACAAATCCCTTAACCGGGTCGCATCTAACAGTGCGTTGTAATCCTTTAACCAGGAAGGCTCCTAACATGACGTACTCCAGAAGAGTACAAAATTTGTGAGGTCTCCTCACACTGTGGTTTTCACTCTAATCGAGTTTCCACGTGATAAATTTGGTGTCACTGTGTGAATGTTTTCTTGCTGTTATTATATGCTTGAATTTGTTTGGCTTACAATTATAAGTATACTTCACCAGATTTAAATAGAAAAGTTTTAGAGGTGCTAATTCACCCCTCCCCTCTCAGCACCGGTCGGGATTGTCAATTGGTATTAGAGCCTAGTCTTATTTTCTTTACTACTTAACTGCATAAAGAAAAAGTCAAGATGATGAGAAAGGACCAAAGTTTTCAAAAGAAAACTTTACTTTTTGGTGCAGCAGAATGAAGCTGTATATAAAGACCACCGGAGATCAATACTGGAATCATGTAACCATTGATTACAATGAACTTTCTGGTACCCTGACACATGATGAATAGAAGATCAAGTCTGAGCACACAACTGCTATGGATATGATAGCCAAGACACTACCTGAAGCTGTATATGATGAGGAAGGACCAAAGTTTTCAAAAGAAAACTTTACTTTTTGGTGCAGCAGAATGAAGCTGTATATAAAGACCACCGGAGATCAATACTGGAATCATGTAACCACTGATTACAATGAACTTTCTGGTACCCTGACACATGATGAACAGAAGATCAAGTCTGAGCACACAACTGCTATGGATATGATAGCCAAGACACTACCTGATCATGTCTATGTTGAGATAGAACATCTAGAATCTTCTTTCAAGATGTGGGCCAAGTTGCAATTGGTATATGGAGGAGACCCAAATGTTTAAAGAGCCAAGGTTGAAACCCTCAGAGGAAAGTATGATGACATGAGAATGAATGAAGGAGAAGACATTGAGCAATACAACAACTAGATCAAAGAGGTGATCAACTCCATCAAAAGCACTGGAGGAAAGTTCAGTGAAGAGGAGGTGGTTAACAAAATACTGAGAACGCTCAGACCTCAGTATGCCATCAAAATCTCTGCTATTCAAGAGCTCAGATCAATGACCACAGATCAAGTCACCCTAGACTCTTTGATCGGTAAGTTGGCTGCTTTTGAATTAACTAATTTTGATAATAGCTTACCCATTCAAGAAGCAACATTTAAGTCTTCTGTCAATATCTCTTCCACCAAAAAGGGAAAAGAAACCGGTAACTAATCCACCGGCAAGATTGGTAATCTTATTGAGAATCCGCTCTAAGAAGAGATGGAGCAAGATGAGTTCGAAGCACTCATCGCTAGGAGATTCCCCAGAGGGAAAGGGAAGTATAAAGGAAAGCTTCCTCTGAAATGCTTCTCTTGCAACAAGATAGGACATATTGCTGAAAGATGTCCTTACAGTGATAATAAAGATAAGAGAGACGGGTCAAGAGCAAAGAAAAGAAGGAATACTATCTTGCAGAGGAAGGAGTCACAGACAATGAATCTGAAGACTCTGAGGATCCATAAATTGCATTTGTTGCAATAAAAGAGGAGAGCCTAGTGGTAAGTGAAATAGCACTTATATCAAGATCTCATCAGCATGATGATTGGATCATTGACAACGACTGCACTCACCACATGACCGGTGATAAGAACAAATTTATCAGCTTAGAGCTCAATGACAGTGGATCAGTAACCTTTGGAAATAATGCTCCCTGTGCCATTAAAGGAAAAGGTTCTATTGCACTCTGCAACAATGCTGTCTGTGAGGATGTGTACTGGGTTGAAGGACTCAAGTACAATTTAATGAGTGTTGCACAACTAAATAACAAAGGATTCCTGTTGGAATTCGGACAAGGTTCCTGTATAGTCAAGAATCAATCTGGAACCCATGTTGCAACTGGTAGACAGAGCAAAGGTAATCTGTTCTACCTAGACTCAATGGAAGGAGCTTGTCTCATAGCTTCAGTCAAAGGAGAATCAAGCAAAATCTGTCTTATTTTCAAAGAAGACAATAGTTGGTTATGGCACAAGAGACTCTGTCACATAAACTTTGACAGTATTCTCAAGGTGAGCAAAAAGAAATTGGTTAGAGGACTCCTTGAGATTACAAAACCCATCAATGGTGTTTGTAAAGATTGTCAGTTAGGAAAACTAATAGGAACAAGTTTCAACAGTAAATCATTCTCTGCTGAAAATGTTCTAGATCTTGTGCACACAGATTTGTGTGAACCGATGAAGACAAAGAGCTATTATGGAGACTGATACTTCATCCTCTTTGTAGATGACTTCTCAAGAATGATGTGGACACTCTTTCTTAGAGAGAAATCAGAGGCCTTCCACATGTTTAAAATCTACAAGGCTAGAATGGAAAAGGAGACCGGTAAAAGCTTGAAGTGTCTGAGGTCAGACAGAGGAGGTGAATATACCTCTCAAGAGTTCACTCACTATTGTGAGGAGCATTGAATAAAGAGACAACTTTTGGCACCAAGGACTCCTCAGCAAAATGGAGTAGCAGAAAGAAGAAACAGGACTCTGATCAACTGTGCTAGAACCCTGCTGATTCAGAAGGATCTTCCTCATCACTTCTGGAGAGAAGCCATTAGCACTGCTGTCTACACTCTGAACCGAGCTCAAGTAAAAAAGGGAACTGGTAAGACTCCTTATGAACTATGGTTCAAACATACTCCTAGTGTAGGTTACTTTAAAATCTTTGGTAGTAAATGCTACATCAAAAGAGATATGTACTCTGAGAAGTTTGATCTCAAGAGTGATGAAGGAACATTTTTGGGTTACTCTACCAAAAGAAAAGTCTACTGGTGTCTGAACAAGAGAACAGGCAAAATAATTGAAAGCATCAATGTAAAAGTTGATGAATCTTCAGAACCGATTAAGAAGACCGGTCATAATGATCATGACACTCTTGAAGGTCAAATTGAAGGAAATGCCTTTGAGTTCAATGAAGCAACAACTGAAGATGAAAAAGAACAACATATGAATAGACATCTGGAGCAGGAGACTATATCTGAAGTTGACAAGCCAACACAGGATGGTGAACAAGAAGATGTTCGGAACCATGATTAAGAAATTGTTCAATCGGAAGAACCTGACCGGGAACAGCGACCTGTTCTCCCAAGGTATGTCACATATCACTCCACTGACAACATTATTGGTGACAAACATGTTAATGTCTTGACCAGGAAAAAGGCCAAAGAGAATATTTGTTTATTTTCCTATATAGAGCCCAAATGCACCTGGGAAGCTCTAGAAGATGAAAACTGGGTCAAGGCCATGGAGGAAGAGATTGAGCAAATTGAGAAGAATGACACATGGGTGCTTGTGCGAAGACCACAGGACAAGAATGTCATTGGGACAAAGTGGGTCTACAGGAATAAGCTGAATGAAGAAGGGAAAGTCATAAGAAATAAGGCAAGATTGGTCTGCAAAGGGTATGCCCAGGAAGCAAGACTGGACTATGGAGAAACCTTTGCACCTGTGGCTAGATTGGAGGGAGTGAGAATTCTTCTTGCCTATGCTGCTCACAAGATATTTAAAGTGTACCAGATGGATGTCAAGTTTGCATTCCTGAGTGGAATACTAGAGGAGGAAGTCTACATTGAAAAACTGGAAGGCTTCACATCTACACAAAAAGGTGGTATGGTCTATAAGTTGAAAAAGGCTCTTTATGGGCTTAAGCAATCTCCAAGGACTTGGTATGAGAGGTTGCATTCATAACTTTTGACCATAGGATTCACAAAAACCGGGGACAACAACATGTATCTCAAGACCGGAAAAGATGGAAATCTGATTGCTGAGATCTTTGTGGATGACATCATCTTTGGAGGAGATGACAGGATGAGCAAAGCCTTTACTGAAGAAATGAAGAAAGAATTTGAGATGTCTATGATAGGTGCCATAAAATTCTTCATTGGACTACAGGTCCATCAGCTAAAAGAAGGTATTTTTATCTCTCAGTCCAAATATATAAAAGAAATTCTTAAGACTTTTAGACTTGAAGAATCTAAACAGGTTGGAACTCCAATGATAACTAACCTCAAGTTATCAAAGGAGGATGATGCAAAAGAAGTGAATGAAACAATGTATCGGTCCATGATAGGAAAATTACAGTATGCTGTTGATAGTAGACCGAACATTGCACATGCGGTTGGCATAGTAGCAAGATTCTCTGCAAATCCCAAAGAGACACATCTGATAGCAGTAAAGAGAATTTTCAGATACCTAAAGGGTAATGAGGAGTATGGCTTGTGGTTTCCTCACAAGGGAGGCTTCGAAGTAAAAGTTTACACTGATGCAGACTGGGCTGGCAACATTGATGACAGAAAGAGCACAAGTCGTGGTGCATTCTTTGTTGGTGGGAGAATTGTTTCTCGGACAAGTAAGAAATAGAACTGCATTTCTCAATCTATTGCAAAGGCTGAATATGTTGCTGCTGCAATCAATTGCACACAGGTAATCTGGATCAAACAACTTCTAGAAGGAATCAAAGAACAGATACCTGAACCGATAGCTATCTACTGTGATAGCACCGGTGCAATTAACATATCCAAGAACCCTGTCATGCACTCCAAGACAAAGCACATTGCCATCAAGTATCATTACTTGAGAGAGTTGGTACAAGACAAGGAGGTTAGATTGGAATATGTTCCCACAAATGAACAAATTGCTGATATCTTCACAAAGCCATTACCAAAGAGTACTTTTGAGTATCTTAGAGGTAAACTTGGGGTGATACCCCTTCGTGATCTTCAGTAAACCTACAAAGGTGATCATCAGTTCATTATGCTTTAACAAAGGATTTCATCTCATCTTATCTAAACTGATGAAAATGATTGCTGCTCATAGGGGGAGCAGATATAATAAAGGTAGTCTTTTAGACTAGCCTTTGGCATTATTGTCAAAAAGGGGGAGAGTTTGGCAATGAACCGGTAGATAATCACAATAAACTAGTAAATAGCCGGCAGTGACAGTAGCAATGATATAGAGATGCAAGCACAGAAAACCGGTGAACTGGTAGATAACCACAATAAACCGGTAGATAACCGGCAATGGCAGTAGCAGTGATATAGAGAAGGAAGCATAGAAAACCGGTGATATGATGGTGATATGATGGCCCATCAAGGTTTTTCCATCAATGCCAAAGGGGGAGATTGTTGGCATTAAGAGATGGTAGCCGGTAAGCCTGCTATCGGTACAAGTATTGTCATTGATTGGCAAACGAGGATAGAGATTTGTCATCTCTCTAAAGTCTAAAGATCTAAGGAGATCTTTATGTGGAAACCGGTATCACTATGCAAGGAAGAAAAGACTACATTTGCTCATCAAGAGCAACCGGTCACTAAGCAAAGTGCATCAACAATCGGGTAATGTATACAGTCAAGGAAAGGAGGATTCAACCGTCAACCAAGGACCAGGATACAACCGGTGTCAATAGCACAACCGAGGAATGTGCGATCGGTAAGCAAAGGAAGGGACAGTGACAGGTCAAAGGCTCTTACCTGTTCACAACATGGGGATCTCAACCGATCTAGTAAAGACTCTGGTATGAACCAAGGAAGTCATAGTCAACTATCTGTTTCAACCAACTCTTTGACTAGGATTTCCTGCACTAAATTCGGAAGACTTTGAGTTAAAATGAAGAGTTATCTCTTGTGAAGGAAAGGTGCTTGACATGCATCTATTGTTTTCTTCATAAAGTAGATAAAGAAAGGGCATGCATCGGATGTTTCTTCAGTGAACTAATACTCCACCGAGTGATGTATCCGAAAGAGATCTGAAATTAGGTCATGCATGAGAGGTGCAATTAGGGCAAGAACTCTATATATTCTTCTACCTGTTGAGAATATGAGTTGCCTTCATTCTGCTAAAGAAAAGAGTGAACCTGTACGCTTAAAGAAGCTAGGGTAAATAGCAAAGAGAAGAAGAAAGAGAAGAGTGTGCAGAGAAGCACAACAGTAGAGGAGAACACACCTGCAGTGACCGGTGATGCTTCTTAGTTGAGCACAAACAGAGATCTTATCAGGCTATGCAAAGCCACTTGTAAAAGGTCAATCTTTTTATTGTTTTCTAACAACTACAATAGTTAAATCCCAATGTTTGGGCGGACTCTAACAGGTCTCTTGTATCAAATCCCTTAATCGGGTGACATCTTTCAAGGTGTTCTAAGTCCTCTAACCAGGCAGGCACTAACCGGCCTTATTGTAATAAATCCCTTAACTGGGTCGCATCTAACAGTGCGTTGTAATCTTTTAACCAGGAAGGCTCCTAACAGGGCGTACTCTAGAAGAATACAAAATTTGTGAGGTCTCCTCACACCGTGGTTTTCACCCTAATCGGGTTTCTACGTGATAAATCTGGTGTCACTGTGTGATTATTTGCTTGTTGTTATTATATGCTTGAATCTGTTTGGCTTACAATTATAAGTATACTTCACCAGATTTAAAGAGAAAAGTTTTAGAGGTGCTGATTCTTCTAGCCAAACTAGGTATGTTTTGTGGTGTTGTTTATTTTGACTTGTTTTCAAAGAAAGAGACTTGTATGAATCTTTTTAAAAAAATGGAAGCATTACATTGGAAGCTTTGTTAAATTATTAAATTACAGAAGTTTTTCCCCCTCATTCTTTGTTTATCTTAGCATATGTTTTAGATTGGGATTTGTTAATTTGTTCTTACAAGCAAATATGTTGATTTTGGAAAGGTTTCCTTTTTACATATTTTATTTCAAAAATTAGGATGATAGTAACATGTTATGAAAAACTTAGTCTCGGCTGTGAAGAATGTAAAATTTGAAAAGAAATGAGGGTTATTAGATTTTATACTGCTGAAACTTTTCTCTTTAAATCTGGTGAAGTATATTTATAACTGTAAGCCAAACAGATTCAAGCATATAATAATAGCAAACAAACAATCACATAGTGACACTAGATTTATCACGTGGAAACCCAATTAGGGTGAAAACCACGGTGCGAGGAGTCCTCACAAATTTTGTACTCTCCTGGAGTACGCCCTGTTAGGAACCTTCTTGGTTAAAGGATAACAACGCACTATTAGATGTGACCCGGTTAAGGGATTTATTACAATAAGGTCAGTTATTGCCTGCTTGGTTAAAGGACTTAGAACACCTTGAAAGATGTCACCCGGTTAAGGGATTTGATACAAGGGACCTGTTAGAGTCCACCCAAATACTGGGATTTAACTATTGTAATTGCTAGAAAACAATAGAAAGATTGACCTTTTACAAATGGCTTTGCATAGCCTGATAAGATCTTTGTTTGTGCTCAATTAAGAAGCATCATCGGTCGCTGCAGGTGTGTTCTCCTCTACTGTTGTGTTTCTCTGCACACTTCTCTTTCTTCTTCTCTTCTCAATTTACCCTAGCTTCTTTTAAGCTTTTAGGTTCACTTTTTTCTTTGGCAGAATGAAGGCAACTCATATTCTCAATAGGCAGAAGAATATTTGAAGAATATTGAGAGTTCTTGCCCTAATTGCACCTCTCATGCATGACCTGACCTCAGATCTCTTTCGGATACATCACTCGGTGGAGGAAACATCCGATGCATGCCCTTGCTTTATCTGCTTTATGAAGAAAACAATAGATGCATGTCAAACACCTTTCCTTCACAAGAGATAACTCTTCGTTTTAAAGCCACAGATTCTGGTTTTAAAACCTCCAGACGCGCCTCAAACTGATCACCATGTTAACTCAAAGTCTTCCGGATTTAGTGCAGGAAATCCCGGTCAAAGAGTTGGTTGAAATAGATAGTTGACTATGACTTCCTCGGTTCATACCGGAGTCTTTACTAGATCGGTTGAGATCCTCATGTTGTGAACAGGTAAGAGTCTTTCACCTGTCACTGTCCCTTCCTTTGCTTACTGGTCGCACATTCCTCGATTGCATTGTTGACACCGGTTGTATCCTGGTCCTCGGTTGACGGCTGAATCCACCTTTCCTTGACTGTATACATTACCCGGTTGCTGATGCACTTTGCTTAGTGACCGGTTGCTCTTGATGAGCAGATGTAGTCTTTTCTTCCTTGCATAGTGTTACCAGTTTCCACCGGTTGCCAAACCAGCCTCTTTACATAAAGATCTCCTTAGATCTTTAGACTATAGAGAGATGAAAGATCTCTATCCTCTTTTTCCAATCAATGACAATACTTGTACCGGTAGTAGGCTTACCGGTTACCATCTCTTAATGGCAACATACTCCCATAGATGCAATCACTTAACCCGCGTTGTTTGTTGTCCTATAACATAATTCCTCAAATAGCCCTCAATCGACTTATTCACTATTTTAGTTTTCCCATCTGTTTGTGGATGGTAACTAGTGCTAGGTGTTAACTCTATCCCTGTCAAGCAAAAGATTGTTCTCCAAAGAAAACTAAGAAATTTGTTGTCTCTATATCTCATAGTCATCTTTGGTAAGCCATGAAGCCTAAAAGTCTCCTTGAAGAATAAATATGCTACTTTTGGTTCTCTAAATTTTGAAGATATAGTAGGAAAATGAGCTTACTTCGTAAGCCTATCCACCACCACATATACACAATCTTTACCCTGGACATTAGGCAAACATGTGATGAAATCCATCAATATACTTTCCCATTTCTGATTTGGGATGGGTAAAGGTTGTAGTAGACCCGCTGGAAAAACATGCTCCACTTTGTTTTGCTGACACTCTTTGCATTCTCGTACAGACTGCATTACATCCTTCTTTAACCCCTTCCAAGAGAAACACTCTCTTACCTTTTTGCATGTTTTTTAGAAACTTGGATGGCCTACTAGTGGAGTGTCACGGCAAGCATTCACAATCCTTTTCTTTATCTTGGAATAAGCTATGAGATACACCCGTCCTTTGTATAAAATCAACTTGTCAACTACTTTGAACCTCTCATCTTGCAACTTGTCTTGCATGAGATCGTTAGCAAACTGATTTTTAACATACTCAACAACGATTAATGATTTCCAATCGGCAGATATATCAGAAATAGAATGTAGTTGAGGTTTTCAAGACAAGGCATCAACCACCACATTGTTATTTCCTTTAACAAACTCAATATCAAAATCATAGGCTTGAATTTTACTTACCCATTTTCACTGTCGGGTCATTCAATTCCCTTTGACTGAGGAAATATTTCACACCGTTATGATCGGTCTTAACCAAAACCTTGTTGCACACCAAATATTGTCTAAACTTGGTCAATGTGTGCATTATAGCTAGCATCTCCTTATCGTAGATTGAGAGTTTATGATCAGCCTCTTTGAGCTTACTACTTTCATCGCTGTGGGGTGTTTATTTTGAATCAAAACAACCCCTATTTCTTCCTCGGATGCATCACATTCTAAATAAAGAAAGTGAAAAATCTGGGATTGCCAAAACAGGGGTTGAACTCATTAGCTCTTTGAGCTTATCAAAGGCTTGTTGAGCTGATGGAGTCCATACAAACCCTCCCTTCTTGGTGAAGTTGGTTAAGGGGTCAGCTAGCTGTGAAAACCCACTTACAAACCTCCTATAATAGTTGTATAATCCTACAAACCCTCTCAGCTGTGTTAAGTTGTTAGGCCTAGGCCAATCTTGGATGGTCTTAATCTTCTCTTCATCAACACTCACCCCTTCCTCGCTGATTTTAAAGCCTAGATACAAGATTTTTTGCAACCCAAATTCACACTTAGATGCTTTGGCATAAAATGACTGCTACTCTAAAAAACCCAATAATTCATCCAAATGTTTTAAATGGTCCTCCCACGTCTTGCTATAAACTAAGATATCATCAAAGAAAACCAAGACAAACTTCCTCAATTGTAAGTTGAAGGCTTGATTCATACAAGACTGAAAAGTTGCTAGTACATTTGTTAGACCAAAGGGCATTACCAAAAATTCATAGTGCGCATAGTGGCACCGAAAAGCTGTCTTATGTACATCTCCATTCCTAACTTTGATTTGATGGTATCCTGAACGCAAATCAATCTTAGAGAAGCGCCTTGCTCCATGGAGTTCATCAACTAATTCGTCAATTCTTGGAATTGGATAGCGGTTCTTGATAGTTCTCTTGTTGAGAGCCCGATAATCTATACACATCCTCATGGTTCCATCCTTCTTCTTAACCAGCATTACTGAAGAGGCAAAAGGGCTAGAATTAGGTCTGATATGCCCCATTCCCAACAATTCTTTTATTTCTTTTTCAATTTCTTCCTTGTATAGCTTTGGATGACGGTAGGGAGTAATCATCACCAGTCTTGCTCCTTCAAGTTCAATGATATGCTGGAAATCTTTGTTAGGGGGCAATCTCGGTGGTATGTCCTTGAATACTCCCACTATGTTTATCTAAAATAGACTGAATCTACATGTCAACAGTCTCTTTTTCCTTAGCAACATTTTTACTTTTGATAACGCATTCAGCTGCCCATGCTACCTAACCTTTATGAAAAACTATCTCCATTCATTTTGTTGATATCTCCATTGTCCCTTTTCTGTTTAATCCATGTAATACTATCTTTTTCCCATTATGTAGGAAGGAGATTTCCTTCTTTTGATGGCTGGTTTAATATTTATCAATTTTGTGTAGCCATTGGCACCCCAAAACCATTTCCATGTCCATATCAATCACATAGAAGTCATCACATAGTTTATAATCGCCCATTGTTAATTCCAATGGAGGAATCTTTCGAGTGCAAGAGAGAATAGTTCCACTGGCCACCTTTACATCAAACCCCTCAATTCGGTATTTACTCAGTCCCAACCTCCCTACTTCTTCATTAATGTAATTATAAGTTGCTCCACTATCAATAAGGACAATTACCTTTTGTCCTTTCAAGACCCTTTAATGTGGAATGCACTATAGTGTGGCTCTCTTGTGAGAGAAGCAAGTGAACCTTGTGCTAAATCCTCCTGATTTTCATCTTCATTTTCAGAATCAACCTCATCACTACCGGCATTTTTGTCATAGATCACTTCTATATAATGAATATGCCCCTTTCCGAAATAACGGTGCCCTAACTGCCATGACTCCTTGCATGCAAAACACAATTTCTTCCTTCTTAATTCATTTCTACTTATATTCGATGATTTAGTTTGTGCTGCAGGTGTCTTGGGAGGCATTGGACTCTTTTGAAAAGGCTTTTTGATTGGTATATGTGACGTGGTCCTCCTGCTAGTGAAGTTGTCTGTAGCCATTGAATTTTCCAGATTGAGTGTTGATTTCAGAGCCTCCTGAAAGGTTGTTGGGTTTAGAGCCTTTAGTAGTCCCTTAAGTGGCTCAGCTAAACCTTCAACAAAAAGAACTACCAACCTATCAGACAGATCAGGCACCAATACTGAATTTTTTTCAAACTCAGACACATAATCTTCCACTGTGCCTTCTTGCCTTAGTTGAGCTAAACTTTTGAAATGGATTTCCGGGTCTATCCTATCTAATATGTCCATCAGCCTCTAACTAAATTCCTCTATAGTTGAGACCACATCATGTCCTTGATTCACTATCCCATGATACCACCACTCTTGGGAAGTTCCTTCCAGGTGTAGGGTTGCAAACTTGATGTCTTCTTCTTCTGTCATAGGATTCAATGAGAAATAAGTATCAAGTTTTTGTAACCAAGCTCTGATTGTGGTTCTACTCTTCCGATCAAAATTTGGCACAATGATTTTCCCCAAACGGTGCTGAATATCTATTCCTTCATATCCTTTCCTCCTATGCCCTCCTTTATCTTTTAGACCACAATATTTAGTGAAAGTCATATCATTCTTAACTGCTTCACTCAATGCCTGGTATTCAGCATGAAGACGATACATTCATTTATCTGACGGAGTTGGTCTTCACTAACTTCTTCATTTGTCAAAAACTTAGCCTTGAATGTCTTGGCTAAGACCTCTCCCTTGGAATTGTTGTTCTCCCCATTATTAGCAAGCCTTCATTCATTTGCAGCACTTCTTTCCGCCCTATCTGTTTCTGCCCTATCACCACTATGATTCTGATTTAACCCTCTCAATGCTTAGACAACTTTTAACGCCTTCAACATGCTAAGGTGAAACTCCTTAGACCTTTTAAAGAATGTCCTTTCCTCATCATCAACTGTGTCACTCATGGTGCTCTTCTTCCTTTCCATGTGCAAGTATCTTTGCTCTCTTTCACTCATCCACAATACCCATTGGCTAGCAGAAATGTAGCTCTAATACCACTGAAAAGTTCCTTATCTAGGTTTATAAAAAACGAATCGCAAAGTTGCCTAACCATTCATATGAGACAGTAGACAATCTTCAATATTAAATTTCCAGAATGTATTCCTGAGTCTAGAATCAACAAATATACAGTTCAAAATTACCAAAAACCAAATCTGCACATCAACAGTGATTACTTTCCATATGAATTCAGGAAGGGAACATACAGGACATATTGTATATCTGATACATTTGTTTCACAATCTGTATGAGAAGAGCAATAAGCCCAATGGGCTTGTGTTACACAAGTAGAAGCTACAAAAGTTGGCTTGATTACTGGAAACTGAAAGTTTTCGTCAGCTAGCATGAAAATATGCAATGACGACTATGTAGGCACTTATGGGTATATTTTATCGCCTCCTTCAGGAACATGACCCTCTAAATCGCACGATTCTTCTGGAGACACAATTAGGATGTATGCAGGCCACATTTCAATGATTCCCATCCATATCTATCTCCAATGATACCCAATAATCTACATGTCCTTATTTGAATCCAACACCTTTATTTCCTAGGGTTTCTACAAGTAGCAAGATTGTTCGAAATTAGCAAATCTAGGGAGTGGCGCTTGAAATCTGTTTAGCAATGGCAGGGTTAGCGTCCACCTTGTTGGGTCCTGGAGTTTTCATTCCAGAAAACCTATGCACACAATGGCATTCAAACATAATCCAAGCATAGAAAAATAAAAGATTTTCACTTATTAATAGGAACCCAACAAAGTCGGCTAGGTCAGCCCAGAAAAAATTATAAATAAAGTAAAATTACTTGAACGTGTTAGTTGGGCCAACTCCACCAGCATTACGTTTATTTAGTTTATTACAAGGTTGCACAAGGGCAGGGTTACTTGGGTACATCAATTTTTTTATATAATTTAATATTTTATAGAAAATCTGAAAATATGAGTCATGACAATGAGTTCAAAACAAGAACAGTGATAAAGTTTGCAGATGTGATGTATTGTTTTTAGTTTGAGATTTGCAATATGTTTCTAATAATAATATATGCTAAATGTTTAGATGCATAACAGAGAAGGCAAACTTTAAACATGAAGAAGATTATAAATCATATAACAATGACATATTGCAAATGATAAACTTCTAACTTGAACAATGATAAGGTTAGCTATTAATCAGTATTGTATCAAAGTTTCGAATTGATGACATATTGAATTAAAGCTTGATAAACAAAAAGCTGATACGACAACAAAAAACTGAAACAAAAATCAGAAATCTTCATCAAGGTCCTTAACTATGATGCTCTCCACTGAGTACCCACTAAGTACCCATTGAGTACCCGGTACTTGGATACGTGTACCGGTACGCATCCCAGGGGTATGGGTACGAGTACCCATTCAACATAGTTTTATTATTGGTGATAAATTAGGCAGCTGCCTAAAGTGGGGTGCTAAAGAGCACCGCGTGGACCCAGGCCCTATTTTAATTCGGGCTCATTACATAGGTGAAAACAGACAACTGAAATGGTCTAGTCATAGATTTATCATAATCATTACTAATCTCCAAAATTAAGAAGGGTTCACTTGTGCATTATAATCTAGAAAAACTCCCGTTATTAAGTACATTCTTTAGTTGTAAAGAATGCAAATGTACAATCCCTAAAATCATCTTTATGGAGACCCTAAAATCATCAGATATTCTTTCTTTGACAGTCAATCTAGATTTTTCTTCCATGTTTTATATATTGGAATGTGGAATAGAAAGATTGACAGCCCAATAAATTAAACTCTCTAGTATATACAATAGTTTTAATTAAATTAATTTTTAACAATGTTGTTGGTTTGAGGTGCCACTATGCTGCCAATTGTGCAAACATGATGTTCTTCTTTCGGTTTTGAACTTTGATTTAAAAAATATTTTATGTAGATTAAATAAAATGACATTCTAAAGGTGTCATGAATAACTGAAACTTTCCAAAATATTATTTAAATAGTTTACATTCTGCACTTTTATAGATTATGTGCCAATGTCACTCGAGAAAGTTGTATCCATTTATGGTTTCTAAGAATGAGAAATTTTGACATCATTAGAATTATCGCAAGTTTAAACAATGTTGTTGGTTTGATATGTCACTTTGCTCTCAGTTCCACAAACTTTATGCTTTATTTTTCAACATTTGAACTTTAATTTATAAATTAAATATAAATCAAACAAAATAGAAGCTTATGTTTAAATGATTTGCAAACTTAACTTGATGGATTATATGCCAATTCACTCAACAAAGTTGTATCCAGTTGGGGTTTCTAAGAACAACAGAATTCATCATCATTCAAAATTAGAAGTCTAAAAGTCACTAGCTAACAGCATTGCTTTTGTACAAGGAAACTAAGAAAACTGAAAAACTGTGAACTTTTATGACTTGGCAGAGATTGTTAAGCATTATTCATTACTTTTATTGATGAACTGATTTGACTCTGATACTTTGCAGATGGGAAAGTGCCATATTGTTTTCATCAATTTTTGGAGGGATATGCTACTATGGAAGGTAATATGGTAATGCTACTTTGACAGCCTTATTTAGAAAACTAAACGTTGATGTTAAAATCTTGTGCACGATTTAATCCAGAAATTGCAATATCTTAACTAATCGTTAGTTATTTCAATTAATGTGATGTTGGAAGACTCACGCTGACGAGTTGATTTTGCATCTCTATTTGGTTGTAGCCAACGAGTCATTGGTGCCATCAATGGGTTCTTGGTATTTGGAATTTTGATCTCATTTGCTATTCTTGTGGTACCTCTTTTTCTTCCTATCATTTCCCAAAGATTGCTAAGCATTTTGGTATGCTATCCTCTATAGCTGAATTAAATTGAAGTTATATATAACCTCCTGTGACAGAATTATATACAATTTGAGATCATTAAATGTTAATTTTGCAAGACAATTTTATATTCTATAAACTTAAACTATACATTATCAGGTACTGCCATGTGGAACCCTGCATTCATATCAATACCAGTCTGGCTACGTCCTGGGTTCTTTAATTATCTTGGTTACCCAACCGTCTTAAGAAAATATGAAAAACATAATATGAAAACAGTGCTGGTCTAGGAGTAGCAGTCATGGTAACTTTCAAAAACTAAAAGAAAACAAAGATTAAATCACATAATGACAACACACAGCTAACTAAACTGCTAATAGTCCTATTTCATCTGGTTCTAATGACCAATTGCCGATTTGAATTCCCTCAGTGAACAGCGATATAATTATTTCTCCATATCATTTTTTATTTTGACCAATGTCATTATGTTTTTTCCTGTTTTGAACAGATAATATAAACGCGTTCGATATATCATTCGTCGTGACTTTCTAATTTTCCAAATGATCAGTTAACAGTATTGTTTTCTGTAATGTCCCCATTCTGAGCGAGCATTTGAGTTATTAGATTTAGCCTATCATTGGGTCCTTGTAGGCTAATACTGGTGATTAGAGGGCCCTGATGTGGTTTTGGCCTATTTTGAGGGACTTATAGTAAGTCAACAATTGGTTCCGATGAGCTCAAATGAATTAGAGGAGTTAAATGATGCTCTCAGTTTTTATTTTCGGCTTCCGGTTTGGGCTCCAAAATTCTTGGAGGGAGCATCTATTTTTAGAAAGTCACTCCGTCAGGTTAATTCATTGACTTTCATCATCAAGATCATGCCTGTGCTGTCAGATTTTTCTTTTGATGCTTCTTCAGTCATTTTCGCAAGACGGGTGAATTTTGATTATTATTTAATTAAATTGGCTAAGGTTGCTACTTTTATTTGGATTGCATATTGGGCACCTTGGTGTTATAGCTCGGTGGAACCGGGTTGAGAAGTTTTAAATCTTGAGCACATAAAATAGGGACCCTATGGGTCAGAATAGCATTATTTTAATGAAAGAGTCATTTTCTTCATTAAAGTGGAGGGAAATATAATAGTTTATTATATTTCAAATGCACAACCTTAAAGCAAGTGGCTTCTAAGTGAAAAGTGTCATTGAAAAGCTATTGAATTAAATATTATATTTACAATTTTATGAGAATTTGAACCACATTCTTGACTTGTTATTTTATCTTTTGGAGAACTGGCTAAAGAGTTTTCTACTAGGGTTTGAGAGGACTGATTCCTCCCTTTTTTGCACTTTGAATCAGTGAAAATAAGTGGTGAAATGTGCTCTGAGTTTCTGAGAAGTAATTTTGATTATACAGGTTGCAATTTTGGTGCTGTTGTATACCAAAATTGATTAATATTGTGCATTTTCAGTATATTTCTTGACCCTAACTGCTGGTGCGGTTTTGTTTATGGCTCATGTGATGGGTTGTATGGCTGTGAATTACAATTTAGTGGCTGCGATCTAGCTGGGAAGCCACGTCAACACTACAGGTGGTTAGGTTTATTTCCTTGTTGGCTGCGATTGTTCCTCGACAAGGGCGCGTCATTTTTTTGTAGGCCGCATTTCATGTTGGAGGTGGAAGAATTAATAATCAGCAGTGTATCTATCCTAAGAGGCTACGTTTGGAATGTTTCCAACCGCCACTTGACTTATTCTAGTTGCAAACTTGTTTAGCATTGGAGGTTGAAATTTGAATTGAGTTCTTTCATTGTTATTATCTTTGTTGAGCCAATCAATTGTAAAACTCAAGATAAATAAATTGGCAAAGTTGTTCAAATCTTCAATGTGTGAAACCAAAACAATTGCAAATTTGTCAAAATATGTATCAATCAATTTAGTTAGGAGTTGGAGCTAGGCAGGGCTCATTATATTTTCTTTAAATTATTATATTAAATGCGCATTATCGATGTTATGGTTAATTTTAATTGTCTATAATTTTCATATTTTTAACATTATTTTTGTATGGACATAACCAGGAAGATACCGAAGAAAAATGTTGAAGCCCCATATGCCATCTATGAAACCTTAGCCAAATTGGCATCGGTACCATCCTAATAAAGTTATCTTGCATAAGTATATTTGTTTTCAACATGGTGTAATAGGTGCAAGGGAATCCAAGTTAATCATGAATTTTTTAATTATTATATATATTAGAGGTCTGTCCTACTATTGTAAACTGAAATTCTTGATGGCGCACAAGAAAGAATAGGAATTGACTAGAAATTGTTTCCAATGACTACGACCCTGCTCTATGGCTTCTCAATCTTGGTACACACAAAACATTGGACTGCCCATGTAGCCACACTATTCTCAAAAATAGCCTCCATCTCCTTGTAACTATTCTAGGAGCTCCATTAGACATGCCTCGAGGCACCACCTTTTTCCCATTCACCTTGAATTTTAATTCCATCATTTGGAAATTTCATGAATACTTCCCAAGTGAATGCAACCACTGAATCCTTAGTACAAGATTTGTTTCTGTAATCCCAACTACGTAGAAATCATCAGTCACCTATGATATCCCAACATGAGACTTATCTAAGCCATATTGTTTTTACAAATTGTAGCAAATTTATTTGCTACCATAAAATTTATCTTTTATCTCAAGACATCTCTTTACACTAGGCCCTCATCAATGAAATTGCTGGTTGCCCCACTATCAATCAAAACAATCATTCAATAACCTTGCAAAACTCCTCTAACTTTGAATGAATTATATCTAGGGGTACCAAATAGAGTAGCAATGGTTACCCCTCAAGAAGTGCCTCCCCTTAACTATTCCTTTGGTTCAACATTTTCCTACTCATGTTCACTCCTTGTGTCATCCTCCCCAATTTCTCTTTCACTATTTGAAATACTAGTGATGTAGTGGACTTTACCTCTTCCTTGGCACCTATGTCCTAGGGTCCATAGCTCTTTGCATGAAATCCATAATTGTTTTTGCAACTAATTTTTGGTTTCATTATCCATGGTTTCTTTCTTAGGCCACTCTTTTTCAAAAGGATTTGTATCTGCCTTATCCTTTCTAGGTGGAAATGAATAAGGCTGATTTTTTCTTTTAGGTGTGGAGTCCATATTCCTTTCCCTTTTTATAGCATCTTGTAATGTGGGTGGTTCAAATGCCTACACCCATCCTTGAAGTGGTTCTCTCAACCCTTTTATGAAAAGAACAATAAGTCTCCTCTTCAAAACATTGGAAACCATCATTGAAAGCCTCTAAAAATCAAATACAAAACTATCAACCAAATCAATCTACTTAACTATGCTAATTCTCTAAAATATATGTTTGAATCCTTCTTATTAAATCTAGCAATCAATCTCTAAGTGAAATCAATATATCAATCAACAGTAGTTCATTTTCCAAAGTCAACAATCCATGGTACGCCCACTCATGGGCAACTCCCTCCAAGTGAAGAGTAGCATACTTAGTTGCCTCATTGTCATTCATAGGATTAAGTTGAAAATACGTATCAAGCTTTTGCACCCATGCTATTGTAGTGCATTTATTGAAACCATGAAAAAATTACTGGATTAATTGTCATATTTCTAATTTAATGGTCACATAATGTACTTTAGTTAGTTTCTATTTCTAGCTTCACTTAATGATTGTTTCATTTAGAAACATCATTCTTTGAATTCCTTTAAATGGAGCTTTGCTTCTCCATTGGAAATATATCAGTTAATTGCCATTTCATAATATCAAAGAAGGATTAATTTTTTATATGAATTTTTTATTGATAAAAATTCGTGTTCATTCTAAATAGTTTATTTAGAAGTTTTTTAACTAATTTTTTAATCAAACAATCGTGAAGAATTCAAAGGCTCTTTTTGTGGGTGCTTTCCACAAATTTGGGTGCCTTCTGTCATTTTCATGAGGTCTCACGACCTCACAATTGCTTTTGTAAACCCTAACTGTAATGTCCCCATTTTTAGGCACATGGGATTAGCTTATTTCTATGACCTTCATAGGCTAATCAGGATGTTGGAGAAGGTCGTGTGGCAGAGCCAGTGGTCAGTTTCCACTCTGGAGGTCTGTGATGTCAGGGTTGCTCTTCGTTTGAGTCAGATTGACAGACTTACTATTTATAGTAAGTGTTTTTTTGGGGTGATCGTCATGATTGCTTTTTTTAGTAGGGTGCCTAGGCATTGGTATCAGTGGAGTTGTGGATTCATTTGCAGAGTTTTCAATTTGAGGGACTTACTATTTTTAGTAAGTCTATTTTGGGCAGTTGCTGTTTTTAGCAGTGCAGTGGAGGCACAGGGTGTTGGGCATCATGAGCATATAATAGTCTATTTGATGGAGCTTCATATTATAGGTTGTTTATTAAGTTTTTCTTAATAAATGACTTTATCATTTGTGTTATAATTTGAAGGTGTGTTGAAGAAGCCTTTTGAGTGAAAAATGTCTTCATGAAGCTTTAGCTTTTGGAGTTATTAATTATTAAGTTATTAAATGAAGGCTTCTAATTGAAAAGTGTATTGGTGAAGGCTTTTAAGTAAAAAGTGTGTGAGAGAAGCTAGTTTATTTTGTTGTCTTGAAGAAGATATCTTTTATTATTATAAAAGCAATTCTTTGGGAGAAAGCTATTCATTCTATTATGCATCTTTGTCAAAAATCGAAATTGGGAGAAGTCTTCAAGGGTTTGGTGCTGCATAAGAAGAAATGATGAATTTCCTCGAAATCTTTCCTACACTTTGAGTTGGATTCAATGCCAATGAATTGTGTTCAAGTTCTTCATGTTGTGATTCAATTGGAGTCCGTACGACAATACAAGGGAGCTGCAATTTAATACAAGGAAGTTGTTAATTAATTCAGGGAAGCTGCATTTTAATTCAAGGGGTCTGTGTTTCAAATAAGAGGTGTGTGAATTGTTTTGGGTGGCTTCCATTCATCATTGAATTCATATATTTCTATGCAAGAGATGTCCAATGCAAAGGAGCCCATTAATTAATGCTGGCGTCCCATTCTTGGTGGCTGCGATTCATTGAGGCTGCATCTCATTTTTTCTTTGGGGCTGTGTACCAATTCATGAGAGCTGCGATTCATTCCTAGCAATTGTGTCATTTCCTAAGGTGCTAATTCACATTTAAAATTATGCAATGTTATTTGAATATTTGAAAGCTTTTGAATTAAGTCAATCAATGAATTTTGGAGATAGAAATTATTTGTGGTCTGGGATCATTTTATATGTTTGAAAAAAATACAAAAAAAAACATATATGACCAAAAACAAATATACAAAAAATCAGTTTGCAATTAAGAGCCGGCTAGGCTCTTTACACTAACTCATCGTTGTGCCTACATTTTGCAGCCCATGCCCTTTTTTTGTATCGAGCACGTCTTCTTTGTCCTTTTTCTTACAGTTGCAAAAGTTTTCTAGGAGCAGTTTTTGTTCTATTGTCGCAACCTTAAATTCACAACCCCTCTGCAGCTCACAAATTTTTTTGTGCAACATCTTCTGCATAGCTCACAACACCTCTCTGAGACTGCAAAGCGTTTGCGTGACTGCATATTTCAAGTCCATTTTTTTGGACATTTTTATAAAATTGCACAATTAGCTAGGTTTTCTCTATCATGACCTTTCTAGCTCTTGTGACTCAGTTTTATGGAGATGGCCTTTTTGTTTAATCCTCGACGAGTTTCAAATCCATGTTTTATAAACACTTGATTTTTTTTTTATGTTGAGCTTTCTCTGGGATCAATTGGTCCTTTCGCTACTCGCCTAGGGTTTTCCTTATTTTCTGCAAGCCAAAATTGCCACCATTTTTTGATTTTGACCCTAGGTTCTATTCTTCTAAGATTTTTTTGTACAAAGTAGCTAAGGTTTTTATGCTTCATTTATTAAGATTTTTTTCAAAAAAAATCAAAGGTAAATTTAATGCTCTTTGTGGCTTGGGACTTGTGCCACATGTTTTTGGCCTAATTTTTTTTATCAGAAAATTCAAATTTTTCCTCAATCAACATCTGTACTTTTGTTTTACCTCTTTTTTTGTGCATAGAAAAAGAGGGATGGCATCTCTAACGAACAACATAATGGAGAGTAGCCAAAAGTTCAATGGTCGTAATTACAACACATGGAAACAATGCATGCTTACAATATTTGTAATCTCCCCAATTTTAATAAATAAAGGGGCACATTTTTATTATTGTTGTCTATAGGTGTTTGTCGTGTCAGCATTCTTTTGTAAACCCTCAAGAGTTTCTTTGAAGGGGTATTTATGACCGGCATGTAGGAAGTTTTTAATATGCGATTTGGAATATTTTATTTGTATTACAAATTCCAGTTGGAGTTCTGTTGTTTGCCATTTCGGAGGTGAAATATCTTCCCTATTTGGTTTGTTGCAGTTTCGGTGGTTCACAACCACCCTAGTCTCTCATTGAAAATATCATTCTAATATTTCATTGTGTGCTCCAAATTTGTGAAGTCTTCTGTAGAAGACAAATTTGTAATAACCAATGATATTTGATATTTGTCTGAGATTGCGGAGATTTGAAATTTGCCTGAGATCATGGATTTGTGTGAAGTGTTATCATTAATATAATTTCCTCGTTTTTGTGCAAGTTGGGACTTGTGTTTTTGGTACATCAATTATGTACATCTAATTCCCATTGGCGTGAATTGGCAAGTGGAATCGGTAGTAAAAATTCTCTTGTTTCTGGCATAATAGCTTGTTGGCGATAACATCATTTTAAAAGCAAGAGTATTAGTTGCTCCATGTTCGGAATCACCGAAGGAATTGAGTTGCATCAAGTCTCCACATCAAATCTGTTTGGCCACAGACGGATTGATACACACTACAGTCACCTTGATTGCACACGAGAGGAAGGCATTCTGTCAGCACCGTACAAGCCTATTAACTCACCGTATAGCCTTCAGTTCATACCATACGGCTTGCCCCGACACCGTATAGTCAATTCATACCGTAGGGCCTTGCCATTTCACCGTGCAACCTTCAGCTTCATCGTATAGATAGTAAATTCCATTGTATGGACCGAAACCCTTCTGTACGAATCACCATACACTGCTAATTTGATCTTATAAGAGTTTCTCAATCAGATTAGGAACATCACAATGGTATCAGAGTTGGTGATCTTGCCAGCTTGTAGGGATGATTGAGAGATTTTGGGATCTCAATAACACTATGGTGCCTAGTAGCGATGCAGAGTGGTGGTTGAAGGCACTACAAAAGATAGGAAAGGAACTCAGTGATGGTATTAACCTTCCTCTAGATATATTGGAAGCATGTTTGTGTAAGGTGGACCAATCGCCTTCAAGATTCATACAGAAGATCCTTGCTCCGATTAAGGTCACCTTAAGTCAACCCAATTTGTTGAGACACCGTGACAAAGAAATCATGTTGGCTGTTGTAGCATGTCTAAGTGAGATTTTGAGAATCTCGTCTCATCGAGAACCGTATGATGATAACACCCTGACAGAGATATTGCACTCGATTATTGACTGCTTTCAGAGCCTGGATGACATCAATAGTGAGCCACTTGCTAGGAGATTTACCATACTGGAGATCACCGCAAATATTAAAGTAAGTAATCTCCTCTTGGATCTAGGATTGCAAGATTTGATCCACAATATGTTTCATCATTTCTTGGTCATGATAAAGGAGCACCATGATAATAAGATTTTCTCTGCCATGGAGAATATTATGATTTCATGTATTGAGGAGATGGATATAGTACCTTAATATATCATATCTATGTTGTTGGTTGTTCGTAATCTAGAATGTATTCCTTCAATTGCGGCATGTAGATTGGTTAATAATTTATTCAAGCATAAGCATTGTGAAGAAAAATTAAAGTTCCATGTGCACAAGTGTGAGGAGGTTGGTGATGGCAATAAGAGTGATGCACTACATGAAGAAGATGAAGAGCCACATGAGGATATGCTTTACAAATGAGAGGGGTGGGATTTATATAGGAGCCCCAATTACAATGAATGGCCAAGATTGATTTGAAATCAATGGCCCATATTAATCCATTACTAACTCTAATTAGGGCAACAAAAAATAGCCAATAGAAATGAAGCACCACAAAATGAGCCAATGAAAAAATTAAAAGGCTTGAGAACCAATAAGAAGCAAGGAAGTTACCTAGTCATCATACAACTCGTCATTACGAACATGCATGCCTCTTTTCTCTTGCAATCTTTATCTTAATTCCACTTCCTTATCCTTAGGAATTCTTCATCATTGTTGGAATTATTTCCCTTGGATGTCTTGACTTTGTAATACTTGAACCCTTTATATTTCCACCTTCATTGTTTGGAATTCTTCTTTGTCTTCTTCATCTTCGGACTTGATCCTTGCGGCAATCCCTTGAACACATTAACATCTTCCTCGGTATATTAAATCTTCCTCAATGCATTTCCTTGTATGATTTGATCATCATTAGGATCACTCCCTTGATGTGAATCCTATCCTTGAGTTCTTTCTTGCTCTCGACTTCAAACTTGTCCTTATGTCCTTGTATTGAATTCTTGAACTTCTCCATGGACTCCTTCTGTAATGTTCCCCTTTTTCATAACAGAATTCGCTAATCAGAATTGAGTATAAGATCAAATAATTAAATAATTATAATTAAATCATAATAGTCAAGTATAATGTATATTTTATTATAATAACAAAAGCATATTATAAATAAATATAATAATAATATCATAATGATGAATAAATAAAATAATATAATAAATCATTTAAAATATAACAAATTAATATAATATAAATTAATAAGATATATATAATAAATAAATTAATAAACAAATTCATCATAAATTATAATTAATATAATAAAATACAATTGCCATGTTAAGTAATACTTAATACTTAATATTTTTTAATACCAATCATAATGTTTGGTAGTAATTGACCAAGACCTTATTAAAGTATGTTGAAACATTAAAATATAAAATAAATATATAAAACTCCAAATTAATAATAGATACGTTCAAACTGGAGATGCGTCTCTATCAAGAGACACAACTACATTATTTATGGGGAATCGATTCTCATTCCCAGGCATATAAGACTACGGACTGGCCTTCCCCATCTGCGCTGAGTTAAGTAATTCATGGCCAGTGTATAATGATATTTGTGGCTAGTGTATAATCGATCATTTTCAGATTTTAATATTCCTCTCTCAATCACTGTTGAGTAGGATATTATGAGACTTAAGAAACACAGGGATTCCCATACAATGGAAATGCTAAAAGCAATAAATCAATGAAGCATTCGCCGAACATAGAGCCAGGAAACAGAGATATTAAAATGTATCAACCCAATCAGCATACAAGCATTGAGGAGGCAATGATACGATAAGAGAAAAGGACATCAAATCAGCACTGACACCCTTAACCAGTCGGCAATAATGAGGAACAGTCAGCAACTATAAATAGATACCGTCAGCAAAAAGAAACCATATCATACGGAGCATTCACACCTTCAATACTAACTTGGTGATAGACACATTACATACAATGTTTTAATGTTTTAATAAAATACTCAGTCACCAGTAATCGTATATAGTAGAAAATAGGAATTGGGCATATCTAGTCAGCAATAACCACTAGAGATATCTAGTCGCTCCCAGCAGAAGAATTAGCATCGAACAATACAAATTGGTCTATCTCTTGGGCATCGAACAAGAGATGATATAATGGGAAGAAGAGAACGTAATATGCAGATTTGAATTTGTAATCCAGATATTAGAAGGGAACACCAACTCGCTAGGGGTGACTGATTTATGAATCGAATTATTAGAGTTTGTTATTTTCTGAATGATCCATATTCATTATCTTGAAGACACCACACTTTACATACAAGTGTTGACTAGGAAGATCAGTAATCTGGGTACTTAGAGGGACCAAAACAAGCATCGCATAACAGAGGTGAGTCCATCATATATTATCTAAGAACCTAGTCTAGTCTGAAGCATATCGCTGGTAACCAGTACAAACATATATCATATCTAAGAAGAAATATAAGTGATGCTCTTCAAAGAAGAGTACAAAGATAGAAAATACGGGAGAAATTGGAACTTGTAATTAGATATTGTGGAGATTGCTACAAATCATTTACTATTGGGCTTATATCGGACTGAGACTACCTAGGTTATAATCCATATATCTGACCATCGAATGGAAAAATAAGGAATCATACATATATTCTTACGAATCACAAGGAGATTATCAAGAAATAGAATATACCAGATTGTGAGAACCTTACGCAAATTAATGCCTCTTAGAAGGGGGACATTACAGTGGTATCAGAGCATGATCCTGCCATCCTGCAGGGTAAAGGAGGATTTACGAAAAATAATTCATACGAAAGAAGAACGTAGAATTCCAATGGAGCTTCAAAACTGTTCAATCATAGCAGAGAGAACAATCTAAGAATTTGGTAATGTATACATAGTAAACAATATATTTATTTACTCAATAATTTTTATGATCATTAATAGACATTTAAGATATAATTTAAATGAGGGGAAACGACGGCAATTAAGGGAGAATCACGAAGGGAACCCTATTACAATAGCAGTAAGGAAGAGTCGTATAAGGACATCCTACTACACTGTAATTTAGGGAGAACTGCTAAGGGCACCCTATTGCTAGCGCCTTCCCAAAATTGCCAAAGGCAGAATCGCTAGGGCACCCTATTGCAGTAGCATGTAAGGGAGAACCACTAGAAGGGCACCCTACTGCTCTGTAATTAAGGGAGAACCGTTAGGGCACCCTATTACAAAAGAGACCAAGGCTGCAATCAAGGGAGAATTGCTAGGGCACCTTATTGCAATAGCATGTAAGGGAGAACCGCTATAAGGGCACCCTATTGCTCTGTAATTAAGGGAGAACTGCTAGGGTACCCTATTGCAGAAGAGACCAAGGCTGCAATTAAGGGAGAATCGTGAAGGGCACCCCATTGCAGTGACAATTAAGGGAGAACCGTTGTAAGGGTACCCTACTGCATTGTGTTGAGGGAGAATTGCTAAGGGAACCCTATTGCAAAAGTAGTTGAGGGAGAACCGCCAAGGGCACCCTATTGCAATAGTAGTTAAGGGAGAACCGCTAATAGGGTACCCTACTACACTGTGATTATGGGAGAACTGCTAGGGCACCCCACTACAAGGCAGAGATTATATCTCTGAAGGCCTAGGACGAGATAAAGTCTCTCCTAAGGATTATAGAGATGGATACATCCTAAAGGTATATCCATAAAGACTTGGGAAGGGATAAAGTCTCTGCCAAGAATTATGGAGATGGATACTCCCTAAAGGGTATTCATAGAGGCCTGGGAAGAGATAAAGTCTCTCCCAAGGACTATAAGGATGGTCATGCCCAAAAGCGTATCCTAAGGATTATGATTACTCATCAAGACTCATCATGCAACAAGAAGGGAAGAAAATACTACAATAGATCAAGATAAGTTGTCCTTTCAGTTGTTTCTTAAGAATTCAAATTGCATATTATGACATATCTTTAGATTATTTAAATATATATTCATATTATTGCAGTTCTCACCTCAAGTTTAAATCGTGATTCAGGGTCATTCAATCCAATGTGTAAAATCGGATGATATCAGAGGAGCACAGAAGAAACCACTCACATTAAAGTGGGAATTGCTTGGGGACAAGCAATTTTGGGAAGGGTGGATTGTAATGTTCCCCTTTTTTAGAATAGAATTTGCTAATCAGAACTGAGTATAAGATCAAATAATTAAATAATTATAATTAAATCATAATAGTCAATTATAATATATATTTATTTTTAATAACAAAAGCATATTATAAATAAATATAATAATAATATCATAATTATGAATAAATAAAATAATATAATAAATCAACTAAAATATAACAAATGAATAAAATATAAATTAATAAGATATAATATAATAAATAAATTAATAAACAAATTGATCATAAATTATTAATATAATATAATACAATTTCCATGTTAAGTAATACTTAATACTTAATATTTTTTAATACCAATCATGATATTTGGTAGTAATTGACCAAGACCTTATTAAAGTATGTTGAAACATTAAAATATAAAATAAATATATAAAACTCCCAATTAATAATAGATACGTTCACACTGGAGATGCGTCTCTATCAAGAGACACAACTACATTATTTATGGGGAATCGATTCTCATTCCCAAGCATATAAGACTACGGACTCGCCTTCCACATCTGCGCTGAGTTAAGTAATTCGTGGCCAGTGTATAATGATATTCGTGGCTAGTGTATAATCGATCATTTTCAGATTTTAATATTCCTTTCTCAATCACTGTTGAGTAGGATATTATGAGACTTAAGAAACACGGAGATTCCCATACAATGGAAATGCTAAAAGCAATAAATCAATGAAGCATCCGCCAAACACAGAGCGAGGAAACAGAGATATTAAAACTTATCAACCCAATCAGCATACAAGCATTGAGGAGGCAATGATACGATAAGAGAAAAGGACATCAAATCAGCACTGACACCCTTAACCAGTCGGCAATAATGAGGAACAGTCAGAAAATATAAATAGATACCGTCAGCAAAAAGAAACCATATCATACGGAGCATTCACACCTTCGATACTAACTTGGGGATAGACACATTACATACAATGTTTTAATGTTTTAATAAAATACTCAGTCACCAGTAATTGTATATAGTAGAAATTAGCAATCAAGCATATCTAGTCAGCAATAACCACAAGAGATATCTAGTCGCTCCCAGCAGAAGAATTAGCATCGAACAATACGGATTGGTCTATCTCTTGGGCATCGAACAAGAGATGTTATAATGGGAAGAAGAGAACGTAATATGCAGATTTGAATTTGTAATCCAGATATTAGAAGGGAACACCAACTCGCTAGGGGTGACTGAGTTATGAATCGAATTATCAGAGTTTGTTATTTTCTGGATGATCCATATTCATTATCTTGAGGACACCACACTTTACATATGAGTGTTGACTAGGAAGAGCAGTAATCTGGGTACTTAGAGGGACCAAAACAAGCATCGCATAACAGAGGTGAGTCCATCATATATTATCCAAGAACCTAGTCTAGTCTAAAGCATATCGTTGGTAACCAGTACAGACATATATCATATCTAAGAAGAAATATAAGTGATACTCTTCAAAGAAGAGTACAAAGATAGAAAATAAGGGAGAAATTGGAACTTGTAATTAGATATCGTGGAGATTGCTACAAATCATTTACTATTGGGCTTATATTGGACTGAGACTACCTAGGTTATAATCCATATCTCTGACCATTGAATGGAAGAATAAGGAATCATACATATATTCTTACGAATCACAAGGAGATTATCAAGAAATAGAATATACCAGATTGTGAGAACCTTACACAAATTAATGCCTCTTAGAGGGGGGACATTACACCTTGAAATCCGGACTTGTCCCATGTCCTTGCTTGATGAAGGCTTGATCTTGAGATGATTCTTTCGTCTCGATCCTTGAATTTTCTTTCCTTTGTCTCAGCTTTGAAGTGCATTATCTTGAAGTGATGTCCTTCTTTGAACTCGTTCTCTTTAGACTAGTCCTCTTTCATTTCTATCCTTGGCCTTGAGCTTGAACTTCTCTTCCACTTTTCTTTGTTCACTTCCTTGTGACTATCCCTTCCTTTGATCCGGACATGATTCCTGGAACAAAGCTCGAAGTCAACATGGTCTTAAGGGACTTAAACAAAATAATAAATTTTAGACTTCTAAAATCTTTGGAATTAATCCACAAACTAGTCTATGAATTCCACACCTTATCTTAGTAACTCAATCCCTTTGAAAGCTGTAACTAAAACAAGCATTTGGATAACTTTGATGAAATTAGCAACACTTAGCCTCAAAAAATGATGAAATTAGCTCTTCATTAAAATATGATTTTCTGAGGACAACCTGAACAAGTCTAAAGATAAGCTATGGAATTCAGTCCTAACAACTTGTGAAATTCACCCCCTATCAAATCCATGAAATAGTTCATGAATTGGGAATCAAAGTCATGACTTCATAAAACCTAAAAAATCACATTCCATTACCCATGCCAAGTCGGAAGACATACCTACAACCTGCAATTTTCGAATGTGTTTGAGTGTTAAAAATGGTGCTTTGGATGCCCAAGGTCCTAACAAAGACTCAGCACTATTAAATTTTTTGGATTGGTAAAGTCTTGAATTTATGGGAAATTTAATAAAAATCGCCCGTTGTAGAAGTTTGCAGACCCCATATCTACAACTTGTGTCTTCAGACCTCAGAATGGCTTCAAATGATGCTTGCAAAAATGCCCAAAAGTCTGCAACATAGTTAGGATCAGATTGCAATCAAAAGGCAAACCCAAATTTGACAAAAAATACAATTCTCAGAAGTTGTTCTCAGATATTTGTTCATAACTCACTTACCTTGTCCTCCCAATGACTGAAAATGGTTGCAAATAGTTGGTATTTGGCATAGTTATGCCACCCTGGGGGACGGGGGGACGTCGGAATGGGGGGATAGGTTTCCGGGTAAGGGGGACAGAGGGGCCTCAATTTGGGGACAGCGGTGGGGGACGGGGCGGGGGTAGGAGTGTATAAACTATATACCATACATGTGGTACTTAAAATGCTACTTATGAAAAGATGTGTAACAATATAAGACATAAAGATGTAAAATAGTAAAATAGTAGAATAGTAAATTAGAATTATTGAATACTTGAACATTGAACATGAAAGCGGAGCATTGAACAATAAATATTAGAATTTTAAATACTCGAATCAGCAAATGGAAGAGTTCTAACTTGTATTATATAAATAATAAGTCATAGATATCAAAAGTATGAGTATCTCATCATAAAGATGATTACGTTGAGTAGCATGATATGATATTCAATGTTCATATATCAAAACAAGTACAAACTACAAAATCAAAATGCCAAGGCCCAAAATGTAGTGGAGGCCTCTAATCATCACTTGGGAGGTCGGAAAAATCATCATCATCGGAACTATCAGACTCTCCAAGGTCAAGAGCTGCAAAAGGAACACCAACGATCCCTGCATCTGAAGCATCCTCATCCTCATCAATCTGTGATGGCTCCTCTGGCTCTACATACCATCGTGCCATGGGGCTCTCCTTGTACACATGTGTCCTACGATCAGTGATACACAGGACACAATGTATAGCCACTAGCTTCTCTACTCTCTAAGAGGTAAGTTTGTTCCTCTTAAGAGTGGATGAATCTATAAGTAGACCAGTTCCTCTCAGAAGTTGAAGAACTAGATACCTGAGATAGAAATCAAATGACTAGTGTGAGAAAAGTTGAAAACTCTTAAGTTCCCTTAAAGTTAAAAACTTAAAACTTTAAAAGTTAAAACATTTCTTGAATACATAATAAATAGGTTCTAAAGTTGAGGAACTAGATACTTGAGGCAACAAACGAATGGCTAGTCTGGTAGTCGTTGATTTTGATCCATGATAAGTCCACCACAAAATCGGATCCTCCTATGCCATAGTTTTTAGGTCCGCCTTTGCCATGGCCTTATAACCCCTGAGAGTAGAAAATTTAGTCCACTCGGTGTGAACCTTCCCAACAATCTCAGAGTCATACATCCTATCAATGGACTTAAAGAAGCCTTCACCTAAAAAATTAAAAATTAAAAAATTCAAATTATTGGCAAATAGAAGATGCTAGTTATGAAAAGATGTATAACTTATAACTATAAGACATAAAGATGATTAAAATGAGTAGCATGATATGAATCTTCAATCACCTCTTCATCCTGAATCGGTGTAACTCTACCAGACCTAGACATGTACCACTTCGGATTCAATGCATAAGAATCAATCTGTAGGGGAGTGTTTAGTTTGTCCCATCTGCGTTGAATAATAGGACGAATGTGCTCATTGTAGAATGCTAAACTGGGGTCCCTCTCTCACACAACTGCCCTCATCTGGCCAAGCATAGAATCAATGCACTCGTACACCTCTCCAAGGCTAGGCACATCCCTATCCCCATATTTGATGACTTGGAAAACTAGAGTGCTGATAGAGACTATGCATTTTGCATCACTTCAAAATACATCACTCTTCACTACCTCCTTCACCCTCCTCCCCTGCTTTGTCCTGGACCATCCCACCAATTCCACTCATTTGTCATAACCATGAGTTGCAGTGGCTCCTGCAACTCAATTATTCTTTCCAAAAGAATGAATTAGGATGCATATCTTGTCTCAACTGGTTTTAGGAACTCTGAGAAGCTCTTAAAGAGTGCATGTGAAGTGTGGTGGTTGCAAATATACATCTGCACATCTCTAACATCGCTAACCACTCCCTTAATCTAGTGAATCTTCCCCATGTCCTCGAGTGCATTGTTCATGGCATGCACACAACATGGAGTCCACCAAATATGTCTATATGCTGCCTCAATAAGCCTCCCTATAGCTTTACACACATGTGCTACATCAGTCACCACTAGGACCACATTTTGCAGCTCAATCTCCTCTATAACTGTCCGAAGAATGTCAAACTGAAAATAGCATCCTTTCGATGCCCTGAACAATCAATCGCCTTGAGAAAAAATGGGCTATTTGAGCAGGTAACTATGATATTGATGAGTGGACAGTTCCTAATGTCCATCCACCCATCCATGATAACATTGCATCCAGACTCCTCCCAAACTGCCCTCATGTTCTCCATCGCTGTACCGATCTTGGCATACTCTTTATCCAAGACCGTGGTCCTCAATTTGTGCTCACCTGGTGGCACAAATGATGGTCCTCTCCCTTCCACAACCAACTGCATCATCTCCTTATAATAAGGAGATCGAGATACATGAAGTGGCATGCCATTGGAAAAAAAGATGCCATTGGAAAAAAAGAATCTACCAATGGGTACTCCTCAATCTCCTCTTTCAAGTGCACATTAAATAAATCTTCTATGGGGTTACTTTCAGTTGTCACCTTCCGTTTCCCCTTGCTTGGTTGTGCTTCAACCATAGCACTAAAAGTGGAAGAAGGTCTTGAGGCTGCCCCTATCAATGATATTGCTCCCGGCTGCGATCTAGGAGTAGGAATACGTGGCTACCCCTGTAATTGTTGCTCATGCGACTGCTGAATACTTTGAATATGTTGCCTACCAGATAAGGTAGTAGGCATTTCAATTCCCAAGTCATCTAGAATACCCCAAATCTTGTTGAATTCAATTCTATAATGCAAATTTTTAGTGAGCTTCAAAAACTCACATGGTCCCACACCTTTTTCTGTCCAAAAAAGGAAGTGTGCATTCACTCTAGTGATGCTACCAAACCATTTTGTACTACAAATGTTGCATTTCCACTTCCTTGTGCCACCACCTGATTGTGTTGGGGCAGCTATCTTTGTTGCAAATTGTCTAAGAGGATATTTAGGATCATATTTACCCCTAGCCCACTTTGTCAAAAGTGTGGAGGGGCAATCATTAGATGGTGGACTAGGTGGCCAATTATTTGTGGATTGAGATTCAGTTTGCTCATGCTCATCCCCCTCATTAGTGTCATCATCATGCTCAGGTTCATAATCTTCTTGGCTACTATGAGAATGAGTTTCCAATTCCATCTCATCATCACTTTGACTTGTTTCATGATTGTAGGAGCTCATTTTGACACTGCATTTCACCAAATGAAAAAAATCAATAAATGCATGGTTTCAGCTATGCCCTTCTTTAAAATAATAAAATTTTAAATTAAAATTTAAGCAACAAGAATTTAAAAATGAAACAAGAATTTACTTCAATCTAGAAATGAAATTCAAATAACTATAATAAAATGAAACAACAAGAAATATAAAATTAAAAACAATGAACATTCATTTGAAAATCATAAAATAAAAGAAAAAATCGGTGAGAAACCCTACCTTTTGCTTGAAAAATCTTTTGAACAAGTTGATGAATCTTCCTCTTCTTCTTGCTCCTTGTCACTCCTCTTTGACTTGCAATCACTCTTTTCACTCTTACAAGCACCCTTTCTTATCTCTTCACTCTTCTTCTTAGTGTTGCAAACACTAAGAAACCAAAAAATGAATGCAAACGAAGCCACATAGTGTTTTCAAGCAATATATCACAAGACATGGGCCCCACATGCCCTAGGGTTACAAAACAAGCAATGAAATATAAAGATAAGATAAATGTTTTTTTTTAAAGTCACTTTTTTTTTTATGTGACGAGGGATGCCCATGCGTCACCTGGAGGGGTCGAGGGACGTGTTTCCGTCCCCCTGTCCCCTCCAGGGACATTGAGACGTCCCTGCGTCTCCGCCAAAATGGCAGCCGATGAGTGGCGCCGTCAGAAACTTCGGAACGACGCCCCCTGTCCTCGGTGCGTCCCTCGTCTTGGACACGTTGGGGATTTTGGGGGGACGCGTCCCCGAGGTACACTGGTATTTGACTAAGGAAGACTCAGCAAATAAGTTTGGGCTTCTTTAACTCTTAGATTATTTTATATGATTTTAAAAAGAAAAATCGCCCAATCTGAGGAAAACTTCAGATTTGGGCTTGCAAATGCCTCTATTTCAGCCCTCTAATGGCTGCAAACCATGTGGTAGAATCAATCAGCAAACAATCATAAACAAATTTGAGGGCTTGGTGAATTTATATATTTTTTTCAAAAAATTGCCCCTTTAAAACTCATTTCCACACTTAAGAAAAAATTCCATCTTGTTTTCTCTTAAAGGAGAAATTCGACCCATGTCCGGATAATTTCAACACTTGGAAATTTTTTCCTTCCATTAATGCTTTCAAGGGAAAAAAGACCCATGTGTGGACAATTTCCACACTTAGAAAGTTTTCAATTCCATAACCACCCTTGAGAAAAAAATGACCCATCTGCGGACAATTTCCACACAGAGAAAACTTTTCGCTTCTATACTCATTTCCAAGGGAAAAATGACTAGGGTCTGGACAACTCCAACTTCAAAATTTGGCTAAGTTTAAAACCAAAGAGAAATCCGCCTCATGTCTGAACTCTTTATATCATCTCTTGTCTCTGGATTCTAGTTGGGGGAAAATTGACCCATGTCTCAATAATTCCAATACTTAGAAAAATTTTAAGCAAATGTCATCCAAAAGAGTGGAAATTCATAGTATGTCTGGATTTTATCCCCAACACTTCGAAAATTTTCAGGAAAATGTTAATTAAAGTGGGCAAAATCATTATAGGTCCGGATTTTGATCAAAATAAGTGGGGAAAATCATTATAAGTCCGGATTTTGATCAAAATAAGTGAGGGATATTCATTATAAATCCAATTTTAAGTGTGAAAAATCAAAATTTATAAGGATTTTAAGGCATGATTTTGCATTACGGAACAGATTGGTGCAAGGCACAATTGAAGGTTTTAATGCCGAAATTTAAGGCATTAAAACATGGCGGAATCCCATGTAAAGGAAAGTATGCGACACGCATCTGATGTTTCCTTTACAAAACTTAAACACGACTGCATGGCGGATCTCTTGTTGAGGAAAAACGTGTGGCATGCATCTGATGTTTCCTCTCATAACTGAGACTGGACTAGATGATGGATCCAAAGGAGATCTTAGTGGATACTGCAACATGCAAAATGTATGAAAGGCAAAGGAAGTCTATTTATTCTTCAACCAGCGAAGAATATCATTTGCCTTCATTCTGCCAAAGAGAAAGAGTGAACCTGTATGCTGAGAAAAGCTACCGTAAGAGAAAAGGAGAAGAGAAGAGTGTGCAAGGAAGCGCAACAACCTGAAGAGAGCATACCTGTGGTGCCTGGTGAAACTCTCAGTGGATGAAGAAGTTAGTCAGAGGGCTTCTTAACATTATAAAGCTTAACAGGGCCATGTGTAAAGAATGTCAGTTAGGCAAACTGACAAGTACAAGCTTCAGCAACAAGTCTTTTTCTACTGAAAATGTACTGGATCTTGTTCACACACACTTGTGTGGACCAATGAGGACGAAGAGCTACTATGGAGACAGGTATTTTATGCTCTTTGTAGATGATTTTTCAAGGATGATGTGGATGCTCTTCTTAAGGAAAAATCATAGGCCTTCCATATGTTTAAAATTTACAAGGCTTGAGTGGAGAAGGAGACCGGTAAAAGCTTGAAGTGTCTGAGGTTGGACGGAGGAGGTGAGTACACCTCTCAAGAGTTTACAAACTACTGTGAAGAACAGGGGATACAAAGGCAGATGTCTACACCGAGAACCCCTCAACAAAATGGAGTCAATGAAAGAAGAAACAAGACTTTGATAGACTGTGCAAGAACTCTGATGATTCAGAAGGATCTACCCCATCACTTCTGGAGAGAAACAATCAACATCGCTGTGTATACACTGAACCGGGTTCAAGTCAAGAAAGGAACCGGTAAAACTCCATATGAGTTATGGTTTGGTCATACTCCCAGTGTAAGCTATTTCAAAGTATTTGGAAGCAATTGTTACATCAAAAGAGATGTTTACTCTGGCAAGTTTGTGCCAAAGAGTGATGAAGGCATATTTTTGGGTTACTCCACCAAAAGTAAAGCCTATTAGTGTCTGAATAAAAGAACAGGAAAAATAGTGGAAAGTGCAAACGTGAAAATTGATGAGTATTTAGAACCAAGGAATAAGATCAGTCATGGTGAATCTGTCAGTCACCAGGACCATGATGTAAATGATCATGTAGAATTCAGTGAAATAATAACCGTTGATGAAGAACATGTAAACAGACCGATGGAACAGGGTAATGTGCTTGAGCAAAGAAGGGATTAAAACATATGACCGATTGAAGAAGATGAATGAGAAGTTGTTCATGATCTTGCTGGAAATGTGGCTCAATCTGAAAATGAAGACCGGGACCGATGACTGATTTTGCCAAGGTATGTCACCTATCACTCCACTAATAACATTATTGGGGACAAATGTGCTAACATTCTAACCAGGAGAAAGGCTAGAGAAAGTATCTATTTGCTCTCCAGCATAGAGCATAAAACTACTAGAGAAGCTTTGGAGGATGACAACTGGATCAAGGCAATGGAAGAGAAGCTAGAGAAAATAGTAAAGAATGAAACACGAACTCTTGTTCCTAGACCTGAGGACAAGAATGTTATAGGCACCAAGTGGGTGTACAGAAACAAGCTGAATGAAGAAGGAAAGGTGGTGAGGAACAAGGCAAGGCTATTCTGCAAAGGATATGCATAGGAATTTGGACTAGACTATGGAGAAACCTTTGCACGGGTAGCAAGACTAGAAGGGGTAAGAATTCTACTTGCTTATGCTGCACATAAAAGGTTTAAAGTATATCAGATGGATGTAAAATCTGCATTTCTGAATGGTATACTAGAAGAGGAAGTGTCTATAGAATGGCCAGAGGGCTTCTCATCCACAGAGAAAGCTGATATGGTCTGCAAATTGAAGAAGGCTCTCTATGGATTGAAACAAGATCTAAGGGCTTGGTATGAAAGATTACACTCATACCTCCTGACCATAGGATTCACAAGAACTGACGATAACAACAATATGTATCTTAAGACCAGTAAAGAAGGGAACCAGATTGCTGAAATATTTGTGGATGATATCATCTTTGGAGGAGATGATAAAATGAGCAAAGACTTTGTTGAAGAGATGAAGAAAGAATTTGAAATGTCCATGATTGGAGCAATAAAATTCTTCATTGGCCTACAAGTCCATCAGCTCAAAGAAGGTATTTTTATATCTCAGTCCAAGTATATAAAGGAGATTCTTAAATCATTTGCGCTAGAAGAATCTAGACCGGTTGGCACACCAATGATAACTAACTGCAAGTTATCAAAGGAGGATGATGCCAAAGAAGTCAATGAGACACTTTACCGATCGATGATTGGTAAATTACAGTATGTTGTGCATAGTAGACCTGACATTGCACATGCAGTAGGTATTGTGGCAAGATTCTTTACAAATCCAAAAGAGACACATTTGATAGCAGTAAAGAGAATCTTCAAATATCTAAAGGGTATTGAGGAATATGGTCTATGGTTTCCTCACAAAAGAGGTTTCGAGATAAAAGTGTTCACCGATGCAGACTGGACCGGTAACATTGATGACAGAAAGAGCACAAGTGGAGGTGCATTCTTTCTTGGAGAAAGGATGTGTCGTGGACAAGCAAGAAGAAAAACTGCATTTCACAATCCACAGCAGAGGCTGAGTATGTTGCTACAGCAACCAATTGCACACAAGTAATTTGGATAAAACAGATATTGGAATTAGGAATCCAAGAACAGGTACCTGAACCGATTGCAATATTCTGTGACAGCATGAGTGCAATCAATATATCCAAAAATCCTTTTATGCACTAAAAAACGAAGCACATTGCTATAAAGTATCACTATCTGAGAGAGAAAGTGCAGAATAAAGAAGTCAAGTTGGAATATGTTCCCACAAAAGAACAAGTTGCTGACATATTCACAAAGCCTTTACCGAAGAGTACCTTTGAGTATCTCAGAGGTAAATTAGGGGTAGTTCCCCTTCTTGATCTTCAGTAACACAACAGAGGAGATCATCAATCCAACAAGCTTAAACAGAGGAATCAGCCTCATCCTAACAGGATTGGTGACAAAGGATCGTTGCTCGAAGGGGGAGCAGACTTCAGGAATGGTAGTCATTTGACTAGTCTTTGGCATTATTGTCAAAGGGGGAGATTATAACCGGTAAGGTATTTGTCGTCAATGCCAAAGGGGGAGATTGTTGGCATTGACCGGTAAGGATGCAACCGGTAAATGGTAAAGTGGTGTTGTCATTGATGTCATTAGCTAACATTGTCCAAATAGGGAACAAGTGACAATAACAGTAAACAGTCGACAAGAGGAACTATTTAGAAAACGGACCAGTGACACACATTGAGTAGAGATGCACTTATTGCTCGGAGTAGCGACCTATGTAGTGAAGTACTGTGACCGGTAAAGTCACTAACTGGAGTAGTGACTGGTAAGTATATGACTGGAACCGAACCGGTATAGACAGAGAAAAGAATAGTTACAGGTGAAGACAAAAACATGGACACTGCATAAGAAAGGGTGTAAACCAATCATCTCTGATCGGTGTGATATCATTAAGACTGGTGAACCGGTGAAAGTCACAGTTGACAAACACTTAAGTGACTCTTGTACTGAGTTTTGTTGCACAAATCACGTAGGATTTTGCATTATGGAATATATCGGTGCAAGGCACAGTTGAAGGTTTTAATGCTGAAATTTAAGGCATTAAAACATGGCGGAATCCCATGTAAAGGAAAGTATGCAACACGCATTTGATGTTTCCTTTACAAAACTGAAACACGACTGCATGGCGGATCTCTTGTTGAGAAAAAGCGTGTGGCATGCATCTGATGTTTCCTCTCATAACTGAGACTGGATAATGGATCCAAAAGAGATCTTCGTGGATACTGTAACATGCAAAAAACATGAAAGGCAAAGGAAGTCTATTTATTCTTCAGCCAACGAAGAATATCATTTGCCTTCATTCTGCCAAAGAGAAAGAGTGAACCTGTATGCTGAGCAAAACTACGGTAAGAGAAAAGGAGAAGAGAAGAAGAAGAAGAGAAGAGTGCAAGGAAGCGCAACAATCTGTAGAGAGCATACCTGTGGTGCTTGGTGATGACTCTCAGTGGATGAAACATCGATCTTATCAAGCTCAGCAAAGCCATCTCAAAAAGATCAATCCCTCTACTGCTCTCTGACAATTGCAATAGTAAAATCGCAATATTTGGGTGGACATTAACAAGTCCCTTGTATTAAATCCCTTAACCAGGTGACATCTAGTACATGTTCTAAAGTCCTCTAACAAGGCAGGCTTTAACAGACCTTATTTATTAAATTGCTTAACCGGGTCGCATCTAACAGTGTGTTTGTAATCCTTTAACAGGGAAGGCTTTTAACAGGGCGCACTTCAGAAGAGTGCAAAATTTGTGAGTTCTACTCACATCGTGGTTTTCTCCCACTTTGGGTTTCCACGAGATACATCTGGTGTTTATTACCGCTATGATCTTGTGATAGTTATTTCTTTTATAGGATCTCTTCTACATGCAGTAATAGTTAGCTTATATCAGATTGTTTTCAAGTTTTAGGGATCTGTTCTGCATGTAGTAATACTCATCAAATTTGGAATACAATAGAACAAAATTTGTAACCATGAAAATCAGAATTAATTTTTAGAATTCAATTGCACAATTCACCACCAAAACAGTGATTCAAAATGCAGAAATGAGAGGAATTAGTCTTTAAACCCTTGTTGAAGAACTTCTCAACAAAAAATTCATAAAAAATGCTAAGTCCCATAATGAATTCGATTTCTCCCAAAAAGATCTCTTAAAAGCATTAAAAAAGCGTAGCTTCTCCAATACACTTTTCACTTAAGAGGCTTCTTGCACACACCATTAAATTCTAACAAAAAGATATAGTTATTTATTACGATAGACTTAATAAACAACTTAAAATATGAAGCCTCATTAAAAAGCTCAATAAATGTTCTTGCTGCTCAACTCCCTGTGTTACCTCCACTGCATTGCCAAAAATAGCAACTGGTCAAAATAGACTTACTAAAAATAACAAGTACCTCAAACTGCAAACTCTGCAAAAGAAACCACAGCTCCACTGATACTAATGCATAAGCGCCCTGCTAAAAATAGCAATCATGATGATGACCCACAATCAGCACTTACTATAAATAGTAAGTATCAAACTGAATCAAACGAAGAGCAGTCCTGACATCACAGACCTTCAGAGTGGAAACTGACCACTGACTCTCCCACACGACCCCCTCCAACATCCTGATTAGCCTATGAGGGTCACAAAAATAAGCTAATCCCATGTGCCTATAAACGGGGACATTACAGTCCTCCCTCCCCAAGATTGTTTGTCCTCAAGCAATCACAAAATCCAATGCAACACAACAATCCACCCGGATCCCATGGATAGACATGTGTAATGTCCCTGTCATCACCAAAGTCCTGTAAAGACAACACCATCATTATCCGTACAAACAATAGAGTCTGTGAAACTAAACTCAACACTCGAACCGAAGATGCTAAAACAGGAACATCACATGGAAGTAACTCAACCAGCAAGCTAGACTTGCCCTCTGTCTTTGTGCCAACTAAGCTATCATACCAATCATCAAACTGATGCACTAATTAACTCTGCACCTAGTAGATATCTTGAACATGAGGATCAAATGTAAAGCTATATACACTCCTCACCGTGTACACCTCTGTGAACTCCTCACTAAGACCTGTCTGACATCCTGTAAGAACTGACTGACATACAAGTGTACTAGTAGGATCCCAAACATCATCAACAACGCTCATCACTTGAGGGGAGTCGTCATCAATCTCAAACAACGGATTGTCATAAGACAAAGTGACATCCATATCAAACAAGGGATTGTTCACAAAGTGAACTACACCCGACTGCTAATCCGAGCTAGGTAATTGTGAACCATTAGAGACATGATGGGTAACCTGCTTTATCTAAACTGAATCATATATCTATAAATCCTACCTATCTACTACATAAAAGGACATAGTGCGTAGACTCCCCTCAATGAGACCCTGTAACACATACTCCATGCCTCGATACTCAAATCTCATCTCCATCGAGCGCAAGCTAAGGAAAAAATCCTCAATATCCTATAACCACTGCATCCCTAACACCACATCCATCTCTCCCAAATTGATCACATAAAAATCAGACTCCATCTCTAATCACCAAGGAATAAAGGTAGATGACTAATGTGCCTGGTATAGGTAAGAGTGTAGCCATTTGCCACCCTGACTCGAAACCCAACAAACTCCTCTATCTGAAAACACCACTGACTAACAACTCTCTTGTGTATGAAATTGTGTGTAGCTCCAGTATCCAACATAGCAATGCAGTTTTGCCCTTCCACTAATCGCCTCATCCTGAAAGCAGTGGGAAGTGGTACAGTGGTAGACAACATTATAGGAGATAGTTTGGCATCAGGACCAAACTCTGCAGAGACTCTCTGAACCTCATCCAAATCTGAACCAGCTGGTTGATGTGAAGAGCCAGCTTCACTCTCACTAGAGTACACCCACATAGAACGATTTGCCCTTCCCTTAGGCTTCATAGGGCAAGAATGCTCCCTATCATAAGGCTCTTTGCACCAGTAGAAAAGCTGCCTCCTCAAATCCTCTTGAGTAGCCTCATAATGCTTAATTGCTGATTTCCTTTTGTCATCAATTGGTGGGTGTACCTCTTCTACAAGAGTAGTAATAGGATTTGAAGCAAACTTGCCTCGTGGTGTAGATGATTCGAGATTTCTTGTTGTTTTCATGGCCTCCTGCAAGGTAGGTGGATCCAAGGACTTAACCCACTCTCTAAAAGGCTCAACCAAGCCCTCAACGAAAAGCATAACTCTCCTCCTCTCAGAAATGTCATATACCATTGCAGATAATCGTTGAAACTCACTGATAAAGGCCACCTGTTTGTCTCAACTGAGACAACTCTCTAAAATAAGTCTCAGGGTCTTTCCTAGCAAACCTCTCATTCAATCTGTCAATAAAATCCTAATAGAAAACGATATGATCATGTCGTAAAGACACTAGCCCATGGTACCATCAGTCATGAGCTACTCCATCCAAATGTAGTACAGCAAAGTGAATGGCGTCCTCCTCAGTCATGGGATGCAAAGCTAAGTGTCAAGCTTATGAACACAAGCTCGTGTTGTAACCTTGTGACTGCCATCAAAGTGGGCCAAGGTCATCTTGCTAGTTGCCTCACGCAAATCTGTCTCTCTAGTGCAAGCCTACCTCTAGTGTGCTCACGCTTCTGTGTAAGGAATCTGTCAAAGTTCAGATTCTACTTGATGGCGTGTGGTAGAGCATCCCACTCAGCGTAGTGAGCAACAACATCATCTGCAAATGGCGCGGCCTCAGTCTCAATACTAACTGTGTCAACCTCAGGTCTCAGAAAAGTAGGCCGTTGTGGCTTTACATAAACACCTGTGTGACCAGTCTTGTCAAACCTGTCATCAAATCTAGTTTGTTCCTCAGCTCTCATCTTGTCAACAGCTCTAGACTTGTCATCTGTTCTGGACCTGTGTGAACTGACAGAAACACTCCTAGAAGCTCTCTCTGCCACGGGCATTGGTTAGTGCAATGCACTGTAGGGTGTCAAACAACTATTGCAACCCAGTAGCCACATGATGTCCTAAATGCATCCTTGGCCTCTCTGTCAACTTCAGAACCAGTGCCAACATCTCTATTACCTGTACCACCCAAACCTTCTGAACCACCAGCACCCGTGTCACTCTAATGTCCCCATTTTTAGGCACATGGAATTAGCTTATTTCTGTGACCTTCGTAGGCGAATCAGAATGTCAGAGAGGGTCGTGTGGTAGAGCTAGTGGCCAGTTTCCACTTTGGAGGTCTGTGATGTCAGGATTGCTCTTCGTTTGAGTCAAATTGACAGACTTACTATTTATAGTAAGTGCTTATTGTGGGTGATCGTCATGATTTCTATTTTTAGCAGGGCGCCTATGCATTGGTATAAATGGAGTTGTGGATTCATTTGCAGAGTTTCCAGTTTGAGGGACTTACTATTTATTTTAAATCTATTTTTGGAGGTTTCTATTTTTGGCAGTGCAGTGGAGGCACAGGGAGTTGAGCGACAAGAGCATTTAATAAAGCCTTTTTATGGAACTTCATATTTTAAGTTGTTTATTAAGTTTATTTTAATAAATGACTTTATCATTTGTGTTATAATTTGAAGGTGTGCTGAAGAAGCCTTTTAAGTGAAAAGTGTCTTCATGAAGCTTTAGCTTTGGTTATTAATTATTAAGTTATTAAATGAAGGCTTCTAATTGAATAGTGTATTGATGAAGTCTTTTAAGTGAAAAGTGTGTGAGAGAAGCTATTTTCTTTTGGTGTCTTGAAGAAGATATCTTTTATTATAAAAGCAATGCTTTGTGGAAAAGAAATTCATTATTGACTTTGCTTTATATCATTTGGAGAAATAGTTAAGAAGTTCTTCAGTTAGGATTTGAGGACTAATTCCTCCGCTTTATTTGCACTTTGAATCACTTGTTTGGTGGTGAATTGTGCTCTGGATTCTAAGAATTAACTCTGATTATGTTGATAATTTTGGTGCTAATGTATACCAGAATTGTCATTATTATGAATTCATATTGATGAAATCGGGAAGGGTTTGTAGGCTGCGAAATTCTTCTAGTATTTGCTTACACTTTGAATTGGATTCCAATTGTGTGATTAATGCTGCTAGTGTATTCAACATGGAGAGTATGTATGGCTTGTGAGAAAAATTGCCTAGGGTTTGTAGCTCGGAAGTGCTATAGCAGCCAAATATTGTTTGGTTAGGCAACCATAATTCTACCTTGGCTTCGTATTGTGGTGCAAGGAAGTCTTCAATTCAAAGGAATTCCAAATTAATTGCTGGTGTCGTTTCCTAAGGGCTGTGATTTATTTTCATAGTGGTTGCGTTTCAAATTGAAGGTTGCAAATCATTTCATGGTGTCTACATTATCTAAGGTGCCAAATACTTTAAATATATGTATTCTTTCAGAATAATTGCTAGTGTTATAAGTTGAATAAATCGGTACGCATTTTGAGGAAGAAGAATTCATTTTCTGTTATATATTATTTCCTATATTAAGAAAATTGTCAAAAATTATATATGTTCAAAAATCCAAAAATTGCAAAACAAATACAAAAATCAGTTTTCTTTTAAGAGCTAGACAGGCTCTTTACAGTGGTATCAGAGCGGTTTCCTGCCATCCTATTGAGGTGAAAATTATTGAGCTCACACATTTGTTTGGAGTCACCAGCACTCTAGCTTTATTTCAGTCATGGACAAATATAGAAAATCCAGTAAGCATGGAAACCAATTGAGCAGTGTGTCACGTTCTAAGAAACATACAAGTGCCTTGGAAAATAAAATGGAGAAATTGAGGCAAACACAGGAAAGGCTAAAAGCTCAACTTTCAGATACAACCACTGTTGATAGCGCAGCTAGTTTTATGTTTTCCTTCTTCAGAATGTCTTCCTCACGAAGACTGTAGGAAGAGAAACGGGATGTTCTCGCAGGTTAGACATCTAGAAATCTTTATGATGAGTTTTCAGCAGCTACTCATCATTGTGGAGATGATCCTGTTCTTAGTAGGACAGCCACTAGTCGTATTTGCACACATGATGTTGAAGACTCTTTACAGGGACATGTGGATGTGCTTGTCTTGTTGGCAGATAGTGGTACTGAGTTTCAGCATCCCGAGCCTATTAGAGTCGGTGACACAAGGTCTGATTTTCAGGACAATAGTTTTTTATTTGATCATGTTGATGGTTTTGTTGATGCCACTATGGGTTCTAACTCATTAGATGATGGGGTTGTATTTGAAGACTACGAGGAGAATATGAGTTTGAACAATTGTGATTTTTATGACAGCAGTCATAATGATGAGTTAGTGCATGAGACAACGGTCTTCTCCTGTGTGGAGGATGAGAGCATGGAGCTACCAAGTGATGGCACTCACGATTCGAGTGTTGAGGAGTTACACGATGTAGATCTATGCCATAGAGATGTTGATTCACATGATGACATTGAGTCATGTATGCAGCAACAGGAGATGGCAGAGGAGTCTCAGTTAGACGATGTTGATACTATTGATGTGGGGACCTCTGATGTTTCACACGATGAGGATTCATGCTGCAGCGAGTCTGGTATATCATATCAGATATTGGGTGATGACTCAGAGTGGTTATTGGATGATGATAGGTCCCAGGATCATAGTTTATAGGGACTTATTGTGGAGGGGAAAGTAGAGGCATGCGAGGAGTTTGATACAGTTGTGGCTTCCACTTCTTCAGATGAGATATTTGCAGAGGTACCCAGTAGTACCTCGTTGATGGACATGTGCGAGGTTGTTAGCGCACATGATGTTAGTGATCATGTGGTGAGGAATGAGGATACAGTTTCCTATCACAGTGCAGTTAGTGAGTCAGAGAGCTTACGTAGAAGCCAAGGTATGCAGAGACATCATGTGACCAATCAGCTGAAGGTGAGCGATAGTGATATTTCTTCAGCTCTTGAGCATTATGATGCTACCCGGCAGATGTTGGTTGCATATGCTTGGGGTGCTCCTATGTTAGATGAGCACGGTGGTAGTTGCCTTTCCCTAGCAGAGATTCATTCACTTCGAGAGGCTGTCAGGATCTTGAAGCATAATTATTTACAGCTGGTAGTTGACAGGGATTACCTTCTTGAGTGGGGTAGCACTTGTTACGAGGCATTGTTAGGGAAAGAGGAGGTAGTTGAGCTCACCCATGATCTTGATGTGACTTCAGTGGTGTTAGAGAGCACCCAGTTGGCTCTTCAAGAGTCATAGATGCAGTTGAGTGAGGTGACCGTGGAGTTGGATAGAGTACAATGTACGCCAGCCACAGATCTAGTTTAGCCACATATAGTAGTGGTTGGTGGTGAGTTGATTTCCATGGATGGTGGTGGTGGATGTGATGAGAGTGCAATTACATCCATCCTTGATACGAGTGCAGTAGTTATAGATGAGATGAGCACTTCAGTGGAGGACTGCAAAGAGTTTCTTGTTGTACCAAGTCCTCCAGTAGTTATCACGATCTCAGATGATACAGAACAGGTTATTGAGAGTCTTGATGTAGTAATAGTGGATTCATCAGAGAGTTGTGTGCCAATTCATGACACTATTCCTTTACAGGACATGGACAGGGTATCATCTGGTTTGGGGATGAGCTTTCAGGGTGATTTGTTTCCTTCTGTTGGAAGCAAATCTATTACTTCTTCTCATACAGTTGATAGCGATCGACAGTTGGTAGTGCCACAATTTCGGAGAGATCAGTTGTGGTTTGTAGGGGAGCAGGTTGATGCTGCTTCTTATAATTTCTACTGCTTAGAGTCTTTCATGGAATACTTGCTTGAGAGTCTGGTTTTGCAAGAGGGATCATTTGGAGCTTTTGAGTTCACTCTCATCCGGGGTTCTTGCAGTATTCAACTTTTAATGGGGAAAATTGTAGATACCTTGACTACAATGCTTCCTCACAGGGATTTTATGGTTGGGTTTGCTAAGAGGGTTATTCAGGATCCTTCCCAACCAGTTGTTCAAAGTCAGAGATTGGAGATATCTCTTGATTCTTAAATTGTTGTTGAGCCTTTGTAAGAGATTGGAGCATTTCATCATGATTACATAGTGAGGAGCGTTCATCACTTCTCTTTTGACCGACGGGTTGAGGACTTGGTTGTATGTCAGTGTGGGTTGGCTCCAGGTCTATATCATCCGTTATGGGATGGGTTTACTCCATCTGCAGTTAATGGGGATGGTTACTGCAAGATAGTAGGAGGTGACTTGCAGGGTCAGTACATCCAAGATGGTTTTACAATGGATGGATATTTCGATTATAGTACTCAGAGAAGATTAGATGGTTTGGGATATCCATTATTCCTTGTTATGGATGGCTATGAGTTTCATCTCTACTGGGATCCAGGTAGTGTCTGGTTTAGTATTGCAGATTGTGCAGATCACTATGGTTGGCATGATGTCAGTGTGTTTTGGTTAGCTCAGTGGATGGTGATTTCTTTGCAGGAGTTTGCAGGTGATCGCAGGGACATTACTCCATTCTATCGTTGGGATCTGGGTGGATTCTTGTGTTTTGTTTTCTGAGATTTCTTGGGGACAAGCAATTTCAGGAAGGGAGGACTATAATGTCCCCATTTTTAGGCACATGGGATTAGCTTATTTCTGTGACCTTCCTAGGCTAATCAGGATGTTGGAGAGGGTCGTGTGGCAAAGCCAGTGGTCAGTTTCCACTCTGGAGGTCTGTGATGTCAAGATTGCTCTTCATTTGAATCAGATTGACAAACTTACAATTTATAGTAAGTGCTTATTGTGGTAGATCATCATGATTGCTATGTTTAGCAGGGTGCCTATGCATTGGTATCAATGGAGTTGTGGATTCATTTGTAGAGTTTCCAGTTTGAGGGACTTACTATTTATAATAAGTCTATTTTGGGAGGTTGCTATTTTTGGTAGTATTGTGGAAGCACAAGGATTTGAGCGACATGAGCATTTAATAAAGCCTTTTTATGGAACTTCATATTTTAAGTTGTTTATTAAGTTTATCTTAATAAATGACTTTATCATTTGTGTTATAATTTGAAGGTGTGTTGAAGAAGCCTTTTAAGTGAAAAGTGCCTTCATGAAGCTTTAGCTTTGGAGTTATTAAATATTAAGTTATTAAATGAAGGCTTCTAATTGAAAAGTGTCTTGAAGAAGATATCTTTTATTATAAAAACAATACTTTGTGGAAAAACAATTCATTATTGTCTTTGCTTTTTATCATTTGGAGAAATAGTTGAGAAGTTCTTCAACTAGGGTTTGAGGACTCCCCTTTATTTCCACTTTGAATCACTGTTTTGGTGGGAATTGTGCTCTGGATTCTGAGAATTAACTTTGATTATGTTGTTGATAATTTTGGTGTTGTTGTATACCAGAATTGTCATTATTATGCATTCATATTGATGAAATTGGGAAGGGTTTGAAGGCTGCGAAATTCTTCGGGTATTGCTTACACTTTGAATTGGATTCCAATTGCCAATGAATTGTGTGATTAATGCTGCTAGCGTATTCAACATGGAGAGTACGTATGACTGGTGAGAAAAATCGCCTAGGGTTTGAGGCAGCTTAGAAGTGTTGTAGCAGCCGAATATTGTTTTGTGAGGCAACCATAATTCTACCTTGGCCTTGTATTGTTGTGCAAGGGAATCTTCAAGGCAAAGGAATTCCAAATTAATTGCTGGAGTCGTTTCCTAAGGGCGGCGATTTATTTTCATAGTGGCTGCGTTCTAAATTGGAGGTTGCAAATCATTTCATGGTTTCTACGTTATCTAAGGTGCCAAATACTTTAAATATATGTATTGTTTCAGAATAATTGCTAGTGTTATAAATTGAATAAATCGGTATGCATTTTGAGGAAAAAGAATTCATTTGCTGTTATATATTATTTCCTATATTGATAAAATTGTCAAAAATTATATAGGTTCAAAAATCCAAAAATTACAAAACAAATACAGAAATCAGTTTGCAGTTAAGAACTAGCTAGGAACCCATGCTGACAAACTGAATCTCAGCCTCTCCATCACCAAGTGGAGAATTGGGACCTCTGCGGATGTAGTGCATACCAGGTTTGAATCTCTATGCCATGCTGAACCCCAATTCCCTGTAGGCTAGCAGGAAAGCGCTCTGATACCATTGTAAAGAGCCTTGTTGGCTCTATGCTAAAGATAATATTTTCTTTTGAATTGTGGGCAATTTTGTTTTTTTGTTTTTGAATGTATTTGATTTTTTTGTTTTTTTCCACAATAAAAATAATATTAAATGGCAATTTCCTTCTAATTCCAAATTCACCAAATGATCGAATTCAATTACTTGCCAAAACCCAAATAACATTACATAAAATTTACTCTTATAATCACCTTTCTAAACGTGGCATGTTGGAGATGAAACAGAGCCACTGGAAGAGGAAGCACAACCATCATGAAATGATATGCAACCTCCAAGTTTCAAATCGCAGCTTCTAGAAATAAGATGCATGCCTCTGAAAATGAAACACAGGCCTCTAGATATGAAATGCAGGCCCTATAGTATGTTACGCAACTCTCCAAATTCAGAATGCAGCCTTGCAGATAGAAAACATAGCCTTCTGGTGTTGAATGACACCACTAGGAGATACAACAGCCTCCCAAATTAACACATTAGCTTCTGGAGTAAATCGAACCAGCATATGAATATCTCAATAAGAATTTTAAATGCTCAATACTCATCAAATTTGGTATACAACAGCACCAAATTTGCAGCCATGATAATTAGAATTAATTCTTAGAATTCAGTTGCACAATTCACCACCAAAACGGTGATTCAAAATGCAAAAATGAGAGGCATCAGTCTTCAAACCCTTGTTGAAGAACTTCTCAACAAAAGCATCATAAAAAATGCTAAGTCCCATAATGAATTCGATTTCTCCCAAAAAGCTCTCTTAAAAGCATTAAAAAGGTGTAGCTTCTCCAATACACTTTTCACTTAAGAGGCTTCTCGCACACACCATTAAATTATAACATAAAGATATAGTTATTTATTAAGATAGACTTAATAAACAACTTAAAATATGAAGCCTCATTAAAAAACTCAATTAATGCTCTTGCTTCTCAACTCTCTGTGTTGCCTCCACTGCACTGCCAAAAATAGCAACTGCTCAAACCAGACTTACTAAAAATAGCAAGTCCCTCAAATTGGAAACTCTGCAAAAGAAACCACAACTCCACTGATACTAATGCATAGGTGCCCTACTAAAAATAGCAATCATGATGATCACCCACAATCAACACTTACTATAAATAGTAAGTCTATCAAACTGACTCAAACGAAGAGCAGTCTTGACATCACAGACCTCGAGAGTGGAAACTGACCACTGGCTCTGCCACACGACCCCCTCCAACATCCTGATTAGCCTACGAGGGTCACAAAAATAAGCTAATCCCATGTGCCTAAAAATGGGACATTACAATTTCTCAGTCACCCCTCGATCTTTTAAGCTCTAAACTGCCAACCTACTGCCAAAACCTAGAAAACCTAGCAACTAGGAGCGAAAAGAGGGGGGTCCCCATATGCAATGGGGTGATGGTGTGAAAACCTCACAACATGTCCCTAATTGGACTTCATTAGGAAATAGATAATTGTCATGAAATAATATCATATCAGCTGAATATGAATTGTGACATACAAGGCATGGATGCAAACCCTAATTGATGAACGTTGAATAGAAACACTTACATCCATAAATAATTATATGAAACCCTTATGCACCAAAGCTAGCCGAATCTGATAGTAGATCTGAATGACTAGTTGTTGGATTAATTATGACTTCAGCTATATGCTGGAAATATTCTCATTGATGTCAAAGGTGCATGTACAAGTTTATTATTGATGTCAAGAAAAAAATAGTTATCCAATATTGTTGTCATTAATATCTTAGGAAATTGTCAATGAAGGACAATGGCCAAAGGCCACTAATTAATGCATATATTTATTTGTTTTAGATTGGTCAAGGATAACATGAGTGGAAGATTAAAGATGAGTGGATGATTAAAGTTGAATGATTAATGATGAGTGGATGATATTAATATTCATGTGAGCAGTGATTATAAAGAAAAGTGATAAATGAGTATAAAGGCATGATCATTTAAGAAGTGCAGAAATGATCACCTTTATTAATAAGATTAATATATGCAGAAATCTTGATTATTTCCAGACATGCTGGCCAACATCCTTTGAAGCCGCTATACAATATAATACATATTGCTGAGCAACTCGTTTGAAGATTGAATAAATACCTATTGTTTGGCCGACCACACACATGGAATATGAATTTAATTATATATGGCCAACCCCTTTGAAGTTGGCACCCACCTTGCAAGGGTTTTTTTAAATTAAATAAATATTTTTCCTTGCTGAATTGGCCAACCCCTTTTGGAGGTACATCATTTGATGAAAGGGTACATTGCAAGGTATAAATAGAAGATGCTAAGAGGGCAGATCTAGAGCAGTCCTAGAGAAGGGAAATATGAAGAGTATTTCAGATTTGTTTTGAAGCATATTGGAGAAAATTTGAGATATACCTGAGCAGATTATGGAGGACTTATGAGCAGATTCATGAAGGAGTTATGAGCAGATTGTGAGCGAATTTTTAAGAAGAATATAGAAGGCAGATTAATGGTAGATATATAGAGGAGTTTATGCAGATTCAAAAGAGGAATATATAGTAGATTTATATAAAAAATAATATAAAGAAGAGATCTATGGCTGATTTGTAAAGAAGAGTATATGCAAGATTTAAAAGAGGAGTCTATGGCATAAATGTCTGTGAAAGCATTGCATTTAAATTTGTGAAGGAACATATTACATCATCATCAAGTAGATTTGTGAAGAAGAGCATTTATATTATAACCATTGGATCATCTACAAGCAGATTTTTGAAGGAAAGTATATCTACTTTCAGACTTTTTGAAGATCGTATCATCAATTGAAGAATTCGAAAGTTGGTGCTTCCTAAAGGAGGGATTGGTGTCTCTCATTAAGTTGGTGCTTAGCTATGGGGGTTGGTGTCTACAAATTAAGAATGGTGTCTCATGTGGGCTGGTGCCTACGAAGTTTGCAAGACAAGTTTATATAAGCAAATATTTTGTGATGGTTTTCTCCTATAAGAGTTTCCAGGTAAAACCTTGCGCTATTCTTGTGTTTCGTAATTTTAAATATCCCCTATGGATATTTGCTCCAGATTTTTCCAAATGTCTCATAGGAATTTATAGAAACATTTTGCAAGAAAACTGATTTCTATTCATCCAACAAACTATATTGAAAATCATATAATATCAGCTTGAAATAGAGATCTGAAATTAAATATGAATATTGTCATCAAAATGGATAAATCATTACATCCTTATTTTCCAAACAAATATGAAATACCTCTATTACTACAAGTTTGTCTTCATATGAAGACTTAACAAATTTTCCCAGCTTTGAACTCCATTGCGAATCCACCAAAGAAATAAAATGGATTTCCATCCAATCCACCAAGAAATCCTAAAGGTTTTCGTCTTTAAATTTCAAAATTGAAAGCTAAAGCTCCCAAAATTTTCACGAGATAATAATAAACCAAGCATAGCTAGAATGAGCCTCTCAATGATCTTTAATAGAGCATCTCTATGACTCTTTGTTTTCCTTCTCATGACTCTTGATATTCCCCTTCTTTGTCTCTATATTTTCCCCCCTTTTATTTGAAAACAGGGAAATAATAATTAAATGACCTTATTAATTTTTCACTAAGCTCCATTAAAGTCATTTTAATTTTGTTGTCTTTAAACTTGACATAATTTGACAACTTAAAACTTAATTATTCAATCGACTCAAATGTCCCAAAAAAGGGGCATTACAGTCCTCCTTTCTTAGAGATTTCTTGCCCTCAAACAATCGCCACCTGCATGTTAAAACCTAAAGCCTGGATACCATATCAACCTCAAGAATGTTGTTCCGCCAATACGCTATGCTAGTCTAATATAAATATCACCATCCCCAAGATTGCAAAGCCACTCATTAAAATCCCACTAAAGTAATGCACCAAACGTAACATTGCTAGGATCCCAGATCGTCACGCTGTCACAACTATCAAATATGCAAAGATAGTAGTAGCTCAAGGAGCTATCAACACCAAACAACTCTCCAACTCCAAATGATCTTCCATGGAAATGTAGAACACCCAACCTAGGCACACAAGAAATCATATCAACCAATCCTAATCTACTGGTGTAAACTAGAGCTACCATAGGTATGAAAACTCTAAGAGAGCTAAAACCAATGCCATGTAATATATCCTGCCAAGGTAACTCAAGAAATACCACACCAACAAACTCCTTGCCAATCACGATCCTAGGTAACAGAAAGAATAATCCATTCAACCGAAAAGGAAGAATCTTGATATCACCCCTCATGAAATCCTAGACAAGAATTTGATCCATCACTATCAAGTGACTAGAATAAAAGTTAGCATGACAAATCCTGACATCAACTAACAAAGTATTATCTCTTTGATCAGCGACTGAAAAATGACACTGATGGTCAATCTCCAAATGCAAGTATCCTAACCATAGTTCGACTTATCGCTGACTTATCGCCGATAAGTCAACTTATCGTGATAAGTTTTACCAGGCAATAAAACTTGTATAGTTATCGCCTGAAAACTTATCGCCGATAAGTTGCTCTTATCGGCGATAAGTGCATAACTTATCACGATTTATCACGGTAGTAGCATGTTAAAACGCGACAGCAGTAAAAAATGCCTAGTTTGGTTTTTTTTCGATTGCCAGTGATTTTTTGTGGAGAGAAAATATAGTAAGAAGGGTTTTGGAGGAGAAACATCAGCATTTGACGCATTTTGGATCAATTCGGAGTGGATTCGAAGCGGATTCGAAGGGATTTTTCAAGCAAATTCAAAATCACAAGTAGGTTTTCAAAATTCTTTCCCTTTTGTTTTAAAATCATTTTTTCTCGTATTAAATGCATTCAAGTTTGTACAAACTATCTAATATCATTTCCAATCTACTATAACTTGTTTTAGAATGTAATGCATAAGATCTAACACCATTTTTTAGCAATTTTTGCAAATTTTTCATAGTTTTGTCAAAAACTTCATATTTTCTCAAAAATTTCATAACCTTTCAAGTTTTTTGGTTTTTTCCTTCACGTTTCAGCTATGTTTAAACTATTTTAAAGTTTTAAACTATCTTAGTTTGTTTCTAAATTTCTTCGTTAAATTTCTAAATTTGTGCCCTCATTTTGTATGTGACGTGCAGTTTGATTCTTCATCAAAATGGCAAATAGGGATTCCTCTACAACTGACTCAGCTGCAGGGTCTGCCAATGCCTCAGTAGACGCATGTCCATCAAGATATGTAGGAACGCGCCCTAAAAGGGCTAGAGACAAGGCATGGGCATATGCTTTTGAAGGACCCGAATATAATACCCTGATATGCATAAAATGTGAAAAACTAGTGAGTGGAGGCATATCTCGTTTGAAATACCACCTTGCAAGGATCACAAAGCGTGACACAAGGGTTTGTGAAGCCACCACCCCAGAAATAATGAAAGAGATGAATGCCTTGCTCGCTGCCCAAGAAGAGAAAAAGTTGCAAAGGGAAAGGGAAAAATTGGCCATGAGGGCAGCCATTTTTGAATCGCAAGGTATCTCACACTATCTCATTTTTAAGAATCATTTATAATTTTATTATTTTATAATCATAATGAAATAATGTGGGTTGTGATTTGTGACCAGGTATCCCATCCACCCTTGAAGAAGATGAAGCAGCACTTGAGGGCATAGTGGGCTCTCATCGTGGCCCACGGATCCGCAAATCTACCTTGTCCTCGCCTTCCACTTTTGCTGGTTCTAGTAGACCAGCACCACGGTCATCTTCTATAGACAATTTTTTTGTGCCCAGAAACACACCTGGAGCACAACCATCACTAGAGGGTACTGGGTGGAACAACGATGTGCATCGACAAGTTGACATTCAATGTGCTAATTATTGGTATTTTAACAATATCCCCTTCAATGGGCATAGTGGGCTCTCATCGTGGCCCACGGATCCGCAAATCTACCTTGTCCTCACCTTCCACTTTTGCTGGTTCTAGTAAACCAGCACCACGGTCATCTTCTATAGACAATTTTTTTGTGCCCAGAAACACACCTGGAGCACAACCATCACTAGAGGGTACCGGGTGGAACAGCGATGTGCATCGACAAGTTGACATTCAATGTGTTGATTTTTGGTATTTTAACAATATCCCCTTCAATGTTGCAGAAAGTCCCTATTGGCTGAATTTTGTGACAGGAATCAGTGAAGCGGGAAAGGGCTACAAGGCACCTACTCCTAAAGACTTGAGTGGGAGGTTAGTTCACTTTTACGGTTTTACAATTTACTTATTTTTGTTGAATGTAATTTTTTTAAACAAAGTTGTGTACTTAAATGTTATTTTTATTTTGTTCTTGTAGATTGCTCAAAGATGCTGTTACTAGGGCCAATGAAGTGGTAGAAGACCTAAAATTGCAATGGAAACAATTTGGCTGCTCTATACTTTCAGATGGATGGACGGATGGAAGAAATCGTACCATCATCAATTTTTTAGTTTCTTGCAAGGATCAAGTGGTCTTTCTGAAATCCTTGGATGCCTCAGACAAGATAAAGACAGCTGAAACTGTGGCTCTAATGTTAGAGCAAGTTGCGATGGAGGTGGGGGTTGCTAATGTGGTGCAAATAATAACCGACAATGCAGCGGCATATGTGGCAGCGGGAAGGATCCTCCAAGATAAGTATAGCACACTTTTTTGGTCTCCTTGTGCAGCACACGTCCTTGACCTTCTTTTGGAGGACATAGGAAAATTGGATTGGGTGAAATCGGTTGTAGAGGATGCAAGAAAGATAACAAAATATATCTACAATCACCCTCGGGTTCTCGCTTTGATGAGAAAATTCACCCATGGGAAGGAGTTGGTTAGACCTGCAGCTACAAGGTTTGCAACAATTTTCTTAACGTTGCAAAGTGTTCTTGGTTCTTTGAATCCTTTGAAGCAATTGTTTGTGAGTCAACCATGGTTAGACTCACGTTATTCAAAGAAGGCTGATGGTCAAAGTGTTGCATACATTGTCTTTGACAACCACTTTTTTGAGGATGCTACAGAAATTGTGAAGGTATCTTTGAAACTTCAAAAGTTGAATATTTAGTTTTTTTGTATTCAAGAATCAAATCTTTCATTATTAATTTGGAACTCTAGTCTATAATTAATGATAATCTTTTTCTACTTTTCAATTGTAGGTGATAGAGCCCTTGGTTAGAGTTCTCCGATTGGTAGATGGGGATCAAACCCCAATGGGGTATCTTTATGAGGCCATGGATAGGGCCAAAGAGGCTGTAAAAAATATCTACAAGGGGAACAACCTAAAATTTGACCCCATATGGGAAATTATTGATAGGAGGTGGAACAATCAGCTCCACCAACCCATTCGTGCAGCGGGGTACTTCCTCAACCCTGCTTATCGCTTCTCTCCATCCTACGAGGATCCCAATGGAGAGGTCATGGAGGGCCTCATTGAATGCATGCAGAGGATGGTACCTAAGGTTGAGGTGAGAGACCTCATTGTGGCCGAGATGGAAGTGTATCAAAATGCAACGGGCAAGCTATTCTCCTCGGACTTGGCAAGAAGAGGAAGACAGACTCAAACCCCAGGTACAATATTTGGATTTTTGGTGTCTTTCACATGCATGATAAGTAGATAAAAACTAAGTTACTAAAATATGTTTTCACCTTGCTTTCTAACTCTTTAATATTTATCTTGCAGATGCTTGGTGGCAAAATTGGGGTGGGAATGTCCCAAATCTGCAAAGACTTGCCTTGCGCATCTTATGTCAACCATGTAGCTCATCTAGTTGTAAGCGTAATTGGAGCTTATTTGAGGCCATTCACATGAAGAAGAGGAACAAGTTAGCAAAAAAACGCCTCAATGACCTTGTTTATGTGCAATATAACCTTAAGTTGCACATAAGAAAGGTAGAGTTACCAGTAGCAGGGCCACTTGATTTGGATGACATAGATCCGTACTGTGATTGGACATCACAGGACCAACCTCCATTGTTCACAGAGGATGACATCTATGATTTGGAGAGGTAGGCTATGGAGGAGGGTGGAGTCACAGCAGGACTGGATGACATTCTGTCACGACTTTCTTTATGAGTCCTATGCTTTTAATTACTATGTTAGAAATATGTAAAATTATCTCTGGATGGTAAATTTAAATAAAATAAAATAAATACATATATATGTATTTATTAAAAAAATTACCTACCTTAGGTATTAAATGTTGGGGTCTTTTGGAAAAACTTACAATATTTCAATATCAACTTTTAAATGACCAAAATTAGATAAATTAGCACAATATTAAAATAAATTGAAATAACTTTATAAAGAAAGGAACTTATCATAAAATTTAATTATTAAAAATTAAATAGCTATCTATTGTCCTATATAAACTTAATAAAAGAATAATAACTAGACAATTATTGTTTAATATTAATAACATGCCTATTAAAAAAAGAGAAACATTTATAAAGTTGATGTAAAAGGAAATATATAAAATTTATACTTTTGCTTATCCCTATAAGCATATAAATCTCTTTCCTCTAAAATAAATAAATAAATAGTATATAAACTATATGGAACAAAATATATTAAACCATTAAAAAGCCGCTCATGATGCTCAACGCACAGCAACATGTTTATCATTTTGTCAAGGAAATAATGAAAAATAAAAATGCAGTCCAGGAGATACGCGTCTGGATTTGAGAGGGCCTGTAGCATCATCAAGCAGCGTGGCTAGAGAGGAGCCAGGGAGTGACATTTACAGGTAACGTGGCAGACCCAAGCTGAGCAAAATCTGATTTAAGAAACATTCCAGAACCCTTGCTGTCAAAGACACCGACTAGGAAAAAAATATAAAGGAGGGAGGAATGTGAATGGAAGGCATTCAACTGGTAAACAGAATATCAGCACTGGCAAGGAAAAAGAAAAGAATATTATATCTTGATATTGTGAGATACACAGAGACTGTGAGTAGAATTGGAGGATTGAGGTCTGAGAAACAAAAATAAACTCCATATAACCTAGGATACTAAGCGGTGCTCTTGCTTTCAACACCATTATTGTACTTCAAACCAGGTATGTAGAGCTAAAAACACCAGTTGCTTTAATTTTTCAAGAATTCTTTTCCTCATACTATTGTAATATCATTCCTTGAAAAGAAATGGAAATAAATATGAATTTTACAAAACAATTGTTAGCTGTTGTGAAAACTTTAATTTCTGGAAATATAATAATAACAGACTGTTTTGATAATATAAGTTCTCTTATGTGTGAAAGGAGTCTACAATATATGTGTTTCAGCTCATAAGTTTTAAGTTACTGTGTCATGTTTTATTCATTCTCAACAATGATTAGCTTACAAATCATTTTATTATACTGTTATCTTCTTGTTGTTTTTTTAAAAAGAAGCTGTAGTAAAAATCAGATCATGCTGGGTTTTGACCTCTATAATGGGTTTCTGAACCTTTATTTCTGGGTATAGCAAGTGCAATATCATTTTTAGATTACCATGTTATTTATTACAAAGTTGTTTATGCTATTCACACCACCAATTGTCTATATACTTGTAAGCAACAGCCAAGTCAAGCTTATCTAAATACTATGATTTGAAGGGTTTCCTGCTTGCATACCATTTAAATTGAAACTTCTTTGTTAACAATCTAGTTGTTCATGTTATCTTAAAATTAGTATGAATTTCCTTATATATATATGTTCTAATAGTAATGTAACTTCTTCAGCATATGAAGGGAAAATAAGTTATTATGTATACTTTCATTACCCTGTATTTTATATTGTTGTTGCCTTTGTACGCACTTGTTTATGTAGAATCCAACTAAAATAATCATCAACTTAGCTGCTGTAGTAAAACCAAACACTCTTCCCTTTAAGAAGATACTCTTCTAGATAGATTATAAAATATTATGCCAGTGGTACTGAATGCTTGCCATATCATAGGAGAATTTGGTTCTATGTACTATTTAATATGAGTAGGTTCATTCTTGCATCTTAGCTGTTTAAAAATGACTACTGGATAAGTTACTATCTTATTGAACAAGCTATCTTATAAATTAATAATTAAATGATATTTTTAACTAGCTGGCTCATGATAAACATGTGGGAAACTCATGTAAAGGAATATAGGATAACAAATGATGTGAGAGACACATAAGAACTTAGGAAAATTGGATTTTGTATCAACTAAAGGTGAAGAAGTAGGATACTTGCGCATAGGTAAAATTTTTATACATGGTTAAACTATAACCTTGAATCAAGTATTGCTGATATTTATATTGAATAGCTGAGGAATCCGCCTGATTCGCCCGAGTGGGTGTATGAGGGCGAAGAACTGTTTGGGACGGGTATCGCCCAAAATAGTTTGTCCCTGCACAACAGTTACACCAAAACTCAGTAGTAACCAGAACTACATACTACGTTAGTGTTAGTGAATTCAAGGGGCCTTGATCCCGTGGATACGGGTATGTAGGCAGCCTGGTAGGTGAAGGATACCCCAGTGCACAGGTTCCTTGAACATAATTATAATTAAGGTGGTTTCATCTTAATAATCAAGACAAGATACAAACTTCCAAATTTATTTAACAAAAAGTGATTCTCAAGAAGGTATCTATACTCGGCCGGATGCCCGAAAACCGAGAGGGGGTATAGAACTTAAAATTAATCTTGGTGGTCTGCGCTTGGCCGTAAGCTCGGAATCCAAGGAAGGGTGTAGATCTGACATTATATTCTTGCTAAGAACCTTGGCACAGTCTTGGGCAGATTGTAAAATTTCTTGCAGGATACTCTAGACCCGAATGGTCCCAAAGAGTGTAAGTCTCTGATCAGAGCATTAAGTATTTCCTGTCCTTATGAAACCATGCCGATTGGATCCAAACGATCCATTTATTTGCCCAGGACAGAAGAGCTCGGATGGCTAAGTGAAAGTTTTGTCCCAGATGGACTCATTTAAAAATTTATCTCTTGAGTAATTAATAATTAACTTAATCAAGTAAGCAAAAAAAATAGCCTTGTATTTAAGTTGTTTATTTTTTTAAAGTTTCTAGTTATTTCAGTTATTATTATTCTTAAGACAAGGTTGGTCTTTACACATTCAGGAGGATCATGAGAGCAGTGAGAGTGAGGAGGAGATAGATGATGAGGATTCGTTGCCAGTGTCAGCACCATCTACATCTAGGGTGGAGGACCAGTCATAGCCAGTTGTGCAGAGGGAGCTGTTACAGCCACAGCGGACTACTAGGGCTAGACCCCCTCCACTCCTGTAGTTTTTACTAGAGCTACTGGGAAGGGGAAGAGGAAGATGTAGACTAGTTTGATATTGTACTTGGCATATGTATTTGCTTATAGTTTTACAAAGACAATTTGTTGTTTTTAGTTTTCTTCAAAGTTCAGACTATCAGACTATGGCTACCAGCCATCAGCATTCCACATGAGGATGCAATTTTGATACATATTTGCATTTATATATATCTAGATTAGCTTGTTTGATTTGTTTACTCATTTACTAACTCATTAGATGAATCTCCTTATTGAATTTTGCAAAAAGAAATCCATTTCTAATTAGATTTAAGCCATTTTTTAAGTTTCCCGATAAGTTCGCCGATAAGTTCCCGACTTATCTCCGATATATCCCAATTTTTTTGTTTTTGCCCTCAGCGATAAGTTGCCGATAACGATAAGTTGAACTATGATCCTAACAATCCCAACTCACTGCAATCAACCCATCATCGTCTAAAAGCACACATAATAATGCTATGACCGCAGTAACTCAAATTCCCCCAAGTGGAAGTGAAGAATAATTGAGTTGTGTCCAAAGGTTGTCCCACAACTAGTTGCACTGAAGTTTGGAAGTGTACAAAATCAAACTGCTCTATGGCTGGGGTCAATAGCAATGCTGCAAAAAAACTAGTACAATAGTAAACAAGCTGAAATACCATTGAATACATAGGAGTCACGAGTATGGAAGTAGCTAAAAATCCATCTCCTGTGATCAAATCATATCTACCATCCACCCTTACCTAGGAACTACTCATCTACTAAACCAAATAATCCATCCAACTCATCTATAGTTCAAAATCTGAACTCTTGTGTAAGTTGATCTGAAAGTGGGCAGCAGTGCTAACTCTAGATATTGATTCACTACAATCTTGTGACCAAAAATTATCACTAAAAATTACACCTGGGTCTCAAATCCTACAATCAATTCCATTCTCATCCTTGGAGTCATAAAGAACTTCCTCATCCAACTCGAAAATTGGATTATCAAATATCTAATCAGCATCGACCTCAAACAAAGAATTGTCAACCAACTGAATATTATCCTTTATTCCCAACTCATACAGAGACTTTGGTTGTTCCAAAAATTTATTACTTGGTCTTTTGGGAAAGTTATCCAATTCGTAAGTTTGTTGTATGCTATCAAGTTCCTTAATCACTTCCTTGATAAACTTTGTCCTTCCTCTATTTTCCTGCTCTTTGAAATGATCACAAATAACAATCTGATTTTTCACTTCTTGAAGAGTTGTCTACATATTCTCCAATATCTCTAGTGTATCGTTAAGCTCCATGATGAGCTTATTGACCTCATCCTCTTTTTCCTTCAATTTATTAGCATATACTTCAGGAATCTTTAAGATATGATCCATGTTTGAAAGTAAACACAAATAATCAGATTTCTTTTATTCCGGAGCCACTTTGACCACCTACAAGTCTGCAAAATAAAAATTACATTTCATGTCTCTTTGTCTCTTTTCAATTTGAGCCTTCCTGTAGAGGTCTTCAATGATCTTGTGAGTGTTATCATAATGAACTAAGGCTGCAATAATCATATCACCAATGACCTTCAACTAATTGTTCAAAGTATGTTTTTCAACACTATCATCTTGAAATGCATTTTCTGAATTGTCATCCAAAACACCACCATCCTTCAATGAATTGATGCTATTAAGAGTACATGATTGATCATACCTCTCAATGATATTTGTTATCAACTTTTCTCCTACAGCCTCAATTTGATGAAGCTTTTGTATTTTAGATCAAATAAGGTACTTTCTGGTTTTGTTGGTCTTTGTGTTTCAGTATCAAATGCATAACTTTGAATAACTTCTTGAGTTTACTTATCATATTCAATGAAGAAAAGATCAAAACAGAAAAAGTAACACTTTGCCAATCTTTTCTAAGAATGTAATATTTTATTCATCAAAGTTTGTAATAAATGCTCCACACATGCCGTGAAACTAGCTAGAAACATGTCATTGTTTTTCATCTTGAGATGATGTACATGAATATGTTAAAGAGAATAGAAACAAAGGTGTAAGAATAGGGGCCAGCCATTGCCTGTGAATGACTGGCAGGAGTGGAAGACAGTGGTAAGTTGTTGTCCTCGCCTGATTCTCTAGGTCCTCGTTCCTTGCTATCCCAAAAATGAAAAAATGGGGCATAATGGGGCCTCACGGCAGGATAATATAAAATAAGAAAAAAGGGTTTGCTAGTTTGTTTAATCATTTGTTTAAGCTGTGTTTTCATGGAGGGCTGTCAACGGCACAAACAATTTGTATTTTAAATGACTTTGGTCCTTTGAAAATGAACATGCCAGAGAAAAATGAAGGCACATCTATATTTTATAGCAATTCAAATAATTCAGAAAAAATGACAACAAATGAAGGCAAGATAGCTGAAAGTAATGGCTACACCCCGTTTTGAGCAAAGGAGTGCTTCAAATTTTCAAAAAAGTGCCAAAAGATGCATACCATTTTCGTAATCTGTTTGGAGAAAGCTCCAAAAACGCAGGTCTTTTTGAGCTGCAAAAAGGGCCTTCGAAATCCTTCATGAAGGCTTCAACTCTACATTCAAACCCCCCCGTGATGATTCAAGATGCAGAATACAACGAAGGAGAAAATCTTTCAAATAAACCCCTGTTTTCATGGCGGCCAGCACCAGCAAACTCCCAAACTCTACAAACCCTCATGGCGGCGCCCAGGCAGAGCTCCGACAGCTCACACAAATGATAGAAGAAATGATTTCTTTTAGGGTTGGATATACCCTATATCATCTTCGCAAATTGAAAAGGCTTTTGCCTTTATTTAATTTTTTATCATTTGGTGAGTTTTATATCCATGTGGGTATAAGCTGTTTTGGGCCAACTTATGTTTTATCATTTTTTTGGCTATGTTTCATACACCAAGGCAAAGGCACTATGTTGTGAAAATGATGTTTTATACATCATTTTATAACATGATTTATAAATTTACAAAATATTTGAATTTAGGCTTTTCAAAATAAAATTAGATGTTTTATACTAATTAATGATTTATTAAATAATTTCATAATTTATTACTCTAACAAATATTAATTATATCAATAATATTATTAAGTGATATAGCTATTACTTAATAGATATTATTAATATAATTAATATTTGTTAGAGTAATAAATGATAAAATTACGTAATAAAATATTAATTAAGCTTCATAATAAAACATTTAATTTTATCTTTAAAGGTCTAGAGAGCTATTATTGCACAATTCAAATATGCTTTTAATTTTAAAAAGGATAAAAATAAATATTTTATTTTGAAGCTTAATAATATTTATTGAATAATTTATAGTTTGTTATTTTGTCAAATATTAATTACTTTTAAATAGTATTATTAAGTGGATTTTATCATTACTTAATAAATATTATTAAAGTAATTAATATTTGTCAAAATAATAAACTTTAAACTATATAATAAATATTATTAAATTAAAGTATTAAATACTTTATAATTCGTTTTATTTAAAGTGAATTATAAAATATTTAATTTTCAAAATACAAATATTTATTTTTACCTTTAAGAGATTAAAAGCAGATATTTTGTAGAGTTATAAAGGTGCTGAGGTCATGGAGATATGATGCAGTTTTGGGTTTGCAGAAAAGTTATTGCTTTGTAGAGACTTTTGAGGTCTTTCTTGAAGATTAAGATGCATTAATGAGAGATATTTATGATGTAATTAATGGGGCATGACTTCTGGGTTATTTTATGCCTTTTTGAAGTCCTTTGGAGGGCTAAAAAATGACCTTGTAGAGAAAATCTGACCCAGAAGTTATTGCTTTCAGAATGCAATTGGCTTTGAAAATGCATAAGTATGAGTTGAAGACTCATTTTTGTAACCAGTTCTAGATTTTATGTAGATGCAGCCTTTGGAGTGATTTTTTGAGTCCTTCATGGTGGTCACTTGCAGATTGTTTGAAACTCAGTTTTATGAGGGTGTTATTATGTCACCATTGAAGCCTGAATAAAGAAAAGTTTGGAAGCCATTATTGAGTTCATCTTGTGGCATGTGAGTTATTGATTTGATGTTTTTTGTGATTCATTTTGAATCCTTGAAGTGAATGTCTCAGTTTTAGCATCTGTAAGTGAATATTTGATATTCACATAGGTTGTAAGTTGTGATTTTTGTTTCATTTCATTGTTAATAGTGAATGCAATTATTCCTGTTAACAGTTGAATTGAGGTCAATCCTTCTTATAAAGCATTTATATCTGAGTATTTTGATATCAATATTGTGCCTATATCAAACTGGTTTTAGGAAAGTTTCATTGTGTCTGATTAATACCATTTTCATCTTCAGTTTTGGTGCATCACCTTAAGTTTTTTCCTTTTAGTTTTCCTGTTTTTCAATATTCAGAGTTCATGCAAGAAAATCTTTCTTATCTCTTTTCCCAGCCAAGTTTTTTACCATTTTACGAAAGTTTCAAGTGAAGTATCATAGAGGAACTGGCCTAGAACCCGGAGATTCACTCCATTTTTGGGAAACCCACTATCCAAGAGTGTTTCCATGTTTCTCTAGAAGGTTAAGTTTATGTAAGCTTAACAGGGTGCCCTTTTGAGAGCTAACAATATCATAAGCCTCAAAACCCTTTTTTGATTAATCAACATGCAAAGTTAAGGTTGCTTCCATGTCATCATTTTAAAGCAATTTCTCATAATATGAAGATTCATTTTCTTCCATGGAAACATCTTGAGTCTCCAAAATGCTCTCTCCTTGAGTAAAACCATCATCATCAAAATGTTTGTCAATCACCACTTCCAAGCTACCAATATAGAAATTTATATATCCCTTACCTATAACAATAGCTAAATTCATCTCCTCACAAGCATTTGTGTTATTTTGTTGGAACAAAGTTCTGGAATCCCTATCTTCTTCATTGTTGGTCCAAACTTCTTTGGCTGACTTATCTTCCTTACTAACCCCACCATTGTGATCATGTGTCCAAGTTTCCTAACACGCCAAACAAATCTGCTCCCTTCTCATTTGGTTCTTACTTTTTTTGGGAGACCCTACAACCTCTAAGCCCATTGAGATTAGTTCATTTTCAATCATCTGTTTCTTGAACCTTTCAATCTTTTGCTCGATCAACCTTTTTGAGAACTCATAAGCCAAAGGTGAGATATTATGCTCCTTTCTCCGAACGGCCAACACATCCAATTGCAACTGCCTGCAGATATCACCATCTTCATCCACAATTAAAGACAAAATAGCTTGCATACAAGCCCTCACATTGTCTGGATGATGTTTCCTAATTTAGGTTAAAAGACATTGAAACATTTGTAGAATCAATTTATCACATTTGAGATCCAACATAATGATAAATAGTGTTGCTCTTGCCATAATTTCTAAAACCTTAGCCCTCTTACAAAAAATAAGGGCTTTCATATCATGTAACCCATGTAGGCTCTCCACAATCAGCTATAGAGCCTTGTTCAATGTGTCATCATTATAGGGTGCTACAGGAGCTGTTACTCTTATGATCTCACTGTGCAAGAAGCAACTGCAAGTCTCATCTCTTCATAAGGATGTTCCGTAAATTTGTGCTAGACGAAAGCGAGCATTGAGGGTTGCAAAGCCCAATTCAGAAGCCTCCAATATGATTGGTCTACTTTAGACAAATATGAATCTAATTCATCCAACATAGAGAGAACAACATTGGGAAATTTCATGGACTTCAATTGTAATCCAATTACATACAACCAATTCCCTACTTCCTTTTCTTTTTGCGAGTCCCTTAGCCGATCACCATTGAATGTATCATTGAATTCTTTTGAGAAAATATCACTTTTTTTATCTTCCATTGTCTTCATTTTGTTTTCTCCAAACTAAATTCCACCAAATCTAATGTACACTTCCACAAGTTGTACGATGATACCTCTATTTGATACCACTATAATAAGCCACCCCAAACCTGTTCCCAATTTACTAGCATTACTTCCACTAGCTCAGCTACAAAGGTATTTTATCAAACAGTTTCCAATCACATATAATTGATTTGTTTCTAAGTTGAGGTTTACTACTACTGTGGTTAAGCTTCCCAATATTTTCATTCATGAATAGCATGCATGTAAATTTGGCACATTGATTCTTACTTCAATGATCAAAAACAAATATGGTTGCTCACAATAGTATTCTACTGGAAATTCATGTATAAGCTACATATATGAATAACTTGTATCTAAATATAACATGGAACTCGTGAGTTGAAAAATAAAGAGAACATGTTGACCTTTATTACATAATCAGTGTACATAATTAATATGGTTATCCGTAATATGCTGATATCAATCATGAACGACAGAGATATTGAACAAATTTTTTGACCTATTACCGAATCTGCAGTAGTCTGGAATCTTGACAACAAGGAATTCAATCGCCCAGAATACTATTTCAAGCTTCCCAATCTTCCACTAATAGTTCAAGATGATAACCTTCCCTATCTAAACTTCAATCTTATATTAGTTAGAGTCTACAACACTTCAAGTAGCTCAATAATTCTTAGAAGCTCTTGGACGACAAACAATCTAGTTGGGCAATAATCATGTTGACTCATGGAATGTAAGATCCCCTACCAATATTTGTCCTTCAATACTCAATAAGCTCCGGGGAATTTTGTCAAACAATTGTCTTGCACAGATTATCCTGTAATTTCTAATTTTTCTTGCACCAAATCACATTATAAAACACAAACACTATGTATTTGTAATTTTGTCAATTACTTGTCTTGCTTAGTCACAAAATACTGATTTTTCCTTAAAGTTATTTGCAAGAACATTACTTCGTCATGCTGTCATGAAACATGCTGGCAAAATGTAATGTCCCCTATCGATCCTATAAGAATTGGGACTATTTATTGCAAGAGACTTGTCTTTAAGTTGAATACTTTTTCCTTAAAACAGTATATAACATCTTAATACTTTTGCTGAAGTTATGTAGCTGACGGTGGTTGTATAATTATGATGATCTTATACTCTATTGACTGCATAAAGCTCAACTTAGAACTGATATGTATTATAATTGCAATAGAGTGCAGATGTATAAGATTGTCATGTCCCCTTTCTAGAGTGGACATCAAAGATGGAGGAGTTGGCCTATCATTGGAGTCTCGTAGGCTAGCAGAGATGGATAGGGACTCATTCAATGCATACAGTGACCAAATTTTGGCTTTACAAGCAGTTTGGAGCAGTTCCTAGATTTTAGGGGATATCCCTAAATTTTAGGAGGTTGTGATAGTTGCCAGTCGTGAGGTTATTCATGACCCTTCAGTTGGTGTCAGTTTCAGTGTGACAGGATTGGTTTCCTAAGTTCTAGGAGCATCCCTAGATTTTAGGGATGGGACTACTAGTTGACCCATCTCGTTCGACATCAGTCATAGACAGGTGACATGGTCAGACTCATGTTTATTTGGTTGGTTTGGGCTATCAGAGACAAAAAGGGAAATATTTTAATATATTTAAATATTTCCTAAGTTTGCGATTAAATAATTTATAATAAGGCTATTTATATAGCCATTTCGGAGTAATAAGGGGAATATGGCTTCATTTGGTCAGGTATGCCCTTGTGTTATAGCTCGTTGGAAAGGTCTCGAATTATTATAAACTATTTTCACTATCCGGAGACTTTTTGGTGCCTTGAGTTATGACATTTTAATAAAGTAATGTTTTTCCTATAGCTTGGACGTTTTTATTTGGAAAATGTTATTTTATTATAAAGTGCAAAGTGTAATTCTCATTTAGGGTTCAATTTGCACTTGGGAAGAGTTATAAGGAGATGAAGACCTAATTGTTCATTACCTTTTTGACATTTTCGAAACTCTTGAATTGTGAAATTGCTCTGGAGAGCGATTTGTGGTTTGGGACGAAATCCTCAAGTCTGGACTATTGGGACGCAAACCTCAACAAGTCTCTAGTGATTGGATTGGTATTTCATTGCATTCGGATTGACAGAGGAAGTGATTGATTTGGTATTGGCATTGCAATTGGGGGAAGAGAATTACTTTCAGCTTGGCGGCCAGCTTATTGCCTACAGGCGTTTCATTCCAGCAGCTCACGTGGGGTTTAGAGAAAGCCCTATACTCATTACTGGGCTGTTTAGCATTCATTGATGCTTTGGTGGATTATTTACAGCATCTTCTTCAAATTTGGGGCACACATCAAGCATTCCCATGTAGCTGGCATTTATTCGTGTGAAGGACAATATTGTATGTTTGTTTTGATCTTATCTTGAAGTTAATATATCAGATTTCTGAAGGATTCGGGTATGTACTATTTCAGAATTCAGCAATAATAAGAATTGCAGCAGGATTTACATTTCTTAAATGCTATTTATTTTCCATTTGTTATGCAATTGTTTTATTTTCGAAAAACTAGAAAAACACAAGTAAAAAGAAAAGAAATCAGAATTCATCCAAGACCATTCAGAGATACCAAATGTTAGTCAAAGATTCAAATTCTGAAACATACAGTAAATTCTAAGGTCACCGGGATTGGGGATCTTTCAAAGATGGATCTGGTTATATATTATGTCCCCTTCTCCCATGTTAAGATTGTCTTGTTTGATGTTAAGCCTTGATGGGTGAACCTTCAGACATGTAATCTTTGCCTTAGATCTCTGTAGGAAATATAATAATCAATGCTTAATTGTTAATGTCCTGCTGGCTTTGATCTCACCTCTGATTCACTGGTCTGAATAATCTCTTATTTGATAATAATAGTTTCTCACTTTAGGCAATAAGGAATGAATTCTTTGGGATTATTTATATATTTGATTCTAATAAATTATGAGTTTGTATTATAAGTGGTGACAATACTTTTAATTGCTGACTGCAACATTCAAACAGTGAATGTTTTCTCTGCCTCGTTCTCCCTCTCGTGTTGGTCCATCACTATGTTTTGCTTACCGCTAATTGTTAAAGATTCATTTCTCCTCTCTTCTTTGTGTTGAGTCTCCCCCATCTCCCCCTTTCCTTGACTGATGGGAATACCTTTTTATAGTTTCTCTTGAATGAAGAGTAAGGATACATCCCATCTCATCATACCTAATCGCAACCTTTCAATATTAATACTGTCAGCTGCATTATTAATTTTGTTGTTATCGGGCCTTATCCATACGCAAACAATGAGTATTACTTATGATTAGATTTATTAATAAACGGTGCCAAATGTTATCATTGATATTTCTAATATATCTATCCCATGTATTGAATACCATAAATAATGTTTATCGCTAGCTTGTATCAATTACTCATCTACGGTATTCTTTTCATTTGATTGTCCGCCATTAACCACTTTTGATAATTATCATTGGGCTTAAGTAATATTATATTAATCATTGTTATTTGTAATCATAATACGACTGGTCCAATTGGAAATAATTAGTTCTTGTCTTGGTGATTCACCGCGACTACCATCTAAGAGACTTCCGCACCATTTTATTCATTCCATATATTTGTCATCCTTAATCATTGCTTGTGTCCATAGTTCTTATAGTCAATACTTTTATATATCACATTATAATTCATTTACATTTATTTATTCTTGCATTTTAATTTATTATTATTTATTTATATTTTATTATTACTATTTATTGATTAATAATATTATTTATTTTTAATTATTTAATTATTTAATCTTATATTCGATTCTTATTATCATTAAATTTTGCTCTGGAAAGGGGACATTACACAAAATATATAAAAAGTCTGAAAATGTTTCTACATGAGAGATAGACATTATACCAAACATTTTGCATTCAATATTTTTTCTTGTTATTCAAAAGCATTATATAGACATATCGTCAAATACTTGACCAGCTAACTCCTAACATATTTCAACCAACAACTTGCAAACAAATAAGAAATCTGGGTTATGCCAATGCCCAAAAATGACTAATCACTAACAAATTTGTTTATTAACAGCAATGACACCTTGAACCAAAATGTCCAAAAACAGTTCGAACAACATACAAAATCAAGATGGATATTGATATGTAACTCGTGTGTACTTGGGTTGTGAATATCAATGGATAACATGTAAAACACCTGCCTAGAACATAGACAAAAATATTGTTCACGCATTGTAGAAGAATTGTTCACGTTACTATTCATGACAACATTGTTCATGCACTATTCATGTTACTGTTCACGACACTATTCATGCCACCTTCAATCTGCATCATAGCTTCTTATTCAAACCAAAAATTCCACCATTAAGTCCATATGTGAACTTCGTATCAATCCACCAATCTTTGAAGGAGTGGATTTTCATCCAAACCTTCTTGGTTCCAAGGGTTTCCATCCTTAGAACAATCCAGTCATTGTATCTTAGCAACAAGAGAAATAGCTTCAATGAAATAATCTCATAACATGACCCAAATGAAAGGATAGCCTCACTTTTATATCTTCTCAAGTCGATGAGCGCTTGTACTTAGCAATGTGGGATAAAAGTCACTTTAAGTTATAAAACCACTTTACAAAGTCACTTTAATTTTATAATATCACCTTATAATATAAAGTGGCTTTAACTTTATAAACCATTAAATAATATTAATTTTTTCTCCGTTTTACCCCAAATAAAGTTGTGACTAGAAGGCATCCCTTTTAAATTAATTAATTAGCCTATTGGGATGGGAAAATAGGCTAGCCAAGCTCTTGGAGGGATTACAGAAAAGAAGGGGACATTACATGGAATGTGAGAGTATACCTCAAGCTGGTTCTCAAAGTATTAAGATACTCTCAAAACTTCAAAAACACCCAATATAACATGAATCGTTGAATGTATTTTCCACTAGATAATTGTTCTCAATCTCAGATAACAACATAGTCTCGTCAACATTGGGTCAAAATGTTTCTAGGTGGTTTTACTTATATCTACTTGCATTCCAATCTTGTGATTGGTGAATGAAATGTCCACACCGATTAATTACCCAATTTCCAAAGATTGCTATCAGTTTATCTTTTGTGTTATCGTCGGAAATATTTACAATGCTCAATACTTCTATTATTATCATTCATGGAAACTAGAAAATGCTTTCCGCCAATACACGACACCACAAGATAGTTTTTTGATTCAACAAATGTAACATCTACGCATAGGTGTGTTGTTGATTTTCCCTGTTACTCTATGATACAAGCTTCTTGGTACATACAATTTATTTATGTTGGTTGGTAGTTATCACTATTTTGCCACCATTTTCTTATATTTATCTTCACCCTTGACTCATCATTGGAAACATACACAACGACATTATCATTCATATCCCGAGCCAATACTTATGTTTTCTTCGAAAACAATGGTTGAAGCTTTGAACATGACCAATAATCTCTAATAGTTTCATAAGGGCAATGGAATAATTAGTTTACTTGCTCCGAATAATCCAAAAACATTTCACTACAATTCTCATTAGATCTTCCCGTCCTATTAACCAATTCATGGTTTAAGAAACTTGACACCAAATATTTAGTTATTGTGATGTCCCTGTTATTAAATAAAATAAGATAATAGTATTTGTATTTGGGGTCCCGTTCAATTTATGTATATCTTAGGCCCATCTTTTAGTTTTACCGTAGGTGTAGGTATTTCCATGTTGGCTCTATTTGTACACCCTTGGGAGTTTATCCAATGGGTATTTATGACTGGTGTGAAGGATGTATTTTTTATACGAACTTGAAATTTTATTTGTAATTGCAAATTCCAGTTGGTGTTCTATGGTACGCCATTTCGGAGGTGAAAGACCCTCCCTATTTGGTATTTGCAGTTTCGGTGGGAGTAACTCCTCACCCTATTTTGCTGGCTCTACGTGCATCTGAAGCTATTGTAATCTGAAGTGCTATCATTATTAGCACAATTTTTGTGGCGTGTGTGAGTTCCAAATTTGTGTTTTGGTGCATCAAATTATTGTTTTGTGTTCAATCTTATACTTGCGTTCGAAATCAGTCTTTAAACATCCTTGAAGGAAGGCGAATTGCGGCTATACAGTCCTTAGACTGTAGATTGAGCTCAAGAAGGTAATCATACGGTCACCTTCATCCCATGCACACCCACCGTATGGACTGCACATCTACTGTACGGGCTGCAATTTTTGTCGTACGAACTGCATCCTTGTCATATGTGCTACAACTTCTATCGTACGGGCTTCAAGATCACCGTTTGGGTCCCTGGATTGGTCATACGCCATATGTAATCAACTCCAGTTGTGTCAAAAAAAGCTGGTTATGGGTGGGAGATCTTGGCAACCACCGTACGGTGAATTACAATCACCATACACATCTGTACGGGCCCTCCCTGTTCCATACGCGGGATCAGTAGTTAGGTCTGGTGTGGCGAAGGGACATTACAGTTATCCCATGATCCATACCAACCTAAGGAAGAGATGGTGAGAAGGTTTCTTTAACACCCATCGTAAGACTTAATAATGGGCGTTAAAAATATTGAAATACCCAAAACTTTTATTTTTTTTCAATTCAGTATTGATATAAGTAACGCTTCAAGAATGAAAAGAACTTTGAGAACTGTATATTCTGTCTTCTTCAATCATTCACAGCAATTTGGCACTCTATATATTGGTTTTACTGAAGAGTAACATCTGAAATATTATTTACGCTCAACTTCAACCATACATTAAAGTTATATTAATTCACCAAGAGTATTAACTATACCAAATATAATATGAGTGATGTTCGACAAGAACCAATAGTATTATTGCCATAGGTACAAGCCTATGAAATTTTACAACTAAATATATACTCCACCAATGTTTAATCTTATATTCCAGTGTAGCCATCCAAAACCCCAACCAAGCAACCAAGTCACACTTTTCTGTTACTCAAAAAGCTTTACAGACTTGCAGGATACACTACTCTGATACCATTGAAATACCCCCTATGAATATTTTCTGTAGGTTTTTCCAAATGTTCCATAGGAATTTATACAAACATTTTGCAAGAAAACTGATTTCTATTCATCCAACAGATTATGTTGAAATTCATAAAATATCAGGCTGAAATAGACATCTGAAATTAAATATGAATATTGCTATCAAAATAGATAAATCATTACATCCTTGTTTTCCAAACATATATTAATACCTCTATTACTGCAAGTTTGTCTTCAGATGAAGACTTCGCAAATTTGCCCAGCTATGAACTCCATCGTGAAGCCACCAAAAAATTGAATTTGGCTTCCATCAAATCCTCCAAGAAATACTGAATATTTTCGTCCTCAGATTTCAAAATTTAAAGCTAAAGCTCACAAAATCTTGAAGAGATAATAATAAACCAAGCATAGTCAAAATGAGCCTCGCAATGATCTTTACTAGCACATTTATGTGACTTCATTTTCTCTCTCTCGTCTCTTGATATTCCCCTTTGTCTCTTTATTTTCTCCCCTTTTTTATTTGAAAATAAGGAAATAATAATAAAATGACTTTATTAATTTTTCACTAAACTTCATTAAAGTCATTTTAATTAAGTTGTCATTAAATTTGATATAATTTGACAACTTAATACTTAATTATTTAATTGACTTCAAATGTCCCAAAAAAGAGGACTCTACATAATTGTTGCATATTATTTGAACGATATTGTGTAATTGATATGAAGTTTGGAAAATTAAAGAACTGTATTATATTGGTTCACCCCCACCCCCCTCCCCCCCAGTATAATCGTGTGCTCATCATTATAAATGACAATAGGAACCCTCAAATCTGATACTTATTTAGTGCAGCTAAACATTGATTATAAAATGTTGACAGAGAAATCACAAAGCCAATTTTTTGAACATATAAACCAGCAAACTCTCACAGTTCAACTTTTATTTATAAATCAGCAAATGAACTCACACAATACCCCGTGACTGAGTTTGAATGAATGCTAACGTGACAGATCTGGTGTTGGATAAGGTGTAGCTATGTGAAAAGGGGCAATGATCAACTGGGACAATGTATGGCCAGGTAGGAGATGCTGAAATAGGTGAAAATAGATCTGATACCCTTCTTCAACAGCAGCAAATGACTAATGACAGCTGGTTAATACCATGAAACCTTTTGTCAAGTCGGCAGCAACTAACAGATCTGACCTTAAACCCTGAAACTAGCAAGGTACAGTGGCAGTGATGGTATATGCTAGCAAACCGAAAGACTTAAAGCTCCATAAACAATAGCTAACAGTCCAAAAACCTAGGTTCAACATTAATTATGGCTAAAAACAATGGTGTAAAGGCTAGGCGCAATAATTGTTTGATTGAAACAACACTTCAAAGCCCTCAAACTCCCAAATCAACATTTATTTGATTAAAAACTTTCAGAGTCAGCAAGTACTGTAGTGCAGCACTACAGCAATAGTACAAACACATTTTAGCAGGACCAAAAAAGTAACTAAAAACCCATTCAAATTGAAATCTTCAATAAACTTAAACAATTTTCAACAACTCAGCAAAATTGTGATCACCAAATGGATCCAAATCTAATGGATAAGAAGGTTTTAATCCTCAAATACAAATATTGAAACGAAGAGAGTTATTGTTGTCCAGGTCTCCCACACCAATGGTTTTGTCCTTTGAACACTACAAATTCCTAATTGAAAGGAATAGTGAAATAACAAAATTGGATGCTTTGATGTGAGCCTTGACCTTTCTTTTGTAGGTGCCTACTTTGGGCCCTATTTTATTTTACTTTATTATGTAGTTTGCTTATCCCTCCAAGTTTCTAAAAATACTTTTATATTACATCTAAAAGTCCCTTATCAATTACATTTTCATGAGTGTTTTTAACATTCAAACATTGTGTAGGACTTGCCCCTTTGGAAAATGAAGTGATTGCACCCACTTAAAAATATTTTATTTTCCTTATTTTACCCCTTAGCCTGTGGGAAATAAAATAGGCTGTAGGTGTTAACTCTCTTTATTTTTAAGAATGGGACATGGCAGTAATTTTTTATGGGAAGTGCTTTTCTTAAGAAAATGATGTTGCATGTCTCTCTTATGCTGGATACCAACCTTTTGCGTAAGTGTGCAGAAAAATTCATGAAATTAAAAGCATTTTGGTGGTACTGCATCTTGTTTTTTGCATTGTGGTCTATCATTTAATTTATAGAAAATATTTCAATATTTCTTATTGCTAGTTTTTATTTATGTTTTCTTAGGGAGTAGCAGCAGATGACATAGACTGGAGTTCACTTTTGCAAGCAAATGTTAAAGCTGTTCCCCAAAGCATACCCATTATTTGTTTATCTTTTGTATACCAGGTAAAGAACACTTTATAGACATTTGCTGGTATTTATTTGATTTGAACTAATTCAAAATTGTTTTGTATCACAGAATGTGGTGCCAGTTCTTTGCACAAATCTTGAGGGAAGTCTGCCAAGAGTAAGGTGTTGAACATAACCATGAAAAGTCTTCATTTATAAGTTCATTGCTTAATCAACATATAAGAAGTTGAATTTGGTCATCATAGTCCTTAGGTTCCAAGCTGTGGTCCACAATGAAGGGGCATACAATTCATGATATATTTCCAAGAACATTGCAAATCATATTGCCAATGAAATCTGTTTTGAATAAAATATAACATCAATTTCAGGATTTGATAAAAAGATGGAATGCCTGTTTCCAAAATCTTGCAAAATGCTTAAAGCTAATCATGCCAGTACATGACCCAACAACGTATAGACGATAAGTGAACCCAATTATTCTAAGGTTTACTTATTATACATATTCTGTGAAATCTTGCAAGCACTTCTTGTAGTTTCTAGTGTTTGATGGTAATATTGTTTAGAAAATAACTAAGTTGTTGGTTCAGATTCTGGTTCGGATGCGGGTTCGAGATTCGGGTTCGAAATTTGTCCAAAATTTTTTTGGGTTGGGTTCGATTCGTTTTGGGTTCGTCCGTACAAAAAAAAATTTTATAATAAAAATATATATGTACACATATGCAGCAGCAAATAAGTTCATACATTACTATGCTAATAATAAAGCAACATAGCAAAATACAGCACCACATATATTGTTGTTTTAGTTCAAATGACATAACAAAATGCCAAAATACACCACCATATCAATGTTTTGGTTCAAAAACAATAATGTCAACATTTATAATCAGTCATCAGTGATCAAATATCATAAAAAACCATCAAAAAAATTATCATCAACCTGCTGTAGCATATTAGAAGCACAAAAAGTGCCACTAGCATCAGTACTAGCAGCCTCAGGCCCAGCCTCAGCATCACTATGTAGCTCGAGATCACCATCATCAATTGCAAGTGCATCAAATTGGGCTTCCAACTCTGCACGCTCTGGCTCAGCATCCCAATGCTTTGCCTCTCCTTTTTGTAAGTATTGTCTTTGTGTGTTGTGAGCCTCAAGTTTGAATGCACAAAGACCAAGTTATCTACCTTCTTGGAATTTAGTCTATTACGTTTTACTGAGTGGATGAAGGAGTATGTGCTTTAGTTCCTCTCAAATGATGATGAACTAGCAACCTATCAAGATTTACAATTTTGAAATTAAAGAGTTAAGAGTTTTGAATAAATTTTTTTAAAATATTAATAAATTCAATATTCATCAACAATAATTTAGAAATTAGAATCTTAAGAGTTAAGAACTTACTTGTGATAAAATTTTGATGGCAATGGGTTGCAGGTGTTGATACATTTGTCCATGGAAGTACCACCATTTATGAGCATCAGCATTGTTCTTCTCTTCAAGAGCATCAAGACCACAATCATCGGTGCTTGCGAAACTCATGAATTCAGACCTCACCGTAGGTCGTATGTGCTCGGGAAATAGTCTTCGAAGGGCTGCCTTGTACCCTTGAGCAACTTCAGGATCTTTGTATGGGGCAACTCTAGTGGTACTCACCGTGAGGACCGATTGACTATAGAACCTGGGGCTCAATGCAAAGGCAAGTAGATGCAAAGGGGTAGTCATTTTGTTCCATCTCTCTACCATGATTATCTGTAGTTCCTTGAAGAACTTTTCATCAGGATCTTGCTCTCTCTCATTTATGATATTTTTAATATCTTCAATCATGGAGTCTATGCCATCATATACCTCACCCAAGCAAGGCCTATCCATGTTAGTGTATCGGATCATACTCAATATAGGTTTAGTGAACCTCAAGAGGTACTCAACACGATCCCACCAAGACTCATCTAGTATCATTGCCTTAATGGAAGCTGCCCTGGCACTATTAGATTGCCCCCATATGCTCCAATTAGCACTGATTACCATTCTAGACAATGCCTCTTTAACCTTGACAAGGCATCTCAAAACAATAGTGTTGGAGGCAAAGCGGGTCTTGGCAACCTATTTTAAAATCAAAACAATAATAAATTAAAATCAAGATTAAAATTTAAATTTAAAATTTAAAACATAGAAATTTTATTAAACTAAAGTGACTAAATTTCTAAAACATATTTAAATTTTAAATAATTTAACTTACCTTCAAGAGCTCCAATTTTGAGAATTGTCTAAATATGGCTTGTGTCATATGGTGGTTTGTGATGAACATCTGGATCTCCTGTGCATCTTCATACTTTTTTTAATCCAATCAATCTTAGTGCCAATTTTTTGCAGCATTAGGTTGAGTGAGTGCACAACACAAGGTGTCCAAAAAATGTGTTTGAAGCGCTCCTCAACCAATAACCCGGCAGCCCTACAATTCTTGGCATTGTCGGTTGTTACCTGAACAACATTTTGAGGGCCAACTTGCTCAATGGCTTGGATGAGAATGTTTGCAATGAAAGGACCATCCTTCACCTCCGCTTCACAATCCACAGCTTTCAAAAACATTTCACCTCTTGTGGACACTACAATAATATTGACCAAAGGATGATTTTTCTCATCTTTCCATCCATCTAATACTATGGTCACACCTGTTTCGATCCATGAATCCTTGATGGGCTGCATGGAAGCCTCTACATTGATCACCTCTCTATCCAATAAAGTGGTGTGCACCTTCTCATAACCTGGGCCCTTGAACTCCTTTGGAGCCTCATTAATTGATCTCACCATTTTTTGCCAATACGGTGATCGAACAACATTAAATGACAATCCATTCGCATAGATGCATCTCGGTATGTCTTCCTCAACAATGTCTCTAGCTTCATTCTGAAATGATAATTCCAAGGGCCCCTTTTCTCTCTTATTTGCAACCAGTTCTTGAGGAGCACGCAAGAATGGATGGCCCTCTGTGGGTGGTTCATTGGGAGTAGAAATTGAAGCCATAGATTTTTATTTTTTTTTTAGCATTTTGCAAAGTATGAGAATTACCATGCCCAGCTGCTTCGTCTACTTGTTTTTGCTCTTGAATATATTTGTTCACCATGTGGTTTGGAAGAAGGGATTTAGGTAGTAACCCATTAACTCTTGGCTTCCCTGTACAAAATTTAATGCCCTTTTGAGGATTAAAGCACAAATTTGCTTTCACTCTACTATAAGAGCTACTAAATTCCTCTTTGCAATGGTACAAATCCACAGATAACCTCCTCCGCCTAGCATTTCCACATATTTCCATAGTGGAGAGCATCTATCTATTTTGAAGCGGGAGTTTCCGGTGCTTGCAGCACTTCCAGTTCCAGCCATTCTTCGAATCTACATACAACAAACCAGTGTTAATGTTTTTTTGCTGTGTAGTCTTCTTGTCTTTTGAATTTTCTTAAATATGTCTGCACAGTTACGAATTTAAGATACCATCCTTTATAATTTCCTTTTCTTTTTGTTACTATGATCATTTGGACAAAGCAATAAGTGAAATGATATTTTCTCATCAAATGCAATCTGGAGAAATGGTGTGTTACACTGATGGATCCCGAATACTTGCAAATAAAACTGTTATGAACATAGATATATGTCTATTTTTGTGTGGAAGAAGGCAATAATTATATGGTAAATCCTGCAATGAATGGTTTGAAGCCAAAATGGTATGAATTTGATGTCTTATTTCATGGCTCCATTGCATGACAAGATGAGAGTATACATTTTATTGAAATATTAGTCATTTGAATGTAGGTGTGATCATGGAAAAAGAGGAATAATTGAACTAGGTGTATAGCTTCTTACAAATGGTGAATTTAAATTGGTGGATAGCAAACCTATCTACAAAATATTGGCGAGATCAGTTAAATATTATGTAGAGAAGCCAGAGCTTTCTTTTCGAACTATTCAAAGTCCTGCATAGGAGTTCTTGAAATTTGTGAATAATCTAGATTGTTTGCGACGTATGGTAGCTATAAAACAATGCTAGAACTATGAAAGATCTAAAGCATCTGGCTTCTATGAAAGATCTAAAGATATAAAACTATGCTAGAACTGTGAATAATCTAGATTGTCTGCAACGTATAGGAGACATGCTTACCTTTCTACCATTTGAACTTCAAGCTCTGGCTTCTCTACATAATATTTAAGTTTTTAAGTTTTAATTGATCTTGCCAATACTGACATGAAGAAAAAGAAAGAAACCTGTGAACTACAAAAGGATGCGATGCCGTGTATACAGAAGGATGCAATGTTGTGTATGCCGCGAAGAAGGATGATGTGTATGCCGTGTATGTCGTGAAGTATGCCGTGTATGCGAAGCCGTGAGGAAGAAGCGTTTTAGGTTTAGGTTGATTTAAAAATGTTTAAAAATTATAAAGAAAAGTCAACGAAACCGACATTCGCCTGACATTCACCTGACTTTCGCCCAAACTCAACAAAATTCGCTTCGGGCTCGCGCGTCCAATTAAAAATTTGTCCTAAATGAGTCGAAATTTGACCAGGGTCCTTCACAACGACTTTGGAGCGAATTTAGCAGGAAAAAAATGAATTTCGAGCGAATTCGCACCGTTTATGACTTTGGTGCGAACCGACTTTCGATTTTGGGGTCGGCAGGGCAAATGTGGTAACGTAGGAAAATAACAATCTTGTCATCTAATGAAGTCTGTTGTTTTCAAGTCAGGAACTAGTGCCCCAAGGACATACAATGAATTAGATAGGAATACCTACTTTTTGGATTCAAATACTTGATCACATAAAACAACAAAATCAAGGTAAGTTATGAGGGTGACTAAATATAGACAAATGCATAAAATATATTGTGTACTTGGAAAACATTTGATGGAAATGGTGAGTCCATCTTGGCTTGCTTGTTCAACAAAATTAAAGGTATTAAATTACTTTTTTATCTATATAATTATTAGTAATTCATAGTAACAAAAATAAGGAAAAAACCATAATTCCACGGAATTCCCTAACGGGGGGACGCAGGTACGTGGGAACGGGTTTCGGAGATGGGGAGACCAAGACAGGACGGCAGGGGAACGATGGTGGAGCATTGGTGGAGGGGGTGGCATTGATATACAAATTGAGGTGAATTGAAATCTTCAAGGCAAAATCTACAATATAACATCTTTGCAACTACCTAATGCAAGGCAAAATAATTTTTTGAAGTCAAAGGTTGCATTAAGTATGTAATGACATGTTCCATATAGAAAGCAACCTAGAGGCATCCTTGGCGGAGGTGGTAGAGGTGGTGGTTCTATGGGGGGGTGTTTCCCCCAAGTCTCGAAAACGTACCCATACAAAGGATGAGGGCTTTTTTGGAACACTGGGAAAACCTCTAATTTATTGCAACAAATTGGAACTCCGAGCAGAAAATGATTTCATAGGACAACCCTTCACAAGATTCCTTCACAAGTTTTTGAAAAAATATCGAAACTCGAAAGAAAATTGTTAGCTACCTAATTGTAGATGAATTATTCCTTGCAATGCAATAGTAATCATCCAACAATCATGGATAAACATAGATCACAGATGACATAACTAAATAACCAAAGATCTCATAGAATCACACAATACAACAGATGGCAGAATGATATATCTTTCATAGCATAGTAATTCCATACATTCAACAACAGCATCACTTGTTCCAGTCTAAATACAAATAGACGCGACGGTTGGTTAAGTCTGCCAACCATCAACAACTGACACAGCTTCAGAACAAGATTTATTATACTTCTAATTTAAACTAACAAAAGTATTATTTGTCTACTAATGGCATAATTGCCGCCTACAGAAATGACTTTACAAACTGAAATTTCATGAGATTGAAAAAATTTGCCAAAAGGATTTTGCCTATTTGATCCAATTTATCATAATTAAATTGTGATTTTCCATTAAAAATGGCAATTTTTAGTTGTTTTTGTAAGAAACCCACTGATTCTATCCTTGAAAACTCAATTTTGGCCTTTTGACATTTTGTCAATGTAATGTCCTCGATTTCAGGCCTCTAGGATTAGCTTATTTCAGTGACCCTCGTAAGCTAATCAGGTTGTCAAAGAGGGTCGTTTGGCAGAGCCTATGGTTGGTTTCCACTCTGAAGATCTCGGATGCCAGGATTGCTCTTTGTTGGGGTCAAATTGGCAGACTTACTATTTATAGTAAGTGGTCTTTTTTGTATTGTTATGCTTAGCAGGGCGCTTGTGCAATGGTTTCAGATGATTCAGAGCTTCTTATGCACAATCTCCAATTTGAGGGACTTACTATTTTTAGTAAGTCTAATTTGGTCTGGTTGCTATTTCTGGCAGGGTAGTGTATGTTTTGAATGTTGTCAGAGTTCAGGATGCTATTGTTAGAAGTTTTTATAACATTGCATTATATTTGAAGTTATTAAATTAAGTCTACTTTAATTTAATAACTTATGCAATTGTATGTTATAATTTGATTGTGTGTTGAAGAAGGCTCTTAAGTGAAAGGTGTAAAGAAGAAGCCTTCATTGAAAGCTTATAAATAAACCTTGAGAATGGGATTTCATTCACCTTATGTCATTTGATAAAAATTGAGAAGTTGAAAAGTTGTCTTGAAAGAGAAATCGAAATTTCTTGTGGGAAGCTAGGGTTTGAAGAGTTTGGTATTCATTTGTGGAGAGAAAACTTCTCAAATTTCTATGCAATCAGAATTGAAAACATTATAAAGTAGTTGTGAATGCAGATTGTTTGTGCAAGAATAACAATTCAATACAAGCTATCGTATGGACATTTCAAAGAGGCTGTTGTACAGTTTATGCAGGAGTAGTGCATTGCAAGGAGACCAGCGGTTGGGAATGGAATGCAGCGATAATATTCTTGGGGCTGCATTAAGGATCTAGGAGGGCTGCGTTTTTTGTTTGAGAGCTGAGAACAACTCTTATGGAGGCTGCGTGACTTTCCTAGCAGCTATGACTACATTTCCTAAGTGTTGTGTATGATACCAAGGAAGATGCTATTACAAGTTCAAGAATTGGCAGATTAACGGATTTCCGGATGATTGATTAATTGACAGAGGAACAAATGTGTTCCTTATAAAGAATTACAAGGACATTGTTGCTAAAAGAAACAACGTAGATTGAACACGAAATTAGAAACAAAAACAACGTTCCAGGACTCCCCGAGTCCATGCCTGACTCAGCGAGTCCGAGCCAAAGTCAGGCCAGCCGAGTCTGGCTGCCTCTGGACTCGGACTCGGCCGAGTGAGGCATGGACTCGCTGAGTCCTGCTGAGTCTATGGACTCGCCGGACTCGGCAAGTCCCGATGCTTGGACTCGACCGGCGGTCAACGCTTAAAAAAAACATTTTTTTATTATTTCACTTCGTTTTTTTGGTTTGTTTTGCCTTTTATGATATGTCTTTGACCTAAAAAGGTCATTCTATCACTTGCATAAGGAAAGAACAGAGAAAAAAGGCTTGAGAGAAGAGGATTGGGGTTTTAGGAAGAAAACCGGTTGGCTCTCATTGAAGGATTGTTGATTGTTTGTTCAACTTTGTTGCACTTTGTAGCTTGCATGTAAGCATTGAGAGGAGTTGAAAGATGCATTTGGAGGAGGCTTCTACAAAATTGATTTGCATTTCCATTTCTAGAGCAAATTCCAAGAGGTATGTTACTTTCTTTTTGTTGTTTTGTATTTTTTTTTTGCATTCATGAATCTTTTTTTGTTTCCATTTTGTTTAGTATTTAGTATTTACAAATTACAATTTTACATTTCTAGTGTTGGTAAACCGTAAAATTGATTTTCAGTTTCTATAATATATATTGTAGTCTTGTAGATGCTTATTTTGCTTTATTTATGATATATTGTAGCTGCGAGCAGTCATCATGTCTCAGACTGAGGGTAGTGGAAGTGGAAGTATGCCTAAAACAAACCCGGATGCAGACCCTCGTGCCGTAGCAAGGGATGAGGCTTGGTTACATGCCATCCCTGGCCACAAAAAAGGAGTTGTCACATGTTGGCATTGTAGGGTAACATATAATGGGGGAGGCATTAATAGGCTGAAATATCATCTTGCACATATACCAAAGTGGCATGCTAAAGCATGTTTACTGGTTCCCGAAGATGTCAAACGCAGGATGATAGCTATTTTAGAGGCAGTTGAAGAGAAGAAAGAATTACAGAAGAAACAAGCAGAAGAAATGGCAGTCTTAGCTACACAAGGCTCTTCAAGGACACATGCTAGGACTCCTATTGGCACTAGTACTACTAGTACTACTTCTGCATCTGCGAGTGTGAGCATTGGCAGTTGGGTTCGTAAGAAACCATCCACACTTGATTCCATCTTTGCTCCACGCACAACTCCTGGTGCACAACCATCGCTTGAGGGCATGAATTGGAATAGGGAGATGCATGACAAAGCAAAACTAGTACTTGGAGATTTTTTCTTCTACAACAACCTTCCATTCAATGCAGCAAGGTACTTATTAATATATAATTTTAATTTTTAATTTCTATGTCTTACCTCTCTTGCTTTCGGTCTTCTTTTTAATTTATTTATTTAATTGCTTTTAGGTCTCCATATTGGCAAATTGCCATAGATGTTACTATTTGTGGTGCGGGGTTCAAAGCCCCTAATGATGAGGAGCTAAGAGGTCCTATTTTGTCCCAACGAGTTGCTGATGTACAAGTTGAAATTGAGGAGCAACGTAAGGTATGGAAGGCAAAGGGTTGCACCATCATGACGGATGGTTGGACTGATAGAAGAAATAGGACACTTCTGAATTTCCTTGTCTCTTCATCAGGTATGTTAATTTTTTACGCTATAAGACTTAAGTTATGAAATTATAAATTAGATTGATCATTGATCATAGTAGTAAGTACTACTACTAAATTGCTTTATTTTTTCTCAGGTGGTACAATGTTTTTGAAATCCATTGAGGCCTCGGGGAAGACAAAAAATGCTATCTTTGTGAGGTGATGGAGGGAGTGTTGAAGGAGGTTGGTGAGGAGAATGTGGTGCAAATATGCACAGATAATGCAGCAAATTATGTTGCAACAGGTAAAATTTTAAATTATTTTAATTTTTAATTTTTATGTCTTACTTCTCTTGCTTTAAGTCTTCTTTTTAATTTGTTTATTTTTTTTGTAGGTAAACTTCTTATGGAGAGGCACCCCCACATATTTTGGACCCCTTGTGCCGCTCATTGCATTGACCTCATGTTGGAGGACCTTGGCAAACTTCCTTGGATCAAAACATGTGTAGACACAGGAATAAATATTTGCAAGTATATATATAATCATACTTGGGTCCTCAACCTTATGAGGCAACACAAAAAGCAAAAAGAGTTGTCTCGTCCAGGGGTCACTAGATTTGCAACAAATTTTCTCATGTTGCAATCCATGCTCAAGTCAAAGGCCGGTGTGAAAGGCATGTTTGTATGTGAGGAGTGGACAAGCTCATCATATGCAAAGACCACTGCAGGGGCTGCCATGGTTGACTTGGTTTTTGATGAGAGAACCTTTTGGCAACCGGCCAAAGAGATTGTTGATATAATTTTCCTTTTTGTCCTCATTTCCAATTCCATATCATATCATTATTTTTTGTTAAACACTTGTTTATAACTTTATGTTCATTGTTCAACTTCATTTATTGCAGCTTGTACGACCTCTTGTTGTTCTCCTACGGGTTGCTGATGGAGAGAAGCCCTCAATGGGATACATTTATGAGGGCATGGATAGGGTGAAAGAGGCCATTCAATCCTTTTATGCAGGAAATCAGGATAGATATGGTCCCCTATGGGATGTTATTGATAGGCGATGGCACAATCTACTTCACAGGCCTATACATGCAGCTGCCTACTTCCTTAATCCAGCATACCAATTCAGCCCAAGTTTCAAGGCTGATGGGGAGGTGTGGAGTGGCCTCTATGATGTTATAGAGAGGATGTCACTTGATGATGCAATTTCCACAAGTACAGTCCGTGAGGTAGAGATGTACACCAAAGCACAAGGGGACTTATTTGCACGAGAGATATGCAAAAAAAATCGAACTGCATTGATGCCTGGTAAGAATCTATGATTCCAAATTATAATTTCTAATTTCTAATTCTATTACGGTTTACCACTTTAGAATCTAGATTGATAAAGTTAAAGTTATAGAACTGATTTGAAATTTTCTTGTTTCAAATGCATGGTGGGAGATGTTTGGTACTAAGGTGCCAAATCTACAGAGGATTGCCATTCGTATCTTGAGCCAGCCATCTAGTGCTTCAGGATGCGAATGCAATTGAAGTATGTTTGAGCATATACACTCCAAGAAGTGCAACATGTTGGCCGTGAAAAAGATGAATGATCTTGTGTTTGTTCACTACAACCTTCGCCTTGGTCACAAACATATCTTGGGCACTGACACATCTCCAATTCAATTAGAGAACATTGATCCACAAGAAGAGTGGAACACTAAGATGAATGATCCTGTCTTCAGTGATAGAGACTTGGAGTGGGTTGATCAGGTGGATCGAGAGGCAGAGGCAGTAGCGATGGCACAGGAGGAGGCTAGAGCATGAGGAGACCCAGTGCAGGACCCTGAGGCTGAGAGTGGTGGATCCGAGTCTGATGATTTGGATTATGAGGAGGGTGATGATGAGGAGGAGGTTTCCGATGAGCATGTCACTGAGGATCCTGTTTCGGTTCAGCCTCAGACACAGGGAGAGAGGATGGCTATAGAGTCTTCCATTTGTCATTTTAGGCATACTCATAGGAGGACATAGGCTACTATGAGGCTATGAGCCTTTATTTTGAATCTTTGATATATGTTTTGAACTTCTCATTCCATGGATTTCATATTCCATGAATATTGTAGACATTTTGATTTATCATTTGACAGTGACACTATATTTCAGATTTCTATATGTTATTTGGTTTAACAGTGTTAGTAACTTTAACTAGTTTTCCTCAGAAATCCGTATTTTTACTTATGTGATCTATGCAAAGTTTTGTATGTGTGCAAAGGAGTTTCTATTTATCTCAATTATTGTGTATTAGATGTTAATTGACTAAATATTGCAGGAAAAAAACTTAAAATCCTTAAAAATCTTTGCATTTCATGGGTTTTTTGATTTGCCGAGTCCAGGCACCGAGTCCGAGTCCATTTAGAGCTTTTCGAGTCCGAGGCGAGTCCCAGTCTTGGAACTATGAACAAAAATGAAGACAGGATAGGAAACATTCCTATCTGGATTGAAGACAAAAGAGACAGGATAGGAAACATTCCTATCTAGACTGAAAGACAGACTACAGAAAAGTAGTTGACCATTATAGAAAGTATTTAACTAAGGAGATAATATCTTAATAAAGATATTAAAGATATTATCTTAATACCCTCCCTTAATGGTCAACATATGGATGTCGGAATATTCTTTGATAACTGAGACCCTCCCTGGATCTACAGAATGCTGAAACCAAGAAGCTTTGCCAGAAGAGTGCTATGACTCAAAATAGACTGCAATTACAAAACTTCATTTTTGTGGAAAAAAAGGGTAAAAACCGAGAATCTCACGCAACCTTGCATATTATAGACAACATGAAATGATTTTTAAGGAAAAATCAACAAACCCACAAAAACCGAAACAGATACAAAAAGCGAAAAATGCAACTTTGCCTTGGTCAGATCCTACTTGTTGAGGACGCGTCGTAGTGCCCAAAATGAGCTCATCCAAGCGACGATGCTCAAAGATAGTGAGCATACACTGCTTCCAGGTGTTATAATTTCTGCTATTGAATCGTTGACTTCCCTCTAACATCAGATTAGTCAGTGACACCATCTTGCACGTTTCCCTATGCACGGAAAAGGAAGATACAGAGAAAAGGTGCTGACACATACTTTGAGGCAAAAAAATGGAAGACCCAAAAAAAATTGAGAAGTACCCAGAAAAGAGCTCAAAAAACCCAAAAAGAATATGCTATCGAAATTTGGATCTGATGGCTTGAAAATCGAGGCACCCAAAAAAATCGGACGACAACCCAGTTGAGCTCTCGAAAAACCCACTAATAATCTATAATCAAAAATAATTTTGAGCCCAAAAATTAGGGTTTTGAGCAAAAAATGGCCTGCTGCAACAAACCTCCAAAAAATAATGGCAGATTTGTAGAAAAAATGTGGTTGAACAGGGCCAAAAACTGGCCAAACTCACAAACCCTAGATGTGACCAGCAGCAAATCCCACAATGTGGGAATAAACAGAAATTAATTCGAAAAATTTGAGCAAATAATTTCGAAAGAAATTATAAATTTTCGAAAAAGTTTAAAGAAATGACTCTGATACCATGTTACAAGATTCAAAAATTGGCAGATTAACGGATTTTTGGATGATTGATTAATTGACAGAGGAACAAATGTGTTCCTTATAAAGAATTACAAGGACGTTTCTAAAAGAAAAAATGTAGACTAAAGAGGAAATTAGAAACAAAACTGAAGACAGGATAGGAAACATTCCTATCTGGATTGAAGACGAAAGAGACAGGATAGGAAACATTCCTATCTAGACTGAAAGACGGACTACAGACAAGTAGTTGACCATTATAGAAAGTATTTAACTAAGGAGATAATATCTTAACAAAGATATTAAAGATATTATCTTAATAGAGGCGTCACTTGACTTTTGAAGATATTCTAATAAGGTGTTGCTCCTTAATTAATATATGTAATGATTTTAATAATTTTTCAGCCATGTGAATGAATTATTAATGAGCTTTGGAATCAGATTTAAATTACTATTAGTTGTCAAGTTATTTTGTTGTTGGAAAATTGCAAAGGTTATAATTTTTTTGAAATTCAATAGAAATTTGCAAATAAAATTGAGTTAGAAGCTAGATTGCAATTGAGAGCCAGTTGGGCTCTTCACAGTGGTATTAGAGCATTGATCTTGCCAGCCTGGAGGTTATGAGGGCTTAGCTATAGCAGATAGGTTTGTGCCTAGTATGCATTATGTCCGTAGGAGTAGAGCTTCACCCCCTCCAGAAGGAAATGAACAGGGCCCACAAGTTGATCGTGCAGGCGACAGGAATAGAGATAATATTGGCAATGATGTTGGCAAGGAAGCCAGAGATGCCTTTAGAAATTTAGCAAATGGTTAACATCATGTTGCAAATGTTTTGCAACAATTATCAAATACCCTTCAGCGTATTACTTTACCAGTTGATCTTACCAGAGACAAAGGTACGAGGAGTGCTTCAGTTAGCTCGCACAAGTCTAGAGAAGAGGACAGACATGATTATAGAGTTGATCATATAGGCACATATGATAGGCCTCTACGACCTACTTTCTTGAGGCCTGAGTTGGATGCAGTTAGTGTGGAGATAGAGCCGACACCATTTGTTGATGACATGGTGGCACACTTTGCAGAATGGGATGCTCTACCAGAAGCAATAAAAAGAAATCTAAATTTTGACAGGTATTTGACATAGAAGCGAAAGCATTCCAGAGGCAAGCCAGCTCCTGACACGAGGCAGAGGCCTAGGCAGAATGATCTTAAGCAGGCAACCAACAAATTGACTCTAGCTCACTTTGATGGAAGTGGGAAGACTACAGCTAGAGCTTTGGTTCACAAGATGGATACGTATTTATCACTTCGTCTTATGTCTGAGGACGCCATACGCTTTACCGTGCTTCATTTAGACGAAGTAGCTAATGACTGATGGTACCATGGGCTAGTGTCTCTGCGACATGACCAGATTGTTGATTACCAAGAGTTTGTTGACAGGTTGATAAAGCGGTTTGACAGGAAGGATCTTGAGACTTACTTCAGAGAGTTAGCTCAGTTGAGGCAAATAGGTGGCCTTGAGGCCTTTATTAGTGAGTTTTAGCGTCTATCAGTTATGGTTTATGACATCTGTAAGAGGAGAGTCATGCTTTTTATAGAGGGTTTGAATGAGCCTTACAGAGGATGGGTTAAGTCCCTGGATTCACCTACTTTATGGGAGGCAATGAAGAAAGCTATAAATCTTGAGCCTTCTATTTCATGAGGCAAGTCTACTCCTAGTCCTATTATCACTCTTGAGGAAGAGGTACCCCCAGCAGTTGTTGATAGGAAGAAATCTGCAGGTAGGCTTGATGATGCTACTAGAGAGGATTTGAGGAGGAGGCAGCTTTTCTATTGGTGCAAAGAGCCTTATGATAGGGAGCATTCTTGCCCAATGAGACCTAAGGGAAGGGAAAACCGATCTATGTGGGTGTATTCGAGTGAGAGTGAGGCTGAATCTTTGCATCAGCCAGCTGGTTCTGAGTCGGATGAGGCTTGGAAGGTTTCTACAGAGTTTGGTCCTGATGCCAAACTATCACCCATAGTGTTGTCCACTGTTGTACCACTTCCCTCTGCTTTTAGACTGAAGGGATTAGTGGAAGGACAAGCCTGCATTGCTATGTTGTACACTGGAGCTACAGACAATTTTATTCATGAGAGAGTTGCTAGTCAATGTGGACTTTAGGTAGAGGAGTTTGCAGGTTTTCGAGTCCGGGTGGCAGATGGCTACACCCTTATCTGTACCAGGCGCATCGATCATCTCTCGTTGTTCTTTGCTGACTAGGAGTTGGTATCTGATTTCTATGTGTTAGACTTGGGAGAGATGAATGTAGTGTTAGGGATGTAGTGGATACAAGAGATCGAGGAGTTTCACCTCAGCCTGAACCCGATGCAGATGAGATTTGAGTACCAGGGCAGGGAGTATGTTTTATCGGGTCTTGTTGAGGGAAGTTTACACACTATGTCCCTTTGTGCAGTAGATAGGGAGGAGTTACAGAGGCATGATTCCATTTAGATAGAGCAGGTTACACATCATGTTTCTCACAGCTCACAGATATCTTATTTAGATCAACAGGTGGGAGCTGTTCACTTTGTGAACAATCCTTTATTTGATATGGATGTCACTATGTCTTATGACAATCCATTGTTTGAGTTCAGTGATGATCCCTTTCAGGTGATGAGTAAGGATGATGATGATGATTGGGATCTTATCAGTACACTGGATTATCAGACAAATTTTACAGGATGCCAGACAGATCTTGCTAAGCAGTTTATAGAGGTGTACACAGTGAGGAGTGCATATAGTTTCACTTTTGATCCTCATGTTCAGGATATCTACCAATTGCAGAGTTCATCAGTGAATCCATTTGATGACTGGTATGATAGTTTCATTGGCACACAGACTGGGAGCAAGTCCAGTTTTTCGGTTGAGTTGCTTCCGTATAAGTTACTCATGGTTGAGTCACTCCCATGTGATGTTCTTGTCTCAGCATCATCAGTTCGAGTGTTGAGTTCAGTTTCTCAAACTCTGTTGTTTGTTCTGCTAATGATGGAATTGTCTTTGCTGGAGTTTGGTGATGATAGGGACATTACACATGACCATCCTTGGGATCCGGGTGGAATGTGTTTTTGCATTGGTTTTCCTAATTGCTTGAGGACAAGTAATCTTGGGAAGGGAGGACTGTAATGTCCCCGATTTCAGGCCACTAGGATTAGCTTATTTCAGTGACTCTCGTAAGCTAATTAGGTTGTCGAACGGGGTCGTTTGGCAGAGCCTATGGTTGGTTTCCACTCTGAAGATCTCGGATGCCAGGATTTCTCTTCGTTGGGGTTAGATTGGCAGTCTTACTATTTATTGTAAGTGGTATTTTTGGTATTGCTATGCTTAGCAGGGCGCCTGTGCAGTGGTTTCAGATGATTCAGAGCTTCTTATGCAAAATCTTCAGTTTGAGGGAGTTACTATTTTTAGTAAATCTAATTTGGTCTGGTTGCTATTTCTTGCAAGGCGGTGTATGTTTCGGATGCTGTTGTCAGAGTTCAGGATGCTATTGTCAGAAGTTTTTATAACATCGCATTATATTTGAAGTTATTAAATTAAGTCTACTTTAATTTAATAACTTATGCAATTATATGTTATAATTTGATTGTGTGTTGAAGAAGGCTCTTAAGTGAAAGGTGTAAAGAAGAAGCCTTCATTAAAAGCTTATAAATAAGTCTTGAGAATGGGATTTCTTTCACCTTATGTCATTTGATAAAAATTGAGAAGTTGAAAAGTTGTCTTGAAGGAGAAATTGAAATTTCTTGTGGGAAGCTAGGGTTTTAAGAGTTTGTGGGAAGCTAGGGTTTTAAGAGTTTGGTCTTCATTTGTGGAGAGAACTCTTCTCAAATTTCTATGCAATCAGAATTGAAAACTTTATGAAGTAGTTGTGAATGCAGATTGTTTGTGCAAGAATAACAATTCAATACAAGCTGCCGTACAGACATTTCAAAGAGGCTGTCGTACAGTTTATGTAGGAGCCATACATTGGAAGGAGACATGTGGTTGCGAATGGAATGCAGCGATAATATTCTTGGGGCTGCGTTAAGGATCTAGGAGGGCTGCGTTTTTTGTTTGAGAGCTGAGAACAACTCTTATGGACGTTGTGTGACTTTCCTAGCAGCTATGACTACATTTCCTAAGTGTTGTGTATGATACCAAGGAAGAGGCGTCACTTGACTTTTGGAGATATTCTAATAAGGTGCTGCTCCTTAATTAATATATGTAATGATTTTAATAATTTTTCAGCCATGTGAATGAATTATTAATTAGCTTTGGAATCAGATTTAAATTGTTGTTGGTTGTCAAGTTATTTTGTTGTTGGAAAATTGCAAAGGTTATAATTTTTTGAAATTCAATAGAAATTTGCTAATAAAATTGAGAGCCCGTTGGGCTCTACACAGTCAAACCATTGGCATACAATGCCTAAGTTCTGATTTTCTGAATGTATATGGTTTCCTTTGTATTTAAACGATTTTGCAGTTCCAAACATATACAAATGCATGAAATTAAAATTACATTGCTAGCTATGCTCAAATATCTCATTCTATTTCATTCCATATATTTGCAATTATTTACAATGATCATCAAAGAAGCATTGAAAAAATTATTAATTGCAAAGTATTAAAACTTGGAATTGATCGCTAATCACAATAGACACCACCAATGAAATGTGGCTGCTCTTGAAAGTGACGCTTGTTACCAAATTTTGCGTACAGACTAAATTAGGTAGACTAGTTGTGTTTCAACCCAAAAGAGAAACAGGGGTCTGTAAATGGCATGTGGATGAAAATGTGGCTCCCACAAGGGTTTGAGCCCAACTTGCTAATGAGAGAGAGTGGTGCAGGAGCACCTAGTTCCAAGAGGCATAACTTTTAATAGAACACAGGATCTCCTATTTGCAAAAGAAGTTTTGTTCAATTTTTATGAGCTGCTTGAGCGGATTATAAACATTTATATAAATGCCATGTCGGCAAAAGCTATACCGATGGAAATTTGTGTCATTGGCAGGAGTCACCCTGATGACGACACAAGCAAAATAACAAATGTGATTGGGATAACATCCACCGATTGAGGAGCGGAGTACTAAGGCAAAAACCATGTCGATGAAAGTCATGCTGATAGCATCAGATAAGAAAAAGGAAAGAAGGCTATTGGTAAGACTTATACTGATGAGCTCCATCGGCAGGACATGCACTAGCATCGAAGGAATTTATCTGTCTTTCCAATAGCCAATAAGGTTACCGATAAGACTTACATCGATGGATGCCGAAGAGGGATAGTTTTATCAGCAGGAGCTTCACCGATAAATGTCATCAGTGTAACTAATATTGTCGGGGTAAGTGCTTTTAGGTTTCGCCAACTCCCAAGGAACATATTGGAACAACCTATGGCGACATAAGATTTAGGAAATTATTGTGATGTGGGATCGGGAAAGAAATATGTTAGCAATTCAAGATTGTCATTAGTGTCCATCCACAAACGCTATGCACCGGTATGGGGTCACCAGTCACTCACAACACTTAGAAGACATTGGTAGACAAGCAACATAACATTTGCACCGGTCAATAATACTCATCGGTAAGGACACACACCGGTCTCAGTATGCATAAGTTGAACCAGATATAAGGTCACACTGGTCTAAAGCAGACTAAAGATCTACACCGGGTTTAATGGATCAGTTTGAGTTAAAAGCAAGATTATACGGGACATCCAACGCTTAGAAGTGTAGTTAGCTTTTTAACAGGAGTTAGCTTTAATTCATGCGGATGTCTTGCAAGGTAAACTCCAGTTCAGTGCGCATAGCTTTTTTGTTGATTGCATGATTTATTGCGGAGCTTGCAGCCTAGCGGTTCTATGAGTTAAAGGTTTCATTACGGAGAATCTCTTGTATAAATACAGGTCATAGGACGCAAGATGAGTTGTTGAAATTAGATGATTGCATAGACCAGAGGAGAGATATCTTCTGAGAAACGCTGCACAAAAAGTAGCAGAGTTCAACAGCCAGGCTAACAAGGAACAGAGGTATGATCTAATCAGACATTCAGTGTCACAATAGATCATTACGTTTATCAGTAGTGAAAGTATATTCAGATCCCTATATTAGGGTGGACCTAATCGGTTCATTGTAAAAATCCCCTAACAGGGTAACATCTTTGGTGATGTTTAAAGTCCTGTAACCAAGCAACCTTTAATAGGGTTCAGATCTTAATCGATCTCTGTAAAATCCCTTAACCAAGTAGCACTATGATCAGTGTTTTGTAAGCTCCTAACAGGGCACCTTCATTCTACAGTAGTGAAGTTGTGAGCTTTGTCTCACCGTGGTTTTTTCCTTCTAACTGAGGGTTTCCACATATAAACACCTGTGTTGATCTGAGTCATTTTGCTTATGATAGTAAATGGTTGATTGACTTTTTGTTCTTTAATGCAAAATCTGTTTGCTAGTTTTAGAATTGTTATAAAAATTATGTTACTGATTCACCCCTCCCCTCTTAGTAACCGGTAAATTATTAACAAAATATACCAATAAGATGGAATGAAGACATCGGAGGGAGTTACACTGATGGGCATATCGGTATAGCGATGCACAGCAGTGGAACAATTATTGAGCTACCCCGATACCCGATGAGGCTATCGATAAGACTTATACTGATAAGCATCTAAACGAGAAGCAGTCTATCGAATGGATTTATCCCAATAAAAGTCATTGGTATAACTAGTGCCATCAGGGTATGTGTTTTTCAATTTCCCCAATGCTCGATGAGCCTGTTGGCACAACTTATAGCAATAAAAGATGATTGAGGCCATTATAAGAAAGACAATCGGGAGGACTAATGCCGATAATACAAGATGAAAATATCAGGAAGAGTTACATCGATGGACTCATCGACATAGCAAGTGTCATTGTTAAAGCACATTCCGAGCTATCCAAACACCAGATAAGATTATTGGGATGACCTATACCGACAAAAGGAGAAAAGAAATCATCGGCTTAAATGTAAATGGTTATCCTGATGGGTAAAGCAAAGGTAAATAATTGGATAAGCATGCACAGATGTAATCAGTGGTATATCGATAGGTGTTACTCCGATGAAAGTTATCGACGTAACAATTACTATCAATACAGTGTCTTGATAGACTTGCCGACCCCCGATGAACCTATCGGTATTACCTATGTTGATTGAAACTTAAAATGAAGACTTTGGAGAAAGAAGAAGAGGGTTATGCCGATGAGAGGCCGTTGTCATGTCAGTTCAAATTTCTTAACTGAGGCAAACGATTTCTAGTAAATGCTCCGATCAGAGCTTTGTGAAAGGAGAAGCTTCAAGGCTACCTGTTAAACTCCAGCAATCTGCAACAGGCACATCCATCAAAGCTCTGGAAGCTTTTTCAGATTTACTCCATCCGACCCGCATCCATGGTGGAGGCACTTCTCCGGCAGTAAGAGAAAGACAAGGTGAAATGAATAGATTGATTTTAGGTAAAATGCAGTTGTTGAGGTCAGAAGAAGTTATTGTTGTTCAGATTTCTTTTAGAGTCTTTTTGAGGGATGAGGTTCTATTAATGGAGGGTCTTTATGGTAATATTGTTTGGGCATGACTCTTGGGTCACCCATTTGCCTCTTTACAATTGTTTGAGGGTCTCAAAGATGGCTTGATTAACTGCATCCGACCCAGAAGTTATTGCTCATTTGTAATGCAGTTGGATCAAAAAGCATAAGTATGAGTTGAAGGCTCATTTGTAAAGAGTTATCTTTCCCTTTGGCTTGCTGCTTTGTAACTTTTTCTGAGTTCTTGGCAGAGCCAAAGTGTTTTTGTAACCCATTTCAGAGAGATTATACAGATTTGTAACTCCTTTGGCTATAATTTGTAGCTTGTGCCTTCTCAATTCTTAGTATTTGTGTATCACATGTTGGTGCCTTGTGCAGAGATTTATATAGTTCTTTGCAGGTTGAAAGTTGTACTAAATTAGTTTCAGATTATGAGGAAGTTTTTTCTCCATTTTGGGATTGGTGTTTGTCTTCTTCCAAATTGTTGATGCAAGGATTGTGTTATTGGGTTGTGTATTAGAGCTTTTTCATTTTGGTTCTATTGTGTGTTGGATACCTATTAAATTTCAAAGACTTTATATTTTGGTGCATCACCTGTAGGAATTAGATTTCATTTCTATGCCTCCTTCTACCCCTTTTCTTCTACAAAAAAATCTTAGTTTAGGTGAAGTATTACAAGAACTAGCTTTCTCTGGAGGTTAGCTTCCACTATCTGAGCCCATAATCAGGGAAGCTTTCCCATATTCAACAGTAGGCTTGAGTTTACTCAGTAGGTGTGCACTATTTAGGTGACAACAATTTTTGGCACGCCCAGTGGGATAGTTGGGACTGTTGGGATTGTTTTAGTCCAGAACTTTTTCTTATATTGCTACTGTTTGGTGTGTACAACAGTAGTTTCTTCCTTTGGAGGCAGCAAAGAGACACATTTGGCGACTCTGGAGGAATATCTACTGGTTTTAAGTAGATACAGTTGCTGGTATGTGAAAATAAAACCTAGTGTTTTCTAGGTTTTAATGATTTCCAGAATTCTCCAACTTATATAGGTGTTGCATGTCTTCTTTATATGGGAACATGACTTATCATTCCCCATTTCATGAGGGTTTTGTATTTACACCTCATCAACCATATCAAGAAATATACGCTGCTTGTTTTGCCCAAAAGAACCAAAATAATAATGTAGAAGCAAATACCGAGCAAGTTCCGTATGTTTACCACCCATCCACCCCTGCTCAAACTCTATGACAATCTATGTAGGCTCATCAACAACCTCGAGAAATCCATTTTATTCCCATTCAGCCAGGTTATTCACAAAATCATCTTTAGCATGTGGAAAACATAAGCATAAAAGATATAATGTCAAATTTTCAAGAGCGGGTGAGGTTTATTGATAGGCAACAGGACTGTAACTTGAGGCAGGATGAGTGGACTTACCAAGCTTATCAAATCCAGTAAGAGATGGAGTTGCAAACAAGGCAATATGAAGAATCTCTTGCAAGGGATTTAGCTGCAAAAGAGAAGTAGGTAAGGCTATTACTTGCTCGAGCCCAGGAACTAGAAGCTCAGGTAACTCCTTGTGTTCCCAATTTCATATCACCATCAATTGAGGCAATGAATCAGACTATGAACGTGGAAATTCCCAAGCACAAGCTTTCAAGTTTTGAGCAAGATCAACTTGTTTCATCTCCAAGGCTGCTAAATTTAAAATTCCAATTTTCAGGTGTCATCACCCATTGCAAGACACTATACCCAAAGAAAATCAGTTAAACACTCCTCAACAACAGTTTGTTCAGGAGATTTTTATATCCCAAAACCCTCCACCAAGTAAGCCTCCTTGTCCTACCACTATTTGCATTTACCTTAGAAGACCTATTGTTTACCAAGGAGGTTGGAGTGATGAGAAAAATAATGTATTTGAGGAGGTAGAAAAACAACTTGTGGCTAATGAATTTTCATGTGATGAAGAAAAAGGACAATCAGACTTGTTGCAAGATGATGAATATGATCAATTAGCGAAGCAACACCTAGACAAAGAAGGTAGTCCTCAGCATGAGGTTTTGCCTTATTTAATGAGCTCCCTTGTTTTGTTGAAGAGGACGCAGAGGATACAAAATGTTTACTATCAACACAAGTTTTGGAGGAAAATGATGAGTGTGCAGCTTGGTTGGATGAGTTAGCTTCTTTTATTGAATGTAGTAATGAGGATACAACTGCGTTCACATTAACAATGAATATGGAGCAACAAAAAGACATTAAAAATAATGATGAGTTGTTGTCTCCCAATAATCAGTGTGATAATCATGCCTTGAGTCATGAAGAGGGACATGACATTAGCCAAGTTTTTTGTTTTAAGGAGCTAGTCCACAAGATTTCTCAGCAAGTTGATTCACAAGCTTTGCTTCAGGAGGCAGATCTAGGAGTTCCCATAAGCTTTCAAGAAGGCTTCCATGGTGCTAAAAATGTTCTTGTTTTGAAGAGAAAGGAAGATGTTGAAGATGTGTTTTGGGATCAACTGGAGCTGTTTTGCTTAGACCTTGATACAAAACTAACATCTCGTAGGTTTGAAAGTCATGATCAACATGTACATAATGTGGAGGCAGCCTTTTTGCAGCTAGAGCCCCCTGAAGTGGCTTATTTGAATCAACAGAATAATGTTAAACAGGAAGTGGTCCATTAGCCTAAAACCAGCAAAAGGAGCTCTAGGTTCGTGCTCTCTCAAGGATGCCCAATCAGGCATTTTTCCAGAATGAAGGCCAAGCATGAGGAGGTTGCTTGAGATGAGCAAGTTGTAGCTCAAAGGCAACAATCTCCACTCACACACCAACTTTAGGAACATTGCATACATAATCAGCTTATTGAGGTAGAAGGCTTTGTTTTCATCTTTAACGAGCTGTTGTGTTTTGATTATTGAGCATCTCTTCATTCTCCATCTTTTCCTAGCCATCTTCAAGTTTGTGGAACATCCTAAGTTGGGAAGGAAAGGAAGATATTTGAGGGAGCTAATCAAAGGTTTCATTTAATCAAGTTTCATGCTTGATTAGATAGGATAGGGTAGTTAGTTTTCCAATTTCCTCTAAGTACTGATTGCACATTTTTTTCAGTTCAGTTAGTTTTTTGTTTTGAGAAGGTTTATGTTGTTTTCCTATCATATTTTAGTCAATGAAATACATATCATTAATGACAGTGAATCTTTTGATTCAATGTAACTAACAAGGCATATCCTCTCCACTGGAATATGGTAGAAATAGCATGATGTTTAAGTTTTCAGCAATGAAGGGGGTTGGTTCCAATATGGTTTTATCAAATAAGTGACTTTGTGCCCAATTGAAAGCCAAGCCAATTGGTCTTGATATCTAGCAAGTAGACACTTAGCAGATGTTGCCAAAATGTTACCAAATTTTGCATACAGGCTAAATTAGGTAGAGTAGTTGTGTTTCAAACCAAAAGAGAAATAGGGATTTGTCAATGGCATGTGGATGAAAATGTGGCTCCCACAAGGGTTTGAGCCCCAGCTTGCTAATGAGAGACAGAGAGGTGCAGGAGCACTTAGTTCCAAGAGGCATAACTTTTAATAGAACACTGGATCTCCTATTTGCAGAAGAAGTTATCTTCAATTTATATGAGTTGATTGAGCAGATTATAAACATTTATATGAATGACATGTCAGCAAAAGCTATACCGATGGAAGTTTATGTCATCAACAGGAGTCACCCCGATAACAACTCTTAAGAAAAGTAACAAATGTGATCGGGATAACATACACTGATTGAGGAGTGGAGCATTAAGGCAAAAGCCATGTCAGCAAAAGTCATGCCGATAGCATCAGATAAGAAAAAGGAAAGCAAGCTATCGGTAATACTTAGACCGATGAGCTCCATCGAAAGGACATGCACTGGCAGCGAATGAATTTATCTGTCTTGTTGATAGTTGATGAGGCTATCGGTTACACCAATGGATGTCGAAGTGGGATAGATTTATCGGCAGGAGCTTCATCGATAAATGTCATCGGTGTAACTAATGTTGTTGGGGTGAGTGCTTTCAGGTTCCACCGACTCCTGATGAACATATCGGCACAACCTATGCCGACATAAGATTCAGGAAATTGTTGTGATGTGGGATCGAGAAGACATACCAATAAGATGGAATGAAGACATCGAAGGGAATTACATCGATGGGCATATCTGTATAGAGATGCACAATGGTGGAACAATTGTTGAGCTACCTTGATACCCAATGAGGCTACTAGTAAGACTTATATTGATAAGCATCTAAACGAGAGGCAGTCTATCGGATAGAGTTATCCCAATAAAAGTCATTGGTATAACTAGTGCAATCGGGGTATGTGTTTTTCAGTTTCCCCGATGCCCGATGAGCCTGTCGGCACAGCTTATAGCAATAAAAGGTGATTGAGGTTGTTATAAGAAAGACAATCGGGAGGACTTATGCCAATAATACAAGATGAAAGCATCAGGAAGAGTTACAAGGATGGACTCATCGACATAGAAAGATCCATCGTTGAAGCACATTCCGAGCTATCCCGACACCCAATAAGATTATCAGGATGACCTATACCGACAAAAGGAGAAAAGAAATCATCGGCTTATATGTAGATGGTTATCCTGATGGGTAAAGAAAAGGTAAATCATCAGATAAGCATGCACCAATGTAATCAGTGGTATATCGACAGGAGTTACTCTGATGAAAGTTATCAGTGTAACAATCACTATCGGTATAGTGTCTTGATAGACTTGTTGAGCCCCGATGAACCTATCGGTATTACCTATGTTGATTGAAACTTAAAATGGAGACTTCGGAGAGGAAGAAGAGGGTTATGTCGATGGCGCCAAGAGGGAATGTTTGTCAGGGTTACCTATGCCGATGAGAGGCCGTTGTCACGTTAGTTTGAAGTTCGTAACCGAGGCAAACTATTTCTAGTAAATGCTCCGATCAGAGCTTTGCGAAACGAGAAGCTTCAAGGCTACCTGTTAAACTCCAGCGATCTGCAAGAGGCATTTCCATTAAAGCTCCGAAAGCTTCTTTGAATTTACTCCATCAAACCCGCATCCATGGCAGTGGCGCTTCTCCAGCTGTAAGAGAAAGACAGGGTGAAATGAATAGATTGATTTTAGGTAAAATGCAGTTGTTGAGGTCAAAAGAAGTTATTGCTATTCAGAGTTCTTTATGAGTCTTTTTGAGGGATGAGGTTGCATTTATGGAGGGTCTTTATGGTAATATTGTTTGGGCATGACTTTTGGGTCACCCATTTGCCTCTTTACAACTGTTTGAGGGTCTCAAACATGGCCTAATTGTCTGCATCCGACCCAAAAGTTATTGCTCATTTGTAATGCAGTTGGATCAAAAAGCATAGGTATGACCTGAAGGCTCATTTGTAAAGAGTACTCTTTTCCTTTTGCTTGCTACTTTGTAACTTTTTCTAAGTTCTTGGCAGAGTCAGAGTGTTTTTGTAACCCATTTCAGAGAGATTATACAGATTTGTAACACGTTTTGTTGTAATTCGTATCTTGTGCCTTCTCAATTCTTTGTATTTGTGTATCACATGTCGGTGCCTTGTGTAGAGATTTATATAGTTGTTTGCAGTTTAAAAGTTGTACTAAATTAGTTTCAATTTGTGAGGAAATTTTTTCTCTTTTTAGGGACTAGTGTTTTAGTCTTCTTACAAATTGTTGATGCAAGGATTGTGTTATTGGGTTGTGTATTAGAGCTTTGTCTTTACTGATTCTATTGTTTGTTGGATACCTGTTAAATTTCAAAGACTTTATATTTTGGTGCATCACCTGTAGCAATTAGATTTCACTTCTATGCATCATTCTACCCCTTTTCTTCTACAAAAAATCTTAGTTTAGGTGAAGTACCACAAGAACCATCTTTCTTTGGAGGTTAACTTCCACTATCTGAGCCCACAATTAGGGAAGCTTTCCCATGTTCACCGGTAGGCTTGATTTTACTCAGCAAGGGTGCACTATTTAGGTGACAACAACGCCTAGGTTGGGAATTAATTGAGAAGCGCCCAAAAATAAAAAACAAGCCACCCAAACACCAAACACTGTCCTCTAACAGTCTGGCACTCCTCTATATGACCTGCGGCCAGCAATAACTTAAAATGTTGAACCATATATGGGTTGCGATCTACATAAATTGAAGCCTTCATACCTTGCTATCAGTTCTGAAATGCAATGGGGCTTCTAATTGTTGCTCTCTGCAAACAATGATATCAATCCTATCCTCTGAGTGAAGCCAATGCTTAGCACAATTAGTCAGGTGTTTCACCAATTCACTGTGCTATTAAACTTGGAAGAATTTACAATTCTTCAAGCCTGAGACTCAAACCCTTGTCTCCAACTCTCAACCAAATCCACAAAAGAAAAAATGCACAATTCATGAATGATTTTCACGTTGCAATGAATGCATTTATAACTTTAAATCCCAATCGGCCATTGTAATGTCTCGTGCGCAAGTGGTGTGACCCGACGGCCACGTGTCCAGGGTCTGCGTAATTAGGGGATGGTCCCCGCTCTCAGATGCTCCGGTGGAAGGGAGATGTGCCCCGTTTTCCACACTTAACACCATGTGTAGTTGTCCTCACCACCAGGCCAATCTTTTGGTGCTGTGGTATCATAGCAGTTTCCTTCCATCGTCTGGTGTGTGAATCGTGGGTAAAATAAAATCTATACAGGATCTTATGTCAGAGCTCATGCATGCCTTTTAGGGTTATAATAATGCCTTTCAGCATTATAATAAAAATTTATTAGGGCTTCTACAACATCCGGAGATTCTGGATCCTTTGTTTGCGAAGAAAAAGGAAGCAAACACATATTCAAATAACAATAAAAGTTCTGATTTTTATGACAGCAGTCATAATAGTGAGCCTATGCGTGAGATAGCAGCCCTTCCATGTGTGAAAGATGGTTGCATGGAGTTTCCAATGTTGACACTCATGATTCGAGTGTTAGAAATGAGTTATGTGATGCACATGTGGGCCAAAGAAAATCTGTTTTCATAAATCAGACGTGGGAAAATGTATCAAAAAATTCATCTCTTGGTGATAGGTCTTAGGATCGTGACTTACAGGAACTTGCAATTACTTTGGAAGTGGAAGTGGACGTAGAGATGGTCAGAACAACGGCTTCCATTTTACCAGTTGAGCCAGCTTTTGAGGTACATAGTAGCAGTACCTTGGTTGATGATGTGTGCACTAATGATAGCACACATAATGTTGATTACGAGGTTAGTGTTGTGGATATAGCCTCCTTTCATAGTTGTAATGTCCCCTTTCTAGAAGAAAATTTAATAATAGATAATAAATAATAAATTTAAGTCAATTAAACAAATAAATAATAAACTGTAATATAATTAATTTTTAATATAATATTGATATAATATTATATATTAGTTAAAATAAATTATTAAATGACTAATAATATTAAGTAGATAAATAAATAAATAATACAATATAATTAAATAACATATAAATTGTTAATTATTAATATAGTAATAATTATCTATATATTGTTATTAATATAATAATATTTAATAAGAGGATCAAAATGCTAAATAAATGAACAATGATAATATAATTATTGTTATATTATAATAAAATAACAATAATAAATTAAGTGTATGTTACAAGAATAAATGAATAATAATAAAGTAATAATATTTACTTCATATTTACGGCCATATATATAGAGTTCCCAATATCTCTCTCCATGTGATATCTTAAGTCATTAATTTCTTATAATTAGATGATCAAGAGATCATGACTATAGATGGTATTAATACTTCATTATTCTCACAGGTGTAAAGAAGTATAGCTCTTTTATCACAACCATATAGTCCGTAGTCTTTGACCAATATACATAATAAGAGACATCAGCAACTAAAAGAATATTTCCTCTGACTATATGATGCAGTCTAAACCAATATCGAATTTATAAATTGAATTTAGCAGGAGTAATTGAACTATCATTAATCTGTACTAAGATGATAATTGGAAATATAATGAAAAGTTGTGATTTATAAAGACACCTCTTCATTGATTGAAGAGTCACAACTCCTAACGTTAAAGGCTATAAGAAGTCATTCAACATCATTCAGTTAAGGAGAAGAAAACAGATACGGAAGATAAGATATTAATATATAAAATAATTAAAAGATAAGAAGGAAAAGATACGATCTGAAGCATACGGAAAAGACAGTCGGCAGGGACTGCAATCTAAGGTATAAATTCAAATGTTATTTATTCATATATATATATATATATATATATATATATATATATATATATATATATATATATATATATATATATATATATATATATATATATATATATATATATATATATATATATATATATATATATATATATGTTTATGTTTATTTATGTTTATATTTAAAACTTCAGAATATATTTATATATAAATATATATATGTATATATATTTATATATATATATATGTCTATTTATGTTTACATTTAAACTTCAGAATATTAGTATTCTTTTATGGATTACAAATAATCGTATTATAATTGATGTAAGGAATTATTTATAATTATATTATTGATGTGGACTTAAATTATTATATATATTTATTGTGGATGATATGAGCCATAAAAAGAATGAATAAAGTATTCATTAAAAGATGGACCTCATATCTGGAGGGGGCTAAAAGAAATTATGATAATTTCCTAGTCTCGAGATTCAATATCTCAACAATGGATGATATGAATGGATCCCCGTATCTGGAGAGGGCTAGAGGAAATTAAGACATTTCCCTCGTCTCGAGATTATTATCTCACGTAGGCAGTATATATATTGAAGACTAGTCATATGCATATGCGTAAGCTTGGAATGCATTAAGCTGCTTCCAAGAGATTCTTATGGGCAGTGCTCTAGGGATGACGTGTCGATAGCTTGATTTCTTAGAGGGAGTGAATGTCTCTCAAGCTGGGAATTCTGTGAAGCCCGACCTAGAGGCAGCCTTAAGGGTCAAATTTCCCCCTTACTAACTTAGAGTAGAGTATGAGTCATATATATTTTGTGTGATATCATGTATTGACGTCGGTTTTGCAGGAAATTATTAAAGGAGAATAACAAGGGATATTACAATAGTGCAGACTTTGATTCAGAGACCTTGCATGAGTGCCATGAATTTCAGAGACATCAGTTGGTTGGGCAATTAAAAGTGAATGACAATATGATCGCCATAACCATTGAGCATTTTGATGTTGCTAGCTAGATGTTAGCCACCTATGGTTGGAACACTCTTGTGTTAGATGAGCACTATGATGGTAGCCTTTCCCTTATAGAGTTGCATACACTCCAAGAAGCCATCGGAATATTGAAACAAAATTATTTACAACTACTGGCTGATAGAGACTATCTTCTCGAGTGGGGTTGCACCTGTTATGATGCGCTGAGGGGAAAGGGAGAGGAGGTAGATGAGCTCACTCATGAGCTTGAGGTGACTACAGAGTTTTTAGAGAGCACCTAGTTGGCTCTTCAGGAGTCACAATCATGGTTAGAGGAGTTTACCATGGAGTTGAGCCGAGCACAGTCTTCACTGACTATAGGCACATTGCAATTCTCTACAGTGATAGTTGGTGATGACCTTATACCCATGGGTTATAGTTGTGAGCCCGTTGAGGATGTAGCAGTTGATATAGTTGGGATGGGTGCATTTGTTGAGAGCAGCGGAGAACCACATGTGGCATCAGGTTCTCTTGTGGTGACATCCACTGTGAGAGTGGTTGGTGATGAGTCATATGACTTAGCTTTTATTCGGGACTATGACAGTCAGTGCTTGACAAAGGTGGGAGTATTTTATCAGCACTGCATAGGGAGGAGAGCTCATCAATACTTTTCTGATCCACTTATAGAGGATTTGACGATGCATCAATATGTATTGGCTCCAAGGTCATACCATCCTTTGTGGGATGAGTATTTTACATCTTCAATAGATGGGATTAGTGGATGCAAGTTGGATTACTTGCAGAGTCAGCACATCCATAAGAGCTATGCAGAGGATGGGGATAGTGCTAGTGTTACAGACACCTTTGAATGTTCGTATCTCCATATAGCTGATGGATGTGAGTTCAGTTTGCATTGGGACCCGAGTGATGACAAGGTTGGCATTACATCATGGGTGTGTCCCATTGATTAGCTTCACCACTTTGGGCACGGTGAAGTTGAGTTCAGAGTTGAGCAACAAAAGTCTGAGGATGTTCTTATTGGCAGGCTTCTATTCAGAATTTGGGATCCTTCCAGTGCATCGGGATTCCAGACAGAGCTCACTGAGGAGTTTTCAAGAGTTTACATAGTGAGGAGTGCTTATAGTTTTCTCTTTGATCCTCCTATGTATGACCCCTTTCAAATGCACAGTTAAGTTGTGCATGGGTTGGACAATGTGTATGACAACTCACCTTGTGCAGTTATAGGAAGTAAGCTTTGACAGCGTTCCAAGTTGCTTCCCTATGAGGTATTCACTCGTGCGACATCTACAATCGGATTTGATTTAGCTTGACAGGTTCTGTTAGTTGTATTGGTGATGATATTACAGGAGTTAGTTGGTGATCACAAGGACATTATACAATTCTACACTTGGGATCTAGGTGGACTAGTGTGTTTTTTCTTTCTGAGATTGCTTGGGGACAAGCAATTTCAGGAAGGGAGGACTATAATGTCCCCTTTTTAGCTCACGTGGTTGGTGGTTTGGATTAGCCTATTAGTGGCCCTCATAAGCTAAGTCAGATGTTTAGAGGGTCTCAATCGGCAAAACCAAAGGCCGATTCCCATTCTAGAGGACAGGAGAGTTCAGGATTGCTCTTCGTTTGGTTCAATTTGGCACACTTACTATTTATAGTAAGTGTCTATATCAGGAAAGTTAACATTTCTATCTTTAGCAGAGCACTTGAACATGTTTTGTTGCAAAATTGAGATTTGGCATCTTGGGCTTGAACAGTTATTTAAAGACTTACTATTAATAGTAAGTCAGTTTCCTGTAGTTTCTATATTTGGTAGGGCACCTAGATTGGCCTCAGTTGCAATATTGACCTTGACATCTTTGTTGATTAGGTATTCAGGGATTTACTAATTATAGCAGGTCAGGTGTTGATAGAGAAGGACCCTTACTTTTTTTAGTAAGGCAGTTGGGTGCACATTGGACATAATGGTTAACTCCGAGATTCTGACAAAATTGAGAAAAAATGATTATTTGTGGATTTATGTTATTTTATTTATTAATAAAATGATTACTTTATTAATAATTATTTATTAGGTTTAAAAGTCCCTTTATATTCAATGAGGTCGTGACCCTTCATTTAAGTGACTTAAAGTGCAATTAATGGATTATATTTTGTAGGCCAAAATATTAAAGTATTTTATAAAGTCGATGTGCACACAAGTTATATTATTTTAAATGATATTAAAGTGCATTTATAATCCATGAATATGAGCACCCAAGTTTGAAGACTAATTATAGCCTTATTAAAACCCCAAAAGTGGATTTCAAGAAGGGAGTTAAAGGCATTTAAGAGTTGACAGGATATAAAGGGTTTCAAAAAGAAAATCAAACTCATTATGAGATGATTATTTGACTTTTCTTAATTGTTCTTGGTGTTTGTGCAATTGAAACAAGGGTTTCAGTTGTACCAGGGCATTGGAGATTGTCCAATATTTATTGTTTAGCAGTTTTGAGGTTGTGAGAGATCGACTGAATTATTGCTTATCAGTGGGCCAGATTGTGCAAATTGATTGAAGTTTTTGAGGAGTGATTAATAATTCAAGGGTAAATCTGTAGGCAGATGTAGGAGCGATTTATTGACTGAAATTTGTTAAATTCAGAGGCTACACTTGTGCAAATTGGAGAAGAAGTTCATAGAATACATAAGGGTTTGAAGGCTGAGTTTGAAATTCAATTCCAGAATTATTGTGGTTGTCATTTGTTTACACAGCTGCATTTGTTTGTTGAAGAATTCTTTTGTTGCTGATATTCATCCTTTTAGAGGGTTTCAAGGCATGTATTACCTGTGAGTTCATTAGTTGTAAATCCTAGATTTTCTGGGTGTTTTTGTTTTAGATAATAGGGGTTATTTGATGAACTAGGTTGTCATTATTTTGTGAAACTTCTTAGTATTCAAGCTGGTATAAAAATCTGGAATTTTCAGTTGTGTGTTTTCAATGCAATTTCATATTTGAGTTGGAAAATTATTATTGCAATATCTTTTATTTGTTGCATTATATTGTCATATCAAACATTGCATATAATAATATATATCACATTCATTCATCAAAACAAACACAAACAAGGTAGAAAATTTGTATTTACAAGAATCCGCCTAGAGAGGATTCTTACAACAGTATCAGAGCTTGCATGCAAAGTGCCTGACAAAATGTCAAACATCCAAAATTGAAACAAATTCAGTCTTTGTCGGAGTTAGAACTTGCAGGGGTTCTTACAACCAATAGCCTCTTGAATACTCTTTTCATGACTTATAAAATATTTATCTTTTGTTGCACTTGCTTTAAAAGTATTTGAAATATAATATATTATATTTCCCTCCATTTGGTGCACAACAAAATAACTTAAAGTATTTTTTTTTTATAATTGTATAGCTTCATAGGGCCGGCTCCCTTTCTATTGATTTCAAAAAAGAATAAAAAAATCTGATAATGTCAATTTTGTTATAGCCACCCCTATTCTATTGATACTGCTACAACCTTACCCATCAATACAGTATAGCCTAACCACCTAACATCTATCACCCACCAAAATTGGTGGCTTCTATACTTATGCCAGATACACTATACAAACATTCATAATTTCAATACATATTTTCAAAGATTGAGAAACAAACACAAAACCAAAAAACCCTGACCAAAGAAACACCTAGGCTCCAGTAGATGAAAATAACATTGTCCACTTCCCCTACCGTAGCCCACGGAGGTCCGTAAACAGGGGACTGTCAGGCCTGATTGGGAAGCGTCGATCTTTCGCCTCCTTTTTCATTCTCTTCATGTGAGCTTCTCTCGCCTTGACGAGACAGTCTCCTTTGCATCATCTGTGTGCTAGACTTTTAGCAATGTCCTCCACATCCCTAACGTCGTTTGCACGCCAATCTTCCCCTGAGTCTGGAAGGGTAGGGTAATCAAGATCAGGGGTCACTTTGTCCTTGTCCGGAACCCAATATTCTTCACACTTCTTGTAGACCTTCATCCACTCAACCGTTGGTGGTGGGAGAAGAGAGGCGGCCTTCTCCAAGAAAATGAGGTTCCTATCCATATTGCTCGTTCTACCCTTTAGCTCCTCCGGCTCCACGGAGAAGATGAGTGGAAACCTCCTTCCTACGCCCACAAACCCCTGCACTAGACCAAGATAATACTGTTGCGCCACCGGAATCATGTTTTGAGCATCTACATTATCAAGTACTGCGTCAATTTCCCCTAGGTACTTATGCTTAAAAACCAGTTGGCACATGTTCTTTGTGTTAGCTTTTGACACGCCTCTAGTGAGTGCGAAAGCTAGAAACATCGCAATGACACCCGTGTTCACCCTATATCTGTGGTATGTCCACAGACATTCATTTCCCAACACTTCCTTAATTGCATGCAATACTAGTGGGTGTCTTACTATTAACATTTGCAATAGCCACTTGTCCGACACTTCTCCTAAGAAAGTAACCATGTTCATTGTAGATTCCAAGCATATGGGAGTATCCATTGCTCCAAGTGTAATCCTCTCAAACAGGTTGACTATGACCCAACATTCCCAAAATATCGTGTTTATAAAGGCGAGGCCCGTCTGTCATCAATACTCCGAATATCTCCCAAATCAAGACACTCAATCTTTCCATAAAGCGGCCATCGATGCGGGCGTACCTTTCAATAGTAGTAATAAATTTTTATATGCAATCTGTCACAATGCATATCCTTTCCGATCTCCACCTAGTCCAAGCACGTACAACCCGATGCAAGTTGCACCCAGATCAAAGCATGTTACGTCATTCCAAGTACATTCCTTCATGAGAGGCGCATGCAATACCAGCCTGACATCATCCTTCTTAGGACATTCTTATGAGGATATTGGATGACGTCCCATCATAATTGCTCGTCGTTTTCCAAAGCATGTGAGAACGTGATTAGAAAGTGGGCACACCAAATGCTATTGCCTTCATCATCCTTCATAATAGGAATCAAAGTGCTTTGGCTTATTCTGCAGTGCAATCAGTCATCTTCCATAGAGGCTTGTTTGGCAAGAGCGTCCGCAACTGTATTACCTTCACAGTAGGTATGGCTGATTCTGAAATCCTCCAACTGCCCAATGAGACTCGAGATTTGACATACCCACTTGTTTAACTTCTAGTCTTGTGTCTACTTCGATCTCACTACATTAACGACAATCATGGAGTCTCCCTCCAGATGCACTCTTCTAAAACCTATTTGTAGAGCCAATTCAATCCCTTTGGTTGCTTCCTTGAACTCAGCTCTGTTGTTGGTGCCCATTCCAATGTGCTCTTTATACTCTGCAAGTGTATTGCCATTTTCATCTCTAATTGTAATGTCGATTCTGCTTGGCCCCGGAGTACCTTGTGTGGCTCCATCAAAATTAGCCTTGACCCAACCGGATTCTGGAGCTTCCCACAGGGTGTTGAAACGAGCTTTGGCCTTTTCCTCATCGCAGGAGATTCCTACCAGTTGTGGAACGGTAAGACCCCTGAAAACGTTGATTATATTGTCATTCCATAGTGAAAAAGCTTTTTGTTTGCCCTTTCTCGCAGTAGTGTTTACCAATTCTGTGATGGAGGCTTCAATTTTTTTAACTAGTTGTTCTTTGGGTATAGATTCATCTCTGAACACCCTCTTGTTGCGCTCCTTCCATAATTTCCACACCACCATGGATAGAGTCACTTGCCATAAGTTGTTAAATACACACTTTCGATGATGGGAAGGCCACATATAGAACCAACTTTCAAGGGTTTTAGGTTTGGGAGAGTGAAGATTGAGCTTTTGAAGAAAGTAGTTCCAACAGAATTCCGCATAGGGACACCAAAGTAGGATGTGGTTTGCATCTTCATTATGCTGCTTGCATAAAAGGCATCTGCCCGGACCTATTATCCCCAGCATGTTCAACCTATTCTGGGTTAGGATTCGGCCCTAAATGGTGAGCCAGGCAAAGGCTCTGGCTTGCAGCGAGCAATCTTTACCCCACAATAGTTCTTTAGGCCATAAGGGAACAATTTCTACCGTTTCTAGGGTTTTGTAACCCAGTTGAACCTTATACTCCCCATCTCGAGAAGCCCCCCATCAAACTTCATCATTCTCGCTAGACCATACAAAGCCACGAGATTTGAGAATCTCATTCAATTTCCTTTTCTGCTCAATTGGAGCCTGAATATCGTCAAAGGAATTCCATCTCCATATTTGAATGCCATTTTCCTCCACCATGCTTCCATAGTCTGCAACCTTCTTTCCCCAAATCCTAGTAGTTTTTGTCCTAATCTGATCCAAATTTGACATAGACTTGAGAGCCAGGTTGCCTTCCCATGAATCCTCCCAAAATTGAGTCTAGCTTCCATTGTTCACTTCCCAAGTAGCATGCCTAGTGATTACTTTCCTACATTCTATTATGAAGTTCCATATGGCAGAACCACCAGGAGGATCAAGAATATTTAATATTCTAATTGGATCCTCAGAATCCAAATATTTTCTTCGAAGAATCTTGATCCATTTCTAATTGCCTTCTCGAAAAAGACTCGAGACTAGCTTATCACCCATGGCTAGATTTATATTGTGAATTTCCCTAATGCCTGCCCCCTTTGCATTGAATGGCTTACAAACTTTATCCCATTCTAGCAAAGGGATCTTATTTTGGTCCTCCGGTCCATTCCACAAAAATCACCTCATTATTTGAATTAACCCATCACCAACTACCTTTGGAATTTTCATGCATGACATAGAGTATATAGGTATTGCTGACAAGACTGATTTTATTAGGAGAATTCTTCATGCTGATGATAACCATTTTCCCTTCCATAGGTCCATCCTCCTTTTGCAGTTGGTGATAAGGTCGTCCCAGTAGCTACTCTTATTGATACCCCCAAGCAAGGGAACTCCTAAAAATATGCCTAGCAAAGTTATAATTTTCAGACCCAAGATTCTGGCGATGTCGATCTACAAACCTGGTTGTACATTGAAAAAAAAGACTTCCAATTTTCTCCAATTAATTATTTTCCCAGATGCCTTTGTATAACTGTCCAAAGTGTTCTTTATGACTCTGGCTTCAACTCTATAGGCTTTCCCAAAGAGGATTGTGTCGTCCGCAAATTGTTGATGAGTGGGGTCACTTCCATTCCAATCCACCTCCCTACAGACCTTTGATGTTGAATGGCCCTGCCCAGTGCTTCTGCCATAATGATGAAAAGAAAAGGGGACAAGGGATCCCCTTGTCTTATTCCTCTAGAAGAAGGGAAGTACCCTTGAGCTGCTCCATTGACTAGGATAGAGTATTGAGGATTCGAGATGCAGCAATTCACCCACTCCGCACCAAAACCAAATTTTTGAAGCACACTCAATAAAAATTGTCTGTCCACCAGATCATATGCCTTAAGAATATCAAGCTTGATGATCATACTAGGAGCCTTGGTTTTTCTAGCTGAATGTATGGCCTCATGGGCTATAATAATGCCTTCCACAATTGATCTGCCAGGGGAGAACCCACTCTATTCATCTGAAATGATCTTATGAAGAACTTTCTTGAGTCTATTTGAGATAACTTTAGTTATGACTTTGTAAATCGTGTTGCATAGTGCAATGGGTCTATAGTCCGCCATTGTTTGCACAACCTTCTTTTTGGGAATTACAGCCAGAAAGGTATGATTGAAAGATCCTAGCATTACCTTATTAACTCTACATTCCTCTACCACATTATGTAGGTCTTTTCCAACAATCTCCCAAAACTCCTGATAGAATCTTGTTGGGAACCCATCTAGACCTGGGGCTTTATCTGCGCCAAGTTGGAGAACTGCCTTCTTGGTTTCCTCCATACTTATGGCTTTGTAGAGTTCCCGATTGTCCTCTTCGTTGATGAGTGAAGGGATGTGGCTTAGGAATTCTGCCCTATCAGCCTCATTTTTCAGTTCTTACCCTGTTAAAGGTGTTCTGGAAGTACTCAAGAATGGTTTGATTAATCTCTTCAGAAGTAGCAACTCTGGTACCAAGCTCCCTGGTAATTTCACTTATCTGATTTCTACTTCTATTAGCCAATGGTGTCTTGTGGAAATATTTCGTATTTGTATCCCCCTCTTTTAGCCATTCTTCCCTAGACTTTTGTTTTCCAGAATATCTCCTCCATAGATCAAAATATTGCCAATATATCGGCGATAAGCAGACTTATCGCGATAAGTATTGGTCCGTGATAATTTGCATATAGATATCGTCGGCCGATATCTTGAAAATTATTGCCCAAATTTGTGTACTTATCGCTGATATATCGCCACTTATCGGCAATAAGTAAGGAACTTATCTCGCTCACGGCTGGATAAAACAAGGATGGCCCAGCGAAAGGCCAAAATGATTTTTTTTATGCTAATTGAATTTTGGAGAGGTTAGAAAGGTTTTGGAGGAGAAAAGCCAATATTTGCAGCATTTTAGATCGATTTCTTGTGGATTTGAAGCAAATTCAAAGAGACTTTTCAAGCAAATTTAGATTCACAAGTAAGTGTTCAAAATTCTTTCCCTTTTGTTTTAAAGTTATTTTGTCTTGTATTAGTTGCATCCAAGTTTATACAAATTATATAATATCATTTCCAATCTACTCTAACTTGTTCCAGAACATAATGAATAAGATCTAACACCATTTTTTAGCAATTTTTGCAAATTTTTCATAGTTTTCTCAAAAATTTCATATTTTTTTAAAAATTTCATAACCTAACACTTTTTTTGTTTTTTTCCTTCAAGTTTCAGCCATGTTTAAACTTGTTTAAAGTTTTAACCTAATTTAGTTCGTTTCTAAATTTCTTTATTAAATTTCTAAATTTGTGAACTCATTTTGTATGTGAAATGTGTAGTTTGATTCTTCATCAAAATGGCAAATAGGGATACCTCTACGACTGGGTCAGTTGCAGGGTCTATCAATGCCCCAATAGACGTATGTTCATCGGGATATGTAGGAACGCGCCCTAAAGGGGCTAGAGACAAGGCATTGGCATATGCTTTCGAAGGACCCGAATATAATACTGTGATATGCATAAAATGTGAAAAACTAGCTAGCGGAGGCATATCTCGTTTGAAATACCACCTTGGAGGGATCACAAAGCGTGACATAAGGGTTTGTGACAATACCACCCCAGAAATAATGAGAGATGAATGCCTTGCTCGTTGCTGGAGAAGAGAAAAAGTTGCAAAGGGAAAGGGCAAAATTGGCCATGAGGGCAGCCATTTCTGAATTGCAAGGTATCTCACACTCTTTTTTTAGGAATCATTTATTATTTTATAATCACCTCAACAGTTTAGATTTTGCTAAAACAATGATCATAATGAAATAATGTGGGTTGTGATTTGTGACCAAGTATCCCATCCACCCTTGAAGAAGAAGCACTTGAGGGCATAGTGGGCTCTCATTGTGGCCCACGGATCCGCAAATCTACCATCTCCTCCGCTTCCACTTCCGTTGGTTCTAGTAGACCACCACCACACACATCTTCTATAGATAATTTTTTGTTGCACAGAAACACACCTGGAGCACAACCATCACTAGAGGGTAGTGGGTGGAACAGCGATGTGCATCGGCAAGTTGACATTCAATGTGCCGATTTTTGGTATTTTAACATCCCCTTCAATGTTGCAGCAAGTCCCTATTGGCTGAATTTTGTTACAGGAATCATTGTAGCGGAAAAGGCCTATAAGGCACCTACTCCTGCAAACTTGAGTGGGAGGTTAGTTCACTTGTTTTAATTTTTAAATGTTTTACAGTTTTACAATTTACTTATTTTTGTTGAATGTAAATTTTTTTAAACAAACTTGTGTACTTAATATTATTTTTATTTTGTGCTTGTAGTTTGCTCAGAGATCTTTCTAGGGCCAATGATGTGGTAGAAGACCAAAACTTACAATGGAAACAATTTGGTTGCTCTATACTTTCACATGGATGGACAGATGGAAGAAACCATACCCTCATTAATTATTTGGTTTCTTACAAAGATCAAGTGGTCTTTATGAAATCCTTGGATGCCTCGAACAAGGTAAAGACAGGTGAAACTTTGGCTCTAATGTTAGAGCAAGTTGTGATGGAGGTGGGGGCTGCTAATGTGGTGCAAATAATAACCGACAATGCAACGACATATGTGGCAGTGGGAAGGATCCTCCAAGATAAGTATAGAACACGTTTTTGGTCTCCTTGTGCAGTGTATGTCATCGACCTTCTTTTGGAGGACATAGGAAAATTGGATTGGGTAAAACTGATCATAGAGGATGCAAGAAAGATAACAAAATATATTTACAATCACCCTTGGGGTCTTTGTTTGATGAGAGAATTCACCCATGCGAAGAAGTTAGTTAGACCTGCGGCCACAAGGTTTGCAACGATTTTCTTAACATTGCAAAGTGTTATTAGTTCTTTGACTTCTTTGAAGCAAATGTTTATGAGTCAACCATGGTTAGACTCAAGTTATTCAAAGAATCCTAATCGACAAAGTGTTGCATACATCGTCTTTGACAACTAATTTTTTGTTGATGCTATAGAAATTGTGAAGGTATCTTGGAAACTTCAAAAGTTGAATATTTAATTTTTTTATATTCAAGAATCAAGTCTTTCATTATTAATTTGTAACTCTAGTCTATGATTAATGCTAATCTTGTAATGTTCCCAAATTGATCAGCTCACAAACTTCCAATTTCCCTGATACACGGAAAGGTGTATGGTCCAAATAGCTGACACACCAAGGGTTGTACGACGGACTATCAACCGTACGGTGATGTTTGGTGCTCAATCGTACAGTGAAGTTGGTGCCAAATCCGTACGGTATGTACAGTCAACACTCACCCACGGATCAAACCCCTTCGGTCCGTGCAGCTTGGTGTGGGTCCACGACAAAGTCAAGCCACTGTACGGTGGTGTTATGCTACCCACATGACAAGATTGTGACCGTATGGTCACTTCCTTCAACACAGCGTACGGTCTAGGTGTTGTACGCTATCAATGTCTTTTCCTTTGTGCAATGAGTATGGACACCAGTTCACCTCCAACAGCTTTTTGCGTGCGCAAACAACTCCAATACTATGTGGCGATAGGAAACACAAATATATTATACTGTGTAGTGCAAGATAGACAATATTTGGCACAAGAATGAACACTAGATTGATAATCAATGAATCACTAGACATGCAATATTCAGATTTGATAATGATAGCACTTCAGATTACATAGGCATCGCACAAGATCTGAGTAGTACAAATCAATCTCCAAATGAAGGCAATCAACAAATTTGGCACACAAGTGAAATATCAGAGTGATATTTCCAATGGCAGAATAGGGTGGCACTAAACCACCGAAACTGCAACAAACCAAATAGGGAGGATTTTCACCTTCGAAATGGTGGACAACAGAACTCCAACTGGAATTCGCAATACAAATAAAATATTCCAAATCACATATCAACAACTACCTACATGCCGGTCATTAATAACCCTTTGGAGAAATTCTCAAGGGTTTAAAAAAGAACGCCGACACGGCAAACACCTACGAACAACAATAATAAAAATGGCCCCTTTATTAATTAATTAAAGGTCCTTAATAATAACTTTTAAATTGGGACCAATTAATTAATTAATTAATTTTATTTATTTATTCTCTATCAATTTGGGGGACATTATAAATCCTCGCAGCCCAAAGATTGCTTTCCCTCAAGCAATCCATCATCAAGACTCCAAGATTCCAAACTAGGCATGGACACCGATAAATGTATCCACTGGAACCTTCAAGCGGCAACATGACCACGTGCATGCGCCTGGGAGTAAGCGAGAAAAGTAACTCTCCATCAAGCTTGAGCTGCTCCACTGATATAATTGTTGCCATGCCCAGTCACCAAGATCCAACTGAAACCAAACATCAAACACATCGATGCTCAAATCCTAAGCCAAGTGCGAATGTTGGTAGCAATATTCGTTGAAAACTTTGTGCTTCTTCTGGATCACATGCACATAGTTGGATTTAGTTCGGACGAGTAAACCATCATCAAGCTTTCATTGCGTCACTCTGATATAAACATTGCCATGCCCTTCACCAAGATCCCAAAAATGTCAATCAATGAAATCTTTCACTCCATCATGTTCAACAATCTCTTCTAGTATGGCCACAAACACGGACCTTGATGCTGACATGAACTTAGCCATGGACACAACCACAACCATGGACACAACGACGACGAGGGACACGGACACAGACACCACGGCAACGGACACATCCTCGGCGACAAACACAACTTCCGCAGGAACGGTAATGGTTAGAACCTCTACGGCCAACAAAACCTCGGCAACAGATAGAACCTCAGTGGCGAACAGAGCCTCAGCTGCGACAGCGACGAACAGAACCTCGGCGGCGAATAGAGCCTCAGCTGCGAGCAGAACCTCAGCGAGAAGAACCTCGACAGACAGAGCCTTAGCAAACAGAACCTTGGTGGACAGAGCCTCGGCGACGTACACAGCCTTGACAACAAGAAAAACCTCAATGGACAAAGCATCGACGACGGACAGAGTTTTGGCAGTGATGGTGACAGATAGAACCTCTACAGCAGACAGAACCTCGGCAATCGATAGAACCTCGGCAGTAGTAGATAGAGCCTCGGCGGCAGACAAGGCCTCAATGGTGGACAGAGCCTCGGCAATGGACAAAGCCTCGATGGCAAGCTGAACCTCGGCGGACAACGCCTCGACGGCAAATAAAGCCTCGGCAACAGACAGCCTTTGCGGTGACAACAACGGAGAGAACCTCGGGAGCGGAAAGAACCTCGGCGGACAAAGTCTCAGCGGCGGGCAAAGCCTTGACGACGGATAGGGCCTCGACGGCGGAGAGGGCTTCGGCGGCAGGCAGAGCCTCGACAGCGGATAGGGCCCCGACGACGGTCACAGCCTCTACGACGGACACAGCTTGCTGCACATAAGGGCTCCATACTCAACGAACTGAAGGCGTGGCTCATGAAACGGAGTAGTGGCAGAGCTTATGTCACCTTGATCTGTCCAGGTTGTCTTGGCAAGATCCATGTAAGCAACTCCATTTTTTTGTTCTCCACATGTAGGTGTAGTAGCAAGATTTAGCAAATCCTCCTAGAGCATCCCTGTAATCATGCCTTCACCCTCCTCGTGTAATGCATCACCCTTATCGCCGTCATCTACTTTCTTCTCCCACTCATGCAAATGAGATATTAGTTTTTCTTCACAATGCTTGAATACATTACTGACCAATCTACACGTTGCCATAGACGGGACACATTCTAGATTACGAACAACCCACAACATAGATATGATAGGTTGGGATATTTCATCCATCTCTTCAATGCATGAAATCATAAGGCTCTCCATAGAAACCGAAACCTTAGTATCATGACACTCCCTGATTGTGACCAAGAAGTGATGAAACATATCATCGATCAAGTCTTGCAACTCTAGATCTAAGAGAGGATACTTACTTTGACATTTACACAATTCTCCAATATTGTAGATCTCCCTCCAAAAGGGTCACCACTAAAGTCATCAAGGCTCTAAAAGTTGTCAACGATCAAATGCAATATCTCTATTATGGTGTTGTCATCATACGGTTCTCTAGGAGCCAAGATCCTCAAGATCTCACTGAGACATGTTGAAGCTACCCACTTCATTTCCTTGTCATGGTGTCTCAATATCCTAGGTTGACTTAAGGCATCCTTAATCGGAGAAAGGATCCTCTGTATAAAGCTTGAAGGTAATTGGTTCACCTTACACAAACATACTTCCAATAAATCTAATGGAAGATCAACACCCTTGCTGAGCTCTTTGCCAATCTTTTATAGTTCCTTCAACCACCACTCACCATCACTATTGGGCACCATAGTGTGATCAAAATCCCAAAATCTCTCAATCATCCCAACAGGCTGGCAAGATCACCAGCTCTGATACCAATGTAATGTTTCCAAATTGATCAGCTCACAAACTTCCAATTTCCTCGATATAGAGAAAGGCGTATGGTCCAAATAGCTGACACACCAAGGATTGTACGGCGGACTATCAACCATACGGTGATGTTTGGTGCTCAGTCATATGATGGAGTTGGTGCCAAATCTGTACGGTATGTACGATCAACACTCACCCACGAATCAAACCCCTTCGGTCTGTGCGGCTTAGTGTGGTCCACAACAGAGTCAAGCCATCGTACGGTGGTGTTATGCTACACGCACGACAAAATTGTGACCGTACGGTCACTTCAACACAACGTACGGTCTGGGGGTTGTACGGTATCAATGTCTTTCCCTTTGTGCAATGAGTATGGACACCGGTTCACCTCCAACGACTTTCTACATGCGCAGACAACTCCAATACAATGGGGCGACAAGAAACACAAATACATTATACTCTGTAGTGCAAGATAGACAATATTTGGCACAAGAATGAACACCAGATTGATAATTGATGAATCATCAAACATGCAATATTCAGATTCGATAATGATAGCACTTCAAATTACATAGGCATCAGACAAGATCCCAACAGTACAAATCAAACTCCAAATGAAGACAATCAACAGATTTGGCACACAAGTGAAATATCGAAGTGATATTTCCAATGGCAGAATAGGGTGGTGTGGAACCACCGAAACTGCAACCAATCAAATAGGGAGGATTTTCACTTCCGAAATGGTGGACAATAGAACTCCAACTGAAATTCGCAATACAAATAAAATATTCCAAATCACATATCAACAAATACCTACATGTCGGTCATAAATACCCCTTTGGAGAAATTTTTGAGGGTTTACAAAAGAATGCCAACACGACAAACACCTATGAACAACAATAATAAAAATGGGCCCTTTTATCAATTAATTAAAGGTCCTTAATAATATCTTTTAAATTGGGACCAATTAATTAATTAATTTAATTAATTTATTCTCTATCAATTTGGGGACATTACAAATCTTTTTCTACTCTTCAATTGTAGGTGACGGAGCCCTTGGTTAGAGTTCTCTTGGTAGATGGGGATCAAACCCCAATCGGGTATCTTTCTGAGGCCATGGATAGGGCCAAAGAGGCTATTAAAAATTACTACAAGGGAGACAACCTAAACTTTGACCCCATATGGGCAATTATTGATAGGAGGTGGAACAATCAGCTCCACCAACCCATTCATGCAACATGGTACTTCTTCAACCCTTCTTTTCACTTCTCTCCATCCTACGGGGATCCCAATGGAGAGATCATGTAGGGCTTCACTGAATGCATGCAGAGGATGGTACCTAAGGTTGAGGTGAGAGACCTCATTATGGCCGAGATGGAAGTGTATCAGAATGCAACGAGCAAGCTATTCTCCTCAGACTTGGAAAGAAGAGGAAGAAACACTCAAACCCCAGGTACGATATTTGGATTTTTGGTGTCTTTCACATGCATGATAAGTAGATAAAAGCTAAGTTGTTAAAATATGTTTTTACCTTGCTTTCTAACTCTTTAGTATTTATCTTGTAGATGCTTGGTGGCGAAATTGGGGTGGGAATGTCCCAAATCTGCAAAAACTTGCCTTGCGCATCTTATGTCAGCCATGTAGCTCATCTAGTTGTGAGCATAATTGGAGCTTATTTGAGGCCATTCACACGAAGAAGAGGAACAAGTTAGCACAAAAATGCCTCAATTACCTTGTTTATGTGCAATATAACCTTAAGTTGCGCATAAGAAAGGTAGAGTTAGCACCAGCTAGTCCACTTGATTTGGATGACATAGATCCGTATTGTGATTGAACATCACAGGAGAAGCCTCCATTGTTCACAGACGATGACATCTATGATTTGGAGAGGCAGGCTATGGAGAAGGATAGATTCGCAGCAGGATTGGATGACATTCAGGAGGATGATCATGAGAGAACTGAGAGTGAGGAGGATACAAATGATGAGGAGTCATTGCCAGTGTCAGCACCATCTACATCCAAGGTGGAGATCCAGTCACAGCCAGTTGTGCATAGGGAAGTGGCACAACCACAACGAACTACTAGGGCTAGCCCCCTCCCACTCCCGTAGTTCTTACTAGAGCTACTGGGAAGGGGAAGAGGAAGATGTAGAGTAGTTTGATATTGTACTTGACATTTGTATTTTCTTATAGTTTTACAAAGACAGTTTTCTATTTTTAGTTTTCTTCAGAGTTCAGACTATCAGACTATGGCTACCAGCCATCAGCATTCCACATGAGGATGCGATTTTGTCACATATTTGCATTTATATATATCTAGATCAGCTTGTTTGGTTTGTTTACTCATTTACTTACTCATTAGATGCATCTCCTTATTGAATTTTGCAAAAAAATGCATTTCTAATTAAATTTAAGCCATTTTTTAAGTTCCCCAAGAAGTTTTCAACTTATCTCCGATATTTCCTGATATATTTTTTTTTCCCTTAGCAATAAGTTGCCAATAACGATATTTTGAACTATGATCTCGTCCCTCTTTATTAATTATACTAGCTCGGCCTTGAGTTCTTGTTCCTTGTTATAGTCTGCATCCTCCATTCCCTTATCAATAACTTTCTCATTTAGCACAACCAACTCCCCTTCCACTCTTTCTTTTTCATTGAAGATATTTTTGAAGTTGTTCACATTCCACTCCTTAAGGTTTTTCTTAAGATGGCTAACTTCACCTTAAACTGGGTCATCTTTGGTTTATCTCTGCATTTTACTTCCCTCCACCATTTTTTAACGAGATCATGAAGGGCTTTATCTCTCAACCACATTTTTTCAAAACGGAATGGAGATCCTTCTTTGTGTTTCTCCTGATTGAGGATCATTTGGACTAGGAAATGTTCAAATCCATTGTATGGTAATATGCTAGTTTTTCCGCAATGTTGGTAAAGCCCTTTTGTCTGTTGGTCCAGGTGAATCTTCCATTTTTTGTCACAATTTTTCTCAAATTGCTATTGTGCAGTCTTGGAAATCTAGCTGAACCCTATAAACATTTTGCAATCCTCCCTGCTTCTCTGAATTATCCGAAGTAGCATTAAAGTCGCCACCTATGATTGTAGGGAGATCACTGTGTTGATCTAGCCAACTTTTTATTTCTCTCCATAGAACTCTTTTTGCTAGCGTGGATATGGGGCCATACGCATTTATCAATTGAAATTCTTTATTTATGCTTAGGATTTTACAGCTTATAGTCATCTAGTATTGGCATATTTTGCCCAAAGTGTATGATGCAAACAGAGGATTCCAAATTATTCCAATTCCTCCTGATGCACCAATTGCTTTTACAAACACACCTTCCCACTTCTTCCATCCTCTCATGTGCTTCTCACATTCACTCTTATCCAATTTGGTTCCCTGCAGTAGTATTATATGTGCCCTGCTCTGATCAATTTGGCACTTTATTAGGTGCCACTTGCTAATGCCCCTAGCATTCCAGGTAATGACCCTCATTGGTCCATGAGGACATATTCCTTCCTGTTTCTAAGTTTCCTTTGGCCTTTAGTGTTGGCAGCCATTATCAGTTTGTCTACATTTGTTCTTCGCCCCTGTCTTTTTGGGACAGTGTATGAGAGCTTCCTGCTATTGGGTGGGGTTTTCTCAATGCCCAACTCAAGCACATTACAATTCAATTCAATATCTGACTCCCCTTCATCATCAGTTTCAATATCATCCATTCCATCAGCCTCCATAATCCATTCATCATTGGCTTCCCCCTTTTGACTATTCATTGCCATGTCCTGCTCCATCTCATCTGAGGGTGCTGATGTTGTTTCTAATGGATCTTCAATTATATGAGTCTCTGTATGGGTTATTGCATCTTGATCCGTTCCTTGGATAAGATCATTATTTGTTGGAGGGTTATATTCAATCATTAAGAGGGTCTGATCTTTCTTTGCTGGAGATGGAGATTCCATGGTATCTTTAGTGGACAGCTCTTTAGTCTTGTCCATCCGCAGGGCCTTCTCAAATTCCGATCTGCCAATCTTTTCCGATCCTTGATCCTAGTTGGGGGCCGGCCTTATTGTCTCCTCCATTTGTTTCTCTGGCTCGAAAGGTTGAGGATTTGTCGTTGATTCATGACAAATTCTTTGCTTCCATGTGCCCCACTCCGATTGAATCTCAATTTCCCCAGGTAGTTGATCGAAGGGAGGGATCCTAATACAGAACCCGGCGTAATCTCCCCATGCCTCATCTGCAATAATGTCATCTACTTGCAGTTCTCCCAACCCTTTTGCAATTTCTTTCAACACCTCTCTATCCCAATATTCCGCAGGAAGTTCATACAGCCTAACCCAAACTGCTTTTTTGCTGAACTTGAATTTCCATGGGTTGAAATCCAACATCCAACTATACAACAGCAATAAATGACCCTCCAATTTTTGGTTGCCTTGTTTTAAAATCTCCTCCCTTTCATGCGCTGAGGGTAGAGTCATCAGAAAAAATTTGTTTGGGATCTTGTATAATTGGAAGTCAATCCCCCATTTAGTGGTTAGCCAGTCACCCAGTTTCCCATATTCAATGGATCCTCCATTCCATTTGTATAATCAAGCCAGTATCTTGATATTTATCAATTGATTTCTTAATATGTTCTTGTCTAAGCTTAATTGGAATGCTAATTTTATCTACTGGCTTACCTAAATTATCATGTGTCTCCACTTGCTTTGTTTCTTTTGCTGACTTTGGTTCCCAGGCTTTACTAGTTTGGAGACCTTTCCTTGAAGGGTTCTTTTCCCGCCAATTATTTGATGAGTCCGCACTTTGCCTGTACTGTCCATAACTTCTGTAATTGTGTCTAGGGAGTTTGGATTTGTGGCCACGTTGCTATTTCTTTGATTCCTAGGGGGGTTTCAGTAATGGGTAGGGGTTCTCCTACGTCTGTCTTTCCAAGTCGGAGGTTGCCTCACAGTCTTGGATGATTGTCCCATGCTTTATCTACCCATCTTCCTGATTCAAATATCCACTGTGGCCTTTTTTGTGCACCCAAGTCTAAATGGTTCTCATAGTCCTTCCAACCATTGTTGACCTTCATCCTGAATTCTTGCATAGGTATTTCCCGTTCCATTTCGTCACCCCAATTTTCCATTCTTTGTTGATCACGCCACGGTTCCACTCTGCTATCCACTCCTCTGCGTAGCTTACCATTCTGAAGGTTTTTTCCGCTTGCGAAGTTAATCTGGCTATCTTCAGTGTGTCCATGCCTTTGCTCTGGTTCCCATTTGGTCTCGTGCCTCTTGTCTGTTGCCCAATTGCAAAGGCCTACACATGCCATTTTATCACATCGTAATTGTTATGAGAGTAAGTATTGTAATAAATGCATATTAATTAAATGTAAAGGTAACTTAAAGTATATTTTAATAATCACTTATATCTCTTTAAATCGGCACTTTATATTATTCCACATATGCACTTATAATTTGACTTTATGATCATTAAATAACCCCTTTTAATAATAAAGTCAAGTAACATTTGATGATGTGCACTTTAATGTGTCAATTGGGTCCCACTTAAATAAAAACTTTATATTATAACTTTAACAATTAATTATTGATAAAGGATTCTTTGTTAATAATTAATACCTTGGGCTTGAGCCAATAACTCATTCCATTTTGTCAACTGGTGAACTCTACCAATACCAAGTCCAAGTGCACTGCTAAAAATAGCAACATGAGCATAATTGACTTACTATAAATAGTAAGTCTCCCAAACCAAGCCAACTGACGAATGAGTCAATCACTATGCATACCATGACCCCGAGTGCCCCTACCAGATATAGCAATTTGTCAACAATGACTTACTATAAATAGTAAGTCTCCGAAAAAACTGCTCCAATCAATGATACTAAATCTCGACACTGTCACCAAGTGTTCAGGTGCCCTACTAAAGATAGAAACCTTGACTTTCCCAAAATAGTAACTTACTATAAATAGTAAGTGTGCCAATCTAACTCAAACGAAGAGCAATCCTAAGCATCTCTAACCACTGGAGTGGGAAAATAGCCTCAAGCTCTGCCAACTAGACTGTCTGAACAACTCCATTAGCCTATGAGGGTTAGGAAATAGGCTAATCCTCTGAAAGTTGACGTTCACAAAAAAGAGGACATTACAGTTTTTGACTGATGTTTTGATTTTTTTCATATTTCTCCCATAAACCCTAACTCTTTTTATTCATTCTTTCGAAAATCCTTACCCTAACCTAATTTTTCCCTAGATAATTCTCTATTTTTTTGAAAAATCTTATCATTTGGCCTTACAGTTTATTCCCATGAATTATTTTTATCCTATGATTAATAAATGTCATCTTTTGTAGTACAAATAAGGGTTTTCTTCTACTAATTCCTTTATTCCTCATTAGTGTGGCTAGAAGGGAATCATATATCAGTTAATAGCTCTCTAGTATTGTGAACCATTCTCAAACTGACATACTTTCTCAATCACATAGCTAAAATAAGGCAGCTGTTTTGTTTGTGACTTTTTTTTCAGATTATTCAATTGCTCTATAAAATTCTGAATATTTAAAAGTTTGGCTTCTTCTTGCGTTATATTGCAGTTGCTTTCATAATCTTTCTATGAACTTCAATTTTAGTTACTCTGGCAGCATCAGTTTCCTGATCAACTTTCCACAAAGATCTTATTAATGCACTGTCATCAGATACTGACGTAATTGAAGATTTAATTGTATTAAATAGCTACTTAATGGAGGTTAAAACCTACTGCTTTACTCTTACATATACAAGAGAAGACTTACCTTGCTTGATTGGCTATGGAAAGACACTGTTATAAACAAAATAGGCATTGTTCAAATCATTGTTGCAAAACTCTCCAATTACTTACAAAACTCACGAATACGAATGCTAGGTGAGTCACTCGCCCAATAACTCGCCAATGAGTTTTAACTTTTTGTAAAGTTCGCAGTGATTTTTGTGATGTCCCCATCCTTTACATGCTACCAAACTAACATAAAGCATGTGTGTGATCAAGGGGTGGCAAACCTTGAACACTTCCAAGTAGCTAGTAAGTAGATATAGGCAATTTGTACATAAGCAATTAGATGTTCAAACAGATAGTTTTGCATATTCTCATCAATAAAGCCAATGACGTCAGGATCAACATAAAGATCCTATTGAGGAAAATCGTCTTATTTATAAGACTTCTCGATTTCCTATCCAGCATCAAGTAAAGAATAGACCATTAGATGACCTATTGGGTAATGTCCCCGTTATTAAATAAATAAAATAAACTTTGTAATTTGGGGTTCCGATTGATTTTTGTATCTTGGGCCCATTTTCATTTTAGCGTAGGTGTTAGTTGTGTTGTGTCGGCTAAATTTTGTACACCCTCGGAAGTTGTCCGATGGGTATTTAAGAACGGTTGTAGGTAGTCTTTTGGTATGCATGTTGAATTATTACTTTGTATTGCAAATTCTGGTTGGAGTTCTGGTGTGCACCATTTCGGAAGTGAAAGACCTTCCCTATTTGGCCTATTGTAGTTTCGGTGGGATTCAACCCTCACCCTACTCTGCTTTGTTCTGCTTGTATCGAATTTGGCAAATCCGAAGTACTTCATTATTCATAATATAACCTCCTGGCAATTGTTCCATATCTGGTACTTCATTGTTCTGTGCATCTGTAAACATCTGGTGAATTGCTAAGTAATTGCGTTGTAGTGAAGAAGCAAACCCGAGGGGCAAACATAGCATGTACAAACTTCCAGACCATCGTAGGGGCTGCCAAGTTCAACCGTAGGGACTGCCAGACCACCGTAGGAACTACCAGACCACCGTAGGGACTACCAAGTCCAACCATAGGGACTGCCAGACCACCGTAGGGCTTGCTAGGTCTAGCCATACGGACCAGTCACACCGTACAGCCTTCAATCTTCATCTGTTGCTAAGGAAATTGGATCAAGGGTGTCGTGGGTACATTACAGTGGTATTAGAGTTGGTGATTCTACCAACTTGTGGGTTGTGAATGCAAGTATATACCAAGACAAGAAGATATCATTCGGTTGATAGAATGGCAGATCAACAGGATCCTACCACTCAAGTCGTGGCATTGCTAAGAGAGCTCACCAGAAACCAAGTGCAAATCAATGACACTTAGTGACTCATGGAGGAGGCATTATGAAAATTGGCTGAAGGCAAAGCATCCACAGAGAAAAATGGGCAAAGTGACAATTATGTTTCAGGTAGGGCAAACTCTGAACCAACACGCTCTCGACCGTTGATGCCCACCTTCCCTCCTCGACCGGAAGGACAACACAGAGAACAACCAACATTCCAAGATATGCAAGATCAACTTCGGGAGGACTGGAAGAATGCAAATCTGAAAGAGGATATAACCTACAACGATTACGTAGATCTGAGAATGAGATATTTAGGTTGCAACAATCGGGGTGGCTACTATAACGACGATCTTAGGAGAAAGATCAGTAAAGTTAATTTGTCAACTTTTGATGGTTTTGGTTCCACCACAGCTAGGACATGGGTGCAGAAGACCGACACCTATTTCCAAATCAACCCTATGCCAGAGGACGAAGCTATAAAATTTGTGGCCCTACATCTAGAAGGGTTAGCTCACAAATGGTGGCATCATGGCATGGTCACTCTGGGCCACGACTAGATAACTTCCTATGCTGATTTCACTGAGAGATTAATGGATCGTTTTGATGAAAGAGATCTAGAGCTTAATTTCAAAGATTTGGCTTAGCTGAAACAAACGGGTACAGTGGCCAGTTTCATTACATAATTTCAAAGATTATCAGTCCTAGTAACAGATATTTCGGAGAGACGATTGATCATGTTATTCATGGATGGGTTGGCAGAACCTTTAAGAGGTTGGGTGAAGGGGTTCAATCCCATTACACTCATGGAGGCAATCAAGAAGGCACGCAACATGTCAACATCTTCCTCTTCCTCCTTCAAGAGTTATGCACAGTCCAAACCACCCCTATCCCAAAAGAAAAAGACAACAGACCTTCGCCAAAGAGAGGTTTACTAGATGAGGCTACCCGATGGGAGCTCAGGAGGAGGAAGTTGTGCTTCAATTGTAGGGAGCCATGGGAACCTGGACATCATTGCTTAGGCAAGGGAAAAATCCACTATATTGAAGTAATATCAAATGAAGAAGAGGAAGAACATGCACCGGAAGCTAAGGAAGATGAACAGTTAGCCACCCAAGAGGTTAACCTAAACCGTGCGAAAAGAATTGCCACATTGTTGAAAAGAGGCGGGTCCATTACTGCTTTAGCTGGAACTCCGAGATTCACTATCTTTCGGGTATGGGTTACTCTCTAGGGACAGAGGGTTGTGGTCATGCTAGACAGCAGGGCTACCCTCAACTTCATCAACTCCTCACTAGTCAAACGAAGGGGTTTACAAACGGAGGCACACCAAGGATTCAACGTCAAGGTGGCAGGAGGAAACATTTTGTCTTGCACCCATCTGGTCCCGCAGCTGAGCATTACTATGGGTAACCACACGGTGACAGATGACTTCTTCGTAGTTGATTTGGACGACATGGAGGTCATCCTCAGCATTCAGTGGATGGAAAACTTGGATGAATACACAGAGTTTCAAACAGATGGAATTTTCATTCGAGGTGGATGGCAAGAAGGTTGTTCTGAGGGGAATGTCGAATGGAGGACCGAGAGAAATTTTTGCCCGACGGATGGAGGCCATCCTCAGGCACGACGATGTAGTCTAGGCCGCACACTATTTTATCTCATCATAAATTGTACATGGACAAGCTACCTTCTATCAAGATGAGGAACTTCAGAGTGTGTTGGATAAGCATCATTTGGTCTTTGCTGACATACCAACCGGCGTACCACCACACGGTGGGTTTGAACACACCATTGAGATGGATGTTGGCGCCAAACCTATCATCACCACACTGTACCGTCATCCTAAAATGTTTAAGGATGAAATTGAAAAGACAATACAAGAACTTCTCAACAAGGGATGGATCAGGCCCAGTTTCAGCCTGTATCGTCTTAAAATAGAAGCACTTCCATGATAAGAGCGTTTAGCCCTCCGAGTAAGTGGTCTGGGGTCATGTTAAGCACCTTGATTGGGTCTTTGCATGGATTTGGCTGTTTCCCCCCTATTCTGCTTCTCTCTCCCTGTTTCCAACCTCATTTTTGGCAACTTTCTCTTAGAATCTGAAGATCTTGACTTTCTAGGTCAAAGACGACCTAATGGGTCAAGGACGACCTAGTCCCTAACCTAGGTCAAGGACGACCTCGTCCCTGACCTAGGGCAGAGACTACCTCGTCCCTGACCCCAAGTCCAATTTTCAAATTCCGGAAGTTTCGAGATGTCGGGTTTCGGAAAACTTTATTTTGCCGCTTCCGAGTCGGCTGTTTCAGGTTTCGAAATGGTAAACTCTTAAATTGCATTTAATCTAGGTCCATTTCTAGGGGTTAAGATTAATTGGGATTTAATTCTCCAATGTCGGCCTTCTCTAGGAGTTTGTGCCCTAGATCACTATAAAAGGAAGCCTTCCTCTCTCATTTTCTCCATCTCATACATCCATAATCAAGCGATCTCATCTCATAATCTCTCAAGCTCTCAAGTGCAAATAAGCAAGAAGGAGAAGGAAAGCAAGCAAGCATTCATTCATCTTCAAGCCAAGCATTCAAGCATTCAAACATTCAAACATTCATCAAGTAGATCCATTGTTAGCTATTGAAGGATTCAATCTCTTTGGAGCCCCCTTGAAGATTTCTCCATCCACATTCATCCAAGCCTCTTCCTATGCAAAGATAGATTCAAGATTGGTGTTGAAGATCTAATGCCATTGATTTGAGACATCCTACATATTTCTACATTCATTTGGAGCATCCCTACTTGTGGATTCAAGGATTCGAATCCTCCACAAGGACTTCAACATAAGCAAGGTGAATAGTTCCATTTACATTGTTTATACATATTACAATTTCAATTCAATTTCAAGGTTAATTCCTAAATTGGGGTTTGACCAAGGCAAACCCCCCATCCAAACAACAAAAACCATTTTTCTTGCAGGTACAGGTACAGGACAGCGAATTGAAGTGTAGATCTGGATACCCTTTTCAACGAACTTCCGAGATCCACGAACAGAATTTCCATCGGAGACGATCTTCAATGAGGGGTAGGATCCTGCCCCAGGGTAAGACCTTGCCCCGCTATCTGGGTCAAGGACAACCTGCTTCCAGAAAGACAAAAGTTTTATGGGTTCTCTTTGTCTCGGCATTTCCAGTCCGAAGCAGATTGTAGAATTTCCCGAAACTGTGCACAGACATCAGAAATCAACATTTTCTAGATTCACCCTATTTTGAGGTTAGTATTTGCCTTCTATTCATTTAAGTACATACTTTCTATAGTAGATTATAGGATTTCCTCCTTTCTTCATGTTCTCCATTGTTTGATTCAATTGTGCATTGATCACTTCTTTGTGATTAATCCATTTGGATCTCTCCTATTGGGAATTTGGATTAAGGATAGATCCTATATTCTCCCTTTGCATATCATATTATCTTATCTACCACTATTCAACCCCATACACACAATTACCCTACCCATAGAGGTGAATCCATTCCACCTTTATTCACAGCCCTTTTGCATCATCTGTCGTACTGGTCAAGAAGGACGGAACTCCGAGGATGTACATGGACTACCATGCATTAAATAAGAAACCATCAAGAACAGGTACCCTATTCCCAGGATCGATGATCTATTGGATGAATTGCATGGTGCAGTCTATTTTTCGAAAATAGATCTTTGATCTGGGTATCATCAGATCCGCATGAGAGGAAAAGATGTGGAGAAAACAGCCTTTCGCTGCCACTATGGGCATTACGAGTTCCTAGTCATGCCATTTGGATTGACCAATGCTCCCGCCACATTCTAGTCCTGTATGAATCACATCTTCAACAAGCAACTGCGTAAGTTTCTATTGGTATATTTTGATGACATACTTATATATAGTAAGACATGGGAGGAACATCTGAAGCATTTGGATGAAATACTGGAGATTATGGAATCACATTCCTTGTTTGCCAAAAGGTCAAAATATGAGTTTGGGATGATAGAGATATTGTACCTCGGGCACATTGTCAGTGGGCGAGGGGTTCAAGTGCATCAGGAAAAGATTCAAGCCATTCTAGGTTCATCGTCGTCGAAGACTCTCAGACCTACACGGATTCTTCGGGTTGTGCAGTTATTATAGGTGGTTCGTGAAGGGATTCTCACAACTCATTGCACCATTGACAGATCTAACAAAGAAAGGATCATTCCAATGGTGCGAATAGGCACAACAAACTTTTGAAAGGCTCAAGGAAGTTATGAGCTCTTGCCCACTGCTGGCACTTCCTGATTTCAGCCGACCCTTCATTTTGGAGTGTGATGCCTCCGAAGAGGGTATTGGGGCCGTGCTAATGCAAGACCATCACCCGATTGCATTTGAGAATCAGAAGCTCTCAAGAGCTGAGAAATTGTATTCCATCTATGACAAGGAGATGCTCGCCATCATGCACGCCTTAACAAAATTTCAACAGCGCCTCGTCGGAGCCAAGTTCACCGTGCGTACAGATCATAATAGCCTTCGACACTTTTTGGAACAATGAAAACTCAATGAACGACAGCAGAAGTGGGTAAGTAAAGTACAAGCTTTTGATTTTGACTTTGAATATGTAAAAAAAATTATGTGGTAGCTGACGCTTTGTCGACACGGCTGACGATATGCTCTTTATCTCAAATCTCAACTGATTGGAGAGAACACCTGCTGGTTGAGTATTCCAAGAATACTTTCGCATGTCAGCTGTCGAACGGCGAAGTACAAGATGACAGATACAAGGTGGTTGATGATATTATATACTACAAAGGCAAAATATACTTGGTGCCTGAATCCAAATTGAAGGAGAAGATTCTGAAAGCGATGCACGACTCACCTCTAGCCGGGCATTAGGGATAGTTGAAGACTTACAGGCAGATCAGGGAAAGGTTCTCCTGGAAAGGTTTAAAGAATGATGTCCTCCAATATGTTTGGGAATGTCCAACCTGTCAACAGAACAAATAACACACTATGCCAGTAGGTTTACTTCAGCCACTACCGATCCCTGGGCAAAAATAGACTAGCATTTCAATGGATTTCATTACTGGGCTTCCGAAGGTGCAAGGAAGAGATTGTATCTTTGTGGTGGTTGACAAATTGACCAAGTATGCGCACTTCTTTTCTATTTCAGGGGAATACCAAGCCGCACAGGTGGTAGACTTGTTCATCCGAGAGGTGTTCTGCCTACACAGACTCCCTCGGAACATAGTGAGCGACAGAGATAGTCATTTTCTTAGTACTTTCTGAAAAGAACTATTTTAGCTGGCAGGAACAGAGCTATCACCCAGCACAATCTACCACCCGCAGAATGATGGATAGACAGAGATCGTGAACAAATGGCTGGAAGGGTACCTCAAAAACTATGTTTCCGCACAACAGAGAGTGTGGGTCAAGTGGCTACATCTGGGGGAGCATTGTTACAACACCACCTATCACATGTCCATCGGGATGACTATCTTCAAAGCCTTGTACGAGTATGAACCACCTTCATTCGTGGACATGGCGTTGGGAGATAGTCGCGCACCAAAGGCAAAAGATTGGCTGCAGGAAGGAATAGATATACTAAGATCACTCCGAGAGAATCTCCTACGGGCTCAGAATCAATAGAACATATATGCTGACAAGCATTGCATTGAGAGGAGTTTTGAACTGGGAGACTTGGTATACCTTCAACTTCAACCATACAGGCAATCGTCCTTGAAGGCATCCGGGAAGGAGAAATTGAGGCCGCGTTTCTACGGGCCCTGCCGTGTTTCCAAACAAGTGGGTGAGGTTGCCTACGAACTGGATCTACCCCACGGAAGCAGGATTCACAATATATTTCACGTGTCTTGCCTGAAGAAAGCGGTGGGGCAACATGTCACTGTGTCTAAAGATTTACCACCCCTCGACAAAGAAGGGAAGTTGGTTCTGGAGCCGGCTGAAGTCATTGCCATCCGAGAGAAAAAGTTGAGGACTCGCGCGGTCAAAGAATTTCTAGTGTGCGGGAAGAACCTTCCATTGGAGGATGCTACCTGGGAGGGTGAGAAAATTTTGGATCATCTAAATTTGCCATTGCTTGAGGACAAGCAATCTTTGGGACGGAAGGACTGTAATGTCCCTGTTATTAAATAAAAATAATAAACTTTGTAATTTGGGGTTCCGATTGATTTTTGCATCTCGGGCCCATTTTTATTTTAGCGTAGGTGTTAGTTGTGCCGTGTCGGCTAAATTTTGTACACCCTCAGGAGTTGTCCAATGGGTATTTAAGAACGGTTGTAGGTAGTCTTTTGGTATGCATGTTGAATTATTACTTTGTATTGCGAATTCCGGTTGGAGTTCTGGTGTGCGCCATTTCGGAAGTGAAAGACCTTCCCTATTTGGCCTGTTGCAGTTTCGGTGGGATTCAACCCTTACCCTACGCTGCTTTGTTCTGCTTGTATCGGATCTAGCAAATCCGAAGTACTTCATTATTCATAATATAACCTCCTGGCAATTGTTCCATATCTGGTACTTCATTGTTTTGTGCATCTGTTAACATCTGGTGAATTGCTAAGTAATTGCATTGTAGCGAAGAAGCAAACCCGAGGGGCAAACATAGCACGTACAGACTTCCAGACCATCGTAGGGGCTTCCAGGTTCAACCGCAGGGACTGCCAGACCACCGTAGGGACTACCAGGTTCCACCGTAGGGACTACTAGGTCCAACCGTAGGGACTGCCAGACCACCGTAGGGACTGCCAGACCACCGTAGGGGCTGCCAAGTCTAACCATACGGACCAGTCACACTGTACGGCCTTCAATCTTCATCTGTTGCTGATGAAATTGGATCAAGGGTGTCGTGGGTACATTACATATTGAGATTGTTTTCGATATGAGACCAAGTAATCAGATATGCCCAGTTGCAACTCATCCATTCATATGATCAAAGGCTGAAGACTTCAAGAAAATAATCTTGACATATTGGTCACCAAACAGAAGATAATATTGGACAATAAGGCTATTCAATGAGAACAATTGATTACATCCATGACAAGCATCCAAGTATTGTGTTAGCAATTTCTTTATTGTTCAAAGCATGGCACCAGTGACAAATCTATATTCAAGCTATTCAAAGTATGATGATCTTGTTGTTCACCATCCTTATCAACATGAAGATCATGATATTACTATTGATTACATCAAATCAATATGATCAACATAATAAACAGCAACTTCATATTCTGACATATCCGTAAGACAGCATTCCACATATCAATCATAAAGTTCATTTCATCGATATCCTCAAAACAAATATGGATCAAAGGAAGTACGATGAGATTGAAAGATGTTGGTCTAGCAATGATCAACAAACATAATATCGATATCATATAGTATCGGATAAGCATGTTTACATTGAGTAAGGAAAATACGTATTCACTGCAATATCTATTTATTAACCTGTATTTACAATATAGTCTAGCAATGCAATCAGCAAAACATATCAATGCCATAATCTGCAAACATAAAGAATTAACATATAATATTCTAAGCAAGAGGAAGACTTAGCAAACAATCGATCATGGTATCGAGCCAAGCAAATACAATTATCGCTGCCAAAGGATCATAACAGCGACTAACTAATCTTTGGTTAGTAATCCTACAAATACAGTTATCGCTGCCAAAGGATCATAACAGAGACTAACTAAATGGTACAATTAATTTGATTAATAAAGGTGGCAACCCAAGATCACACCCCATCATGAGATATTAAAGAAGATTGGAATATCAATTCAAAATCATCATCAAACATCTTTGCTTATTACTACTTCACATCCATTTGTGGATTTCTCAAGTTGAGCATTAGCCTTACTGGCTTGGACGCAGAAATATGAGTGTTACAAATCAGAAACAGTGCCTTATAGAATTGCTATTATCATCAGACATATCAGGCAAGCATTCAGATTGGAAGGTCTTATAGAATCACTATTATAATCAGACATATCAGGCAAGCATTCATACAGATCAGAATGTCTTATGAGACCAAAACAAGTAATCTTTGCATATCGGTAAAGCCATATCAGACAGCAATTAATAGTGATCGACCAACTAGTAGTATATCACCATTTCACAAGAAGAATATCAGGTAAGCAATCAAGTTGATCAAGGGAATCATTTGCACAATTATAAAGTACATCATTATTTCATCGCCATTTCAGAAGATTATATCTGATAAGCGAAAGAACATTTGCATAATTCATACAACTATACCTGAAATAGTAAGATAAACTCCATTCCATAATATCTAGTTGATATTGCAAATAGGAATATAGTATTCATCAAAGATATCCATTGCATATACATCATTCTACTTTATCAATATAATACTTGAATGTTATATGGTTCAAGATTCATAGAGAGCATAATTCAGATCCACCTTGTACATCTGAGTATAGTACATATCAGTTCATAAGTTAAGATGGTTGAGTATAAAGGTTATCATCATAATTCATGTGGCGTCAACAATTTATTTCTTGCAAAGTAAATCATTATGTTTTTATAAGTAAAGGTTTTAAATAGAAAGAAGTCTCTTACAATTGAAATCTAAGAAAATAGCCCCAAAACCTAAGAGATTACATAAGGTGACATTACAATTTTTGATTGAAGAACTTGCAAGTTGCAAAAAATCGTGATATTTCTTTGAAAAACTCATCCAAATTCATATAATTCAGTTTTTCTTGCTATAGTTAAAAAAAACATGATTTTCATTGGTGATGATATTCACTCTCTTTTCTCATTTTCTCAAAAAAAAAAAATCCGTGGCCCATAGGGAAATGAAACGATTTGCAGCACCCTTATATCATCGGTTTTTTCTCACATCTAACACCTTGTGCATCTTATCATTGCTGTCCCTCAAAACCGTTAGGGTTTCCACTCCCAAAACCCCACTAGTTATTGGGATCTCTTATCATATAAACTCTAATTTTGATTTATATATGATGGAAATCATTGATATGCTCAACAAATTTAGTAGCATGTGTGTTTTTGAAGAGTATTTTTTAAAAATTATGTATTTTGAAATGCTCAATAAATTTGCTGAGCTATTGCCAATTTTTTCCCAAGGTTTTTGGTAAGTCCCGAGTTTAGGCAAGGCAAGTCATTGCTAATTCTGAGTTTTTCAACTATGATACAAACACATGTCATGGCACAAGCTCTGGGTGGGGTTTCAATAGAGGGTCTGTCACTCTTGATTTCAATGTGCTAGGAGTTCCATGAAATTGCTTCACCTGCTGCAGGAAGAAATATAATTTCTTACAGAAAATGCAGTATTGTGTTTTCCCGCAAATGCTTGACAATTATCGGGATTTTAATTCACAGATTTCTTGTAAGTTTTTTATAGAAGTTTTAGAAACAGATATCTAAAATGTAGTGGTTGAATCTGAGAGTGCCTGTGTTCCATGAGGACATGTGCCTGGAAAAGGTGTAGACATTTAGGGCATGGGAACATCAAGATGGGGATGAAACATTTCATGCCATTCCATGGGTGCCACTTACAGAGGGTGGCCAGCTCAAGAATGTGCCTGCATTGCACAGAACACCTGTGGTAATGTTCCCCTCTTCAGGGGACAGCTGGGGAGATAATAGAGAAAAATATACAATAAATATAAAGAATAACAATATTCCACTGCAGCTCTCATCTTCAGCTCCTTTGCCATGTATTTCATGCCTGCTATGAAAAAATTTTACACTGCTATCATCATAAATTCATTTATTTATTGATAATTTGATAATGATAAACTGTAATTTATTTTTACTAGTTTTAATAATTAATTTTCCAAAATATATATATTATACATCATTTGCAGTGGCATACCCCTGTATTCCCCAAGTTTTGAAAAATAAATTGCCATCCATGAAACCTGTCCCCACATACCCCCATTTCGAAACTCCATGGAACACTGGAAAATACAGTCTCCAATGGGATCTTCCTGCCAAAACCCACTACATCATCTCAAGAAAATCTGTGCAACAATTTGCAGAATCCCAGTCCATGTGAGCACTAAGTTAGTTCTAATATTAGCATACATGGAACCAGGGTACACTGTATTGGGCATTCACATTATTTTGGGTTTATATTAACTCTTGTGATTGCCTGCTATTGACTATTTTTGACAATAATTTGGTAGTAAATTAAAATTCAATTTGTTTTTGCAGGACCGCAATTGTTGTAGGCACAAGCATCCCTTTGGCTATGTTTCTTGTGTGGGATGCAGTTATCCTTGGAACTATTTCACATCTCAATGCAAGTGGAGTCGTTGCAGCAGATCCATTGCTACAATTGCGCTCCCTGAATGGAATTGTTGGAGTATTCGGCTTTCCTAGCCTTTCAAAGATTTAGAAGTTTGTCAGATTAAAGACAAATTTAAGCAATCTATAACCTAATGTTCTTCATGTATTGTTTTTATTTTACACAGCCAATCGTGGAAACATTCTCTTTTCTTGCAATAGCAACTTCATACATTGGCTTTGTATTAGGCCTTACAGACTTTCTTTCTGACTGTAAGATATATGATCTATCATCTCATAGATTCTACAGACACACTTATCAGTTTTTTGCAATTTTTTTGTTTTATTTTTTTAAACGGATGTTGAAATTGTATTTATTTGAACATGCATGTTAAATCTCTATTTTATCTCTCTATGAGACAGTCCACATGGTATTTTTTGCAGACAAAAGAATCAAAAACTAACCATCTTTTTAACTCTTTTAGTGCTGAAGCTGCCAGCAAGACGGGGGGAGCAACCCCTTTCATACTTGTTGACTATTGTTCCACCTGTATTTTTCTCACTATTAAACCCGGATATCTTCTTCAAGGCTTTAGACTTTGCAGGAACATATGGAGGTATATACTTCTTTTTATTAATATTGGCTTAGCAATTCTGTTTGATTTGTTTCTGAAACATGATTATATCTTCAACATTGTCTTTGGCCAGTTCTGGTGTTATTTGGAATTTTGCCAGCAGCAATGGCATGGGCAGAGAGGTATTCAAAGGCATGCTTGCCTCCTATAGCTCCAAGTATTGTTCCTGGAGGCAGAATTACTCTTTGTATTGTGATTGGAGCAGCGGGTTTTGTTGTAACTTCTGAGCTTCTTGAAAATTTACTACCTCGATAAAATCTCATTGCAAAAATTGATTTGTTAGATGTTTATATCTTCAACATTGTCTTTGGCCAGTTCTGGTGTTATTTGGAATTTTGCCAGCTGCAATGGCATGGGCAGAGAGGTATTCAAAGGCATGCTTGCCTCCTATAGTTCCAAGTATTGTTCCTGGAGGCAGAATTACTCTTTGTATTTTGATTGGAGCAGCGAGTTTTGTCATAACTTCTGAGCTTCTTGAAAATTTACTACCTTGATAAAATCTCATTGCAAAAATTGATTTGTTAGATGTTTATAAAAGATTGATTTGCTTTCCACAGAGTCAGACATAAAGTTTAGAATCAGTTACCAGATAAATTTCTATGGGCTGTTCATATTGATTGTCTATTCTCTTCTTGAATACAATTCAATAATATAGCATTTCTTATATAAAGAAATGAATATATTTTGGAATTATATAGTTTATACAGAAGTTTACATTCTTAACTATATTTGCAGACATTTTTTTCCAATTGATAGATTGTAGGCTTTTTATTTATGTCATTTCTCATTTCAGAGCACTTAACCCTTACCTAATTCTTCAAACAAGTGATCTCGAGTTTGGATTTTTTTCAGATACCACTCATATCATAAATATCTTCCTTTCTGTTATAAATATCGTCTTATTGTAATTTTAACTTTGCAATGGATGAAGAAAAAATGATGCTGGATTTATTTGATTATTTGGAACCTAGAAATGTAGGTAAAATCCAAGATAAACTCATAACTCTGTCAGAATCAATTGTGGAAGTATGATATTCTTTGTTGAGCAAGTGTAGATACATTTTAATAATAAGCTGAGGGTTATTTGAGACTAGAAGCAATTCCAGAGTAAATGTATATTTTGATTATTTTCTTTCATTAACATCTATGTTAAAAAAGTTGCAATCATGTTGTTCGATACTCGAGGAAGAAATGAACTATTCTGAATTTTGCGTTTCAAGCTTTCTTGCAGCCTAGTGGGACTAGATGTTTTCTTTTCTATATTTGTAGAAATATACATTATATAGACCAAAGTTTGGAAACTTGGACTGCACAAGGTCTCAGCAGCCCAAAATAGGACTCCAACTCAACAAAACAGAAAAATGTAGTTTTACAAAAAGAAAAAAAAATCAATGCTTTTAGAGAACATAAAAGTCTAATTTGACTATCAATTTGTCATCATTCAAATATTACCCATGTCATATGATCTTCAAACACTCAATATTAGAAATTTCATAATTCATACGCAATGACTAGTTGGGATTTAGGAGTGGAGACCCTAACGGGTTGGAGGGGCGGCAATGATAAGTTGCAGAAGGTGTTAGATGTGACAAAAAACCATTGATAGAAAGGGCGCAGGTGTAATATTTTGTTCCTCCACGAGCCAAAAGTGGGGGTTTGGAGCTATGCCCTTGAAAAAAGAACGGATGATTGAAAATGGATGAGTTTGAAACAAAAAGTATGAGTTTTTCATGTTTTTTAAGCTCCCCAACTATGCCCAGGTGGACCTGAGAGTCCTCCAAAACTTGCAAGTCCCGTTCCAAAACTCTCCAAGTCCTTGCCCAAAACTCTCATGAGTACCCACCAAAACTTGGGCAGACTCGCTACGCTAGTCCGTGGCAATTTGACTCAAGCACCTTTAGGACTCCCGAATCCCATGAGTTTTGGCGGGTACCCACAGAGCCTGTAGTTTATGAGTTAAACCCTATTCAGCAAAGATTATTGAGCCTAAACACAACAGCAATAATGGAACCTTGGTGTTCTCTACTTGAGCCAAATACCTTCACTAGTAAACCACCAAAGCTTCATCTTTTTGGCTATCTCCTCATTCCCCAAAGCTTATTTAGTCCACTAACCATCACAGGGTAGTTTCTAAGGATAATTTTGTCATATTAACTTCATTTGACCCATTATTGCCAAGATATGGAGAGTAGTAATGGTACAAGACATGGGGGTGGGTATACTAGTTATTTCATTTTCAGAAAAAGCTGGAGACAAGCACTTAACTATATATATATATATATATATATATATATAGAGAGAGAGAGAGAGAGAGAGAGAGAGAGAGAGAGAGAGAGAGAGAGAGAGAGAGAGTTAATTTAATTTAATTTTTATTGGATTACCATACAATGGACATGCAACTTTAAATAATATAAAATGCTTAAAATGAACATTTTAAAGCATTGAATTATATCATAAAAGAAAATATTAATTATGTTGATATTTGATAATAATTATCTTTATATTAAGATATATCTTAAACCTTTTTATAATATATATATGTATGTATGTATGTATGTATATTAAACCTCAACCACTCGGAGATGTAAACAAATAATAAGAGGGAAAGCTCATTACTTTGAAAACTGTTAGACTTAGGAAGCACCGATGGGAGGGGGGAAGCGGGGGGGGGGGGGGTTGTGGGAAATCGATGGAGCGGTACTCTTTACTTTCTTAATTCAATACCAAAATTTATAACCACAAATAACTAAAAGTAGATAGAATAAGATAAACATGCACAACATCATAACACTATGATTTGTTTTCTAGGAAAACCTTGTTAAGGGGAAAAACCCGATGGGGATGGTACCCACTAAATATCTTACTATTGCAGTAATTAGTACCTTATTAAAGGTATAAGTACATAAGAAGGGGAATGCGCATACATTCAGGCTTATAGCCTAGAGCTTATAGCTCAATAAAAAATAACTATCTAACCCTCAATTGGGTTCATCGATCAATCTTTGATTACAACTTATAAAATTTAGATAGGACTGAAATCGAACTGACAAACATCAATAGTTATGCCAATATAGTTTTGATGAATCTCTAAAGAATATCACTAATTGATTATTTGATCTTTCAATCTTTGCACCACATCACAAAAATATCTTTCATCTTACATACCATGTCACATACCATCACATCCAAAAACTTGATCTTATATATGTGCCAAAAACATAACTCAGTCGGCTCAACAAGCATATAATGAAATGTGTAGAAGATTCTATTATACCTTGATTAAATCATCACATAATAGCTTGCTATACAAATAGAATATCCTTCATAGTCGGCTCTATCAATCATAACCATCAAATTGATCGGGTCATCAATCCAGTAGGATCGTTAATCTTACTACTAGCTCTGCATAAGATAGTTCTTTGTTTGCCCGATACACAGAGTATCTAAAATCCAGCATACTGCATTACAAAGACCTGCAATCATCGAGTTAGATAATCTAGTATGTTTATTAGCTAAATCCAACTTTGCAGATCACAACTCTCTATCCTTTGTCTGTACTTATCCAAAGTATATGCCTATATCTTGCTATGTTCTTCACACTTAGTCAATTTTCATCAACTAATCAAAAGGTAGGTCAAAATCATATAAGATGGAAAATAGAAATGTGTGTAGTTTTCATCAATGACAACATACCATGCATTATCAAATGTCTCTTGCCAACAATCTCCCCCATTGGAATTGATGGCAACACTTAGTGAAAAATGACTAAGTGTCTAGTCAAAATGCTAACTACCAAAATCTTACCCAAAAATAGTACTCCCCCTTCAATATACATCTCTCTCCTATGCATTTTTCATTGAATCTCTCCCCCTTTGACATCAATGGCAAAGACGAGGTCCAAAAAACAAAATGCAGCTACCAAAACTCCTATATTGTTTGCATATACACAGAATATGATAATATACTTACAAAAACTTGAATACCTCTGAAAAGTTTCTCCTAAGAGCTGCCAAATCTACATCCTAAGTCTTCTGAATACTTTCCACAATCTGAATTTGTCCACATATAGCATATGTTGACTTCTCAACCTCAATCAGGTTTGGTGGACTAAAGTGCTCCCTCTATCAAAGATCTCCGCATAAAATCAACCTTTGGAACAATCAGATTCTCTAAATCAATAAATCTACCTTTCATTCTTACTCTCTCAACTTCAAGTGACTTGATCTTATCTTTGACTTTAAAAGCTTCAGTTGCATTTTCTAATGCATGCCCATTGATTGGATCAAAGTTCTTTGATAACTCCACAAGTTGATTTTCTCCTTCCTCAATAAATTTCTCAATACCATAAACATGTTCAAGAAAGTTTACACAACCTATATATCTTACTTCCAAATGATATAGCATCTTTCAGTTGAGTAATTGTAGCATCAAATGATGACATGTCCTGAGTAATAAGAGCACATAGTTGATTATATCGGTGTTGCATGAATTCAGTATGTACCTTCACAAGAGTTGACTTCTCCAAAGTCTCAAAATGTGCATCAAAAGAGTCAAGCAGTTTTTCCAATTGATCTATAGAAGAATCACCAGTTTCAGACTTACACAGGCACAATCTTCTTTAGTACATTTGTTGCCCTAGACAACAATCTTCCTTCATTCTCACTATTCTGCAAAGCTCTTTCCTTAGCCTTTGTATGTGCAATTATTTTCTATTTTCATTAGCTCATCTATATCCAAACTGTCCAAATCTATAGGCCCTTGAACTTGTTTATCAAATACACCAATAGATTCACGTGTGTCTCTTGCCAACACTTCTATTTTTCCAAGTGATGGTTAAACCTTTGACTACATTTTCTCAGTATGCTCTTCTGATTGTTTCTCATCTATCATAACTTGATCCGCGGGTTCATTATCCATGGCATCTAAGTCATAAACATCTTCAATATGTTCATCAATCTCCTTTTCAGTCTCTATCTCAACAGGTTTGTCAACAGTATAGCCTTTCTCAGACATTATTTCTCTGATTTCTTCTTCTCGCATTACATCCTTAAATTTATATTCTTCTCCTTCTTGCTCATCAATATCTTATGGATCGAGAGTAATAGGTACTCTTGCAATAAACAAATCTAGTTCATAAATATCAATTTTGTCTTCTCTCCTCTTTGTCCTTGGTTCCTTCTTCTTTGGTGTATCTTGTCTAAACTCAATTAGCATCTTGCTGACTATATCCTCTATTTCTACAATGATTGCCTCTAATTTACCATCCATCAACATATTAATTCTCTTCTTTGTCAACAACATCTTCTTGGCTTCATCAAGAAAATCCTTCATATCATTATTTATGATAACAGCGAATATTTTAAAGATAGATCCTTCTCTAATCCTTTGGTCTTCCTCAAGTGCAACTAGTCTTATTTCTTCCAACTTGTTGTACAATTCATTAGGTATTTGGTCCTTAATTTCAGCTAATGTCTTGCTAAACTTGTTCAAATGAACAATTACTCCTTTCTCAAGTCTCTCTTTCTCTTTTAAAATAAATAAATGATAGTACTTCTTGAATTCAACCAAAATGTCATATTTAGTTACTTTATCTAAGATTTTGTCAACGAGATTTTCATTCTTACCAACACTCATAGGTCGTTCGTTGACAATTCTTATTGTTGTAGCTCCTTCAGTCCTAATTTTCTTCTTAGATGGATTTGAATAAATAGAAGTATCTTCCTTATCTGTGTTTTCCCTTTTTTGAGGTCATTTGCTCTTCTCCTTTGGTCTTTTCTTTATTGGTTCAAACTTTGGTTTTTCATCTTTAGGCCTTGAAACTTTCGGTGTAGATGTCTTCTCAACTGATTTATCAATGGTCATCTTCTCAAGAGGTGTAGGTGTGGCTTTAGATGAACTCCTTGTTGTTCTATGACCGGATGACATAGAAATAGGTGGAGGTGGAGTTTCTTTCTCCACATCAATAGGTGCAGCCTAAGAAGTCTTGCTCTTATTATTCTCCTCTTACTTACTTCTGATCTCATCCATCTACTCCTTGTTGAGTCCTTCCTCTTCTGCAATATTGTCAACCATTGTCCTTATCTTCTTGTTCCTTGTAGCTTCATTAAGTTCATTTTGGACTTTCTGATACTTCTTTGCATAAGTCCCAAATCTTTCTACATTAGGATCTCTAGGTTTAGAAAGCGTGTCATCAATATGCTTGACCACAATTAAAGGGTCAACCTCATAACCCATAGGCATTATCCATAGGGTTTTAGGCTCCACTTCTTCCACACAACATGTATCGGTTTCAACTACAAAGCAAATTGTATTTGCATATTTTTCAACCAAGTCCTTAGGAATTATCTCCCTTTTCTACATTTTCTTCTAAAACATCTTGAAGTACCAAAAAGTTGTTGATCAATAGTTTCCTTCTTCCACATTCAGTAATACTAACTGATCTGAATAGTTGCAAGTGCATCCTTTTGCTAGTTTACATGTGGAACACTAGGGAAATAGTTCATTAGATAGAAAAGGCATGTGAATTATCAAGGAACCATATTTAAATGTCTATGTTCTATCCTTCTTAATCTTACTCAGGTTCTCCAACAATTGTTCCCTCAAAATGTCACGAACATTAATCTATGCATCTTCCTTTAACATTTTGTAAACACTAGGAATAATAGTAGCAGAAATAGAATTAATTTAGCTGTTGCGATAAACTTTGTATCCCAGTATCATAGAAACAAATTTGACATCAAGTAGATTAATGTCATTCACTTTCATAGATCTCTAATTCGATTTTGATTTGGTATGTTGTTCAACCACATTCTTCTTAGATGATTTGAGGGTTGGGGTTTCATAGGTTGTATTAAAGCTAGTAAGTGTATGAATCAACTCCTTAGTAATCTTGATAGGATTATCACCAAGTCATAAAAACTGATCATGGATCCTTCTTAAGACAATTCTTACCCATTCCAATTCATCAAATGCATAAAAGTCTTTATATTATGCTAGATTGGTCTATTCAACCTTCCTAAACTCATCCTTCAATACTCCATCCACACATGGAGATTCATGTTGTTTATAAATGTCAAAATCATCCAATTCCTCAATCTTACAATGAATGTAGGCTCTTATATCCTCAACATGAAGAACACCATGGGGCATATGTGAAAATGCGCCTTCTGGATCATATTCCATTGACTTAAATGGATGTTTCTTAAACTCAAACCTAGGATTCTCAACAATATCAACAATCTGGGTGTCCATTCTTCTCTGCTAAATTCAACAAGATTTTGAAGAGATAAATACCTTTTTCTGTCGTTCTAGGGTTTTCTCATGAAATTCAATTGGTTACACAATTCACTACTAGATCTCCTTTTTCTCAAGTAATCACTCATTCTCTAGATATCAAGGTGTGAAATGAAGTCATAATACACTTTTTTATCCTTGAATTCCTTCATTTCAGCCTCATTTAATATCGTTCGTACCCTAGCTTCCAAAAAGTTGATATTGCTAGTGAATTACATTCCACCTACGATACATGATAAATTCATGAAATCCTCCACAATTTGAAATATTGACTTGCAATTCCATTCTGCAACTCATGCTACCATCGCAACCTCCACTATACTTACTTCAGGGTAAGGTATGATTTTCTATTAATAACTCCCCCTTAGGTCCTAAGACCTAATCAGTTTGATGATAAGCTACCCACACCAGGAGCTATTGTGACCTGTCCAATTGAATCAATTTTTTCTTTCCTTACCCACTGCTTATTCATTTCCTTCCTAACTTCATCAACATCAATTGATTCTCCTTTATTTTCATTTCTTGCACTATTTCTCTCAAACAATCCATTCATTCTCATTCCAGCATTGTTATATCTACAATTTTTAGCTATATGACCAAAATTATTGCACTTGTAACATATAACATTCGGATTTACATACCTATGATTTATTTGATTTACCTTCAATCTATAATCCCTTGCAATGTGGCCAAAATTATTGCATTTGAACACGTAGGATTACCTCTATATGTAAGTCTTGCATTGGGTCTAGCCTTAGATCTGCATTCATTAGATTTATGTCCATACTGCCAACATGTGAAACAATATCCTCTAATTGTGATATTGCTATCAGGATTCAACTGTGTAGTTTTTGAGTCAAACTCATTGACCCATGTTTCATGAGTAGTGGTTCACACGAACTTATCAATATCCTCTAAATTGTGTAGTAGAATTATTACTCTTGCATTCTCTTTCCCTATGACCAAATTTTTTGCATGTGAAACATCTCCAATTCAACTTTTGCATAGTAGGTGATTTCTTAGGTTCTTCTTTCTTTGTACCTAAATCACTACTTTCCTATTCAAATTTAAAGCTTTCTCCTTTCTCATATCCAAGTCCTTACTTTTCTCCAGGTGCTTTTTGATTTATAATTTTCTCATTAAGTTTTGTAGTGCTAGATTTGAACTTTTCTTGAATCTTCTTAGCGGATGCAAGCTCTCTTCTCAATATCTCATTTACTCTATCCAATTCTTTCTCATTATGTTTAGATTCCTCAAGATAAACATGCAACTGTCCAACTTCACTATTCAGTTTGGAACATTCTTTGGTTTTCGCCTTCAAGGATTGCTCAATAGTTTTCTTTGGCTCAACCCTAATTATAATGAACAATTTGTAAGTTTTAATCAGTAATGCAATAATTAATTTTGATTATTTAAGAAATGAATTAGGGATTGTAAGAAGCTTTCCTGTGGAGTCTGCAATTAAGGGAGAACTGCTAGGACACCCTATTGCAGTACTAGTTAAGGGAAATACTATAAAGACATCTTAATGAAAGTATATTTCCTATGGAGTTTGCAATCAAGGGAGAACCACAAGGACACCTTATTGCAGTACTAGTTAAGGGAAAGACTATAAAGACATCTTAATAAAAGTAGCTTTCCTATGGAGTCTGCAATCAAGGGAGAACTTCTAGGACACCTTATTATAGTACTAGTTAAGGGAAAGGCTATAAGGACATCTTATCACAAGTAACTTTCCTATGGAGTCTGCAATCAAGGGAGAAATTCTAGGACACCCCATTGCAGTACTAGTTAAGGGGAACATAGTAAGGGCACCCTACTGCAAATAACTTTCCTACGGATTCTATAATCAAGGGAGGGCTGTTAGAGTACCCTATTGTAGTACTAGTTAAGGGAAAGACAGTAAGGGCACCCTTTCACAAGAGCCTCTCTAATTTTTTAGACAGAGGAGATGAAGAATAAATGGATAAGAAAGACAAGTAGTCCACTAAGTGTAGACCACGTCATGTGGATGCCTAATACCTGCCACCGAGGCCAAGGGGGCCAAAGTTCCACTCTTGGGCTTAGTATGGAATTGGCTTGGAGTTACTTATCATGACTCATGTTTTTTTAAAGCTTATATGTGTGTGTGTGTGTGTGTGTGTGTACTTATGATCACTTGTGGTTGCAGGGTTCACAATCAAAAGCATAAGGAAGAAGTAAATTTTGTAAACCATTTCCTTAACCCTAGCTCATTGCAAATTGTAAATCATACGGTTTAATCAAGAATGTGTGTATTATGTGTCTACGTCGTGTATGCTTCGTTTCTTCATGCATTAATGTGTATACCTCGTGTCTGTTTCGTGTCTTCATGCATTAGTGTACATACCCACGTATGTCTTATGCATCTAGGTTTACACTCCATGTTTCTATTGTGTGTGTTCATTGTTTAATTCTATATTTTTGGTAGTCTAGGACAATCAAGATATGAATCAAATGGAAGATCAAAACTAGATATTTGAGTTGTATAGCAACACCACCACTGAAGGTTTGCATTGCTTGCAGACAAGCAATTTCGGGAGGGGTGGACTGTCATGACCCCTTCCTCAATAGAATCTAGTAGTGATGAATAGTAATTATAAATAAATAAATTAACTAAATAATAACATAAATAGATTATAATGTAAATAAAAATAATTCAAATATTAATAATATTGAATCTATTATATTATCGTAATAATATAACATTAAGATATAACTAAAAAATACAATATAATGATATATTATATTATAACTATAATATAAATAATAATATTTTTATAATATTAAATAAAATAATATAAGAATATCATAATATAACAATATAAAAATATATAATAGTTAAATAGTCGACTTCGAGTATCGCCGATGGCATAGTCCACGCAAGAATACATACTATTGATAGAGTACACCCCGATGGCTAATACAATTTGGAGACGTGGAAATTAAGTGGACTGAGAAGCTAAATACGACAACACCGTATTTACAAAATACATAAGGGTCGACGGAGATTATTACGGACTTAAGGATTATTTGATTCATCGACAATAGTAAAGAATCGTTGTCAGGATATGTTTTTACCAAGCATCGATAGTCACAGACATCTATTAGTAAGAATTGTTAAGTGTAGACCGATTACATAATGATGGTGACATAAGACTGGCTAACAACCATAATTATAAGTTGTGATGCTTATCATACAAAGATTATAAGTAATATTATTGCGGTGATACGTTGTGACTCTTCATTATTATTATTTTTGTATGAGAGGCGACCATTCCATCATGCCTTCTCACTTAATCTAGATCATGTATATAAATGGATATTGTATCATTGCAAGAAGGGCAGGTTATATGATTGGATAAGAATATATATGTCCCTTGTGGAGCGCTCGATAAGAATAGATCAACTTGCCATAGCAACCAACGGTGTGCAAGCTATTCATATTCCATATCAGAGACAACATCCTTAGAAGCATAAATTCTCAAGTTAAGATCAGAGACGGCTTCCCTCATCAGAGAATAAGAGCATATAGAAGAAAGGAATATCAGTAACAACCTATATCTCTGGGGTTGAGTTAACTCTTTAGCCTGTATATGCAGCACGAGAAACACATTGTACATTAGAGACAGTCATTCAGGTTGTAAAGAACAATTCACATTGCTATATTAGACACAACATTTATAATATTTGTATGCAGCCTTCTTGAAGTGTATGCATTTGGAATTAAGCATATTTTGTTTATGCGTTTGAAATCATACATAACAATTCAGTTCTGCATTTGATAATATCATTAAATTGCATTATAACTTATAAATACAATCAACACCATCATTTAATTGCAGCATCCTTCAATAATTACATTGGTAAGGCTACAATTTGGACTCATAAACCAGTTGATCAAGTGGGAATCATAAAATTCCTGTAGTGTCCCATAACCAGCAAAAAGGGGTCATTACACTCCTTAGCGGATGAAAGCTCTCTTCTCAATATCTCACTTACTCTATCCAATTCTTTCTCATTATGTTTAGATTCAGGAAAGATATACATGCAACTGTCCAACTTCACTATTCAATTTGAAGTATTCTTTGGTTTTTACCTTCAAGGATTGCTTAATAGTCTTATTTGTTTCTATTTCTTCAGTCATCTTGATTGCCATAGATTTCAACTCACTCTTTAAGTTGTCTCTCACTTTCACAATTTTCTCATAATCTTTCATTTTGTCTTCTTTTGTAGGTGCAGATTCACTGCCTTTTTGTGAAAGCTGATCTACAAGGTCTTTTCTTTTGTCTCTGAATTGACTCAATTTCTCTTTCAGATTATCAATGAATCTATCAGCCTCTTTCAACTTTTCTTCCAGATCAAGAATGCGAGCATTGGATTTTTCTAGATCTTCAAGTGCATTCAAAAGCTTCTTATGAATTCTGCTAGGAGTTTCCATTAGGATCTCCCTCAAGTTGTTAAACTTTTTCAAAGGAACTAAGCTCTAATACTAATTGTTAGACGTAGGAAGCACTGAGAGGGGGGGAGGGGTGAATCTGTGTAGAAGTATTCTTTACTTTTTTAATCCAATACCAAAACTATAATAAAAAATAATTGAAAGTAGTCATAATAAGATAAACATGCACAACATCATAACACCGAGGTTTATTTTCGAGGAAAACCCTATTAAGGGAAAAAAATTGGTGGGGATGGTACCCACTAAATATCTTACTACTCTAGTAATAAGTACCCTGTTTAAGGTATAAGTACATAAGAAGGGGAATGTACATGCATTCAGGCTTACAACCTATTTCTTACAGCTCAATACAAAATAATGATTTGACCCTTAGTCGGGTTCACCGATCAATCTTTGATTACAACTTATAAAATTTAGATAGGACCAAAATCAAACTGACAAACAACATCAACTATGCCAATACAGTTCCAATGAAGCTCTAAAGATTTTCACTAACTAATTATATGATCTTTCAATCTTCATATCACATCACAAAAATATCATTCATCTTTCATACTACGTCACATACCATTGCATCCAAAAACTTGATCTTATATATGTGCCTAAATGATAACTCAGTCAACTCAACAAACATATAATGAAACATGTAGAAGATTCCATTATACCTTGACTAAATCATCACATAATAACTTGCTATACAAATAGAATATCCTTCATAGTTGGCTCTATCAATCATAACCATCAAACTAATTAGATCATCAATCTGGTAGGATCTTTGATCGATCCAATGTACTACTAGCTCTGCATAAGATAGTTCTTTATCTTCCCAATAAATAGAATATCAAGAATACATCATGTTGCATTACAAAGACCTGCAATCATCAGGTTAAATAATCTAGTATGTTTATTAGCTAAATCTAGCTTTGTATATCACAACTCTTTATCCTCTGTTTGTAAAAATCCAAAGTATTTGCATGTATCCTTCTCTATTCTTCACACTTAGTCAATTTTCATCAACTAATCAATGGATAGGCCAAAATCTTGTAAGGTGGAAAAGAGAAATTTGATAAGAAAATTTGTTTCTATAAAAAAATTCTATTTTTTTCTGAAAATACTAATAAGTATGAGTCAATAATGCAATCAAGTTGGGGTTTAGAAATGGATTTTTCAGAATGGTGGACGATGGGAGAAATGGCGGTTGTAGTGCATAGGGGCTAGGGCTTTGGTTCCCTAGCCTCTTTTGTTCAGGCTTTGTGAAGCACGTGAGCATTTGTTTTATGTTTAGTGGGGGGTGTGAGGAGGGGATAGGGTCCCTCCTTTATGTTTGATATTAGCATTTGGTGGATTGTTGAACTCATCAAGGTTAGGGGGTTTGCTAGTTTTCAATGCGAGAACCTTGTGGGGCTTTTTTATTGGCTCAAATTTATTTATCAGATTTGTGTTTTAGTGGAGGGGTTTTCTTTTGGAAGGTTTTTGGCTAGAGGAGGAAGGTGGTATTTGGTTCTTAGATTTTGTATGGCTCATCTTGGGGTTTCTTCAAGTTTGGTGCTTGTTGAGGCTATGGATGTCTCTGATCCATCTCCCTGATTGCATGCAAGCATTAAGGATGTTAATAAGAGTTCTAAGGAGAGGGATGCTTCTTCAAAGGGATTTTCAAAAACCAATAAAGTGAATGGGTGATTGGAAAGAAGTCAATAACATCTTGGCAAAAAAATTAGCAAATGATATTGAATATTGGAGCAATCATGCTCTTATTTGTAAAATTCTATGGATTTGTCTCATTACCTGTCCTGGAATACTAAGCAAGAAAGGTTTGGAACCTTAAAGAGGACATGGAAATAGTGCTAGCATCCAAGAATTATTTTTTGTTTATCTTTTCATGCATGGAAGATAGACACGGAGCTTTTGAAGGAGGCCCATATTTCTTTAACCAGGTTGGGCTCTTTGTCAAGCCTTGGCATGTGGGTTTCAACTCTCTTGAGGAGCTTCCTTCTTGAGTACCAATTTGGATTCTCCTTCCAAGGCTCCCCTAAAAATTCTGGTGAGATGATATTCTTCACTCTGTTGGCTTTTTTCTAGGCAAGACGGTTGGTCATGCTACCCAAACTCAAGATAGAAAGGTAATATCTTATGGTGAAATCCATGTTGAAGTTTATTTAAATAGCCCATTACTAGATTTTGTAGAAATATGTCTTGGATCTTCTTCTTGGATCCAACAACTGGATTATGAGACATTACCATTCAGATGTAGAATTTAGAATATGGGCATCTACAAAGGTATCCTAGATCTAGGTTGGCCTTATTTTCTAATGCCCCCTCTAGCTCATCTCATAATGTGGATAAAGGGAAAGCTCCTTTGTCTAAAGGTACTACTAATAAGGATGGCTTCACTTCTATCAAAACTCGTAATAAGGGAAGAGACCAAATGAGAACTTGGGTGGATAGGAAAAATGATGGGATATTTAATGGGTTTGAGGTTTTAGATAACTTGGTTTAGGAGGTAATTATAGCTGAATTATCTCTAGGTGCTAGACTTTTGGGAGTGACATTGGATGAATATAGTGGGAAGAGTCACCATAATGCAGCTAAAGAGGGTCAGATGGATGGTCAAATGGATACAAATCTTCCTCCAAAGATTCTAGTTGTGGCAGAGCCTAGTGGGACTATAATCTCGAAGGATGAGGTAGTTGTGGCAACCTCAGCTCCTTCTTTAGTGAAGGATTCCTCAGACTTTGGGAAGAACAAGAAGGCTTCTCTACGGTCTTAGTAATTTAGAAAAACCCTTTAAGAAGGGGTTTATGGGGAAACCATCAAGGTTTAGATGGAAGATAGATCAAGAGAAGGTGAAAATTAATGGGGATACAGTGGTTGAGTCTGGGTCTATGAAACCCATTGATTCACATTTTTCCCTTCCTCATAAATAATTTTTTATCTTGGAATGTAAGGGGGTTGAGCAACATCCCTAGACAAAATTTTGTTTGGGATTTGATTGGTTCTCATTCTCTTGACATTGTATTCATTCGGGATACTAAATTGTCAATGGGGGTTATGGAAAATAGAGTTTCTAGGATATGGTCGTGTGGATCTTATCAGTATATTAGTGCTCATGGTAGTTTTGGTGGAATAGCTTGTTTATGCGATCTAAGGAAGGTTGTCCCTTAGTGGTGTATTTCAAGCCCATCTACTATCTCAATGGTTGCCTTTTGTTTGGATTCAGGTGAAACTTGTCTTTTTCCAATATTTATGCTCCTACTACCCTTTTGGGTAAATCTCAGTTGTGGGACCATATTAGATATGTACACTCTCTGGCTCCCTTTCTCCCTTGGATTATGGTTGGGAACTTTAATGCAATTTGTAACTTGGAGGAAAAAAGAGGTGTAGCTGGACTTGATTCTTCAGCCATCATCCTCAATGATAATATTGATATTTTAAATGTTATTGACGTTAAAACAAATAATGACATGTAGACTTGGAGCAATAGAAGAAGTGGAGAGAATACAATTTCTAAGAGACTGGACAAATTCCTTGTTTGTTGTTACTAGATGGGAGATAGATGGAATACTAGTTCTTCAATTTTGATATGGAGGGATTCTGATCACTAGCCAATTAAAATATTTATGATTGCATATGGTGCTTCTAAAAAACCTTGTTATAAGTTCCAACTTATGTGGTTACAAGATCCTACTCTCTAGGATTTGGTTACTATTTGATGGTCTGAGGGACAACCTTGTCACGGTATAGCTATGTATTATTTTGTTAAAAGATTGTAGCATGTGAAATAGACTCAAAATATGGAGTAGGCAATGTTTTGTGAATTTTCATTATAATAAGCAAGTTGTCCAAGATTAGCTAGATTCTATCATACACCTAATTTTTTATCAAGGGATCACTTTGGAATTGGGTCAAAAGGAGGCTCACATTGTTAAGGATTTGGAGGAAAGGGAGCTATGTGAGGAGATCTTTTGGAATAATAAAACTAGAATTTATTATCTACAAGGAGATTAAAAAACACTACCTTTTTCACAATTTTTCTAAGGTAAGAATCTCAATAATTCCTTAGTGTCTTTAGAGGGAGCTCATTTGTCCTCAATGCGTGACATCTCTCGAGAAGATCATTATTATTTTTCTACTTTGTTTAAGGAAGATTCTCCTCCTGTTGGGAAAGAGGAAATAGATATTCTTGATTGCATTCCTCCTCTTGTTTTTTATCAGATTAATTAGGCCCTCATTAGGCCCATCTCGTTGCAGGAACTCGAGAACATTATTTTTCATATGAAAAAAGGAAAAGCCCCAGGCCCTGATGGTTTCCTAGTGGAATTTTCCCAGGATTTATGGCAGATTATCAAATGGAGCCTTCTATAATTGGTTCAAGAATCACATCAAAATAAGATGTTAATATCCATGAAGTCCACTTTTATTTCTCTTATTCCTAAGAAGGATAATGTAAATAGCCTTGATCAATTCAAACCAATTGTTCTTTTCGTTGTGGTTTACAAGATCATCACTAAGTTGATTATGGAAAGACTCAAACTCTTCCTCAAGGCTCTCATATCTAATGAACAAGGTATTTTTTTTGTTGGTAGATAGATTCTTGATGGGATTTTGATTTCTACCGAGGCCATTCATTCTATGCAAAATTTGAAGGAGAAAAACATGTTTATTAAACTTGACATGGAAAAGGCTTATGACAAGATTAAATGGGATTTTTTACAAAAGGTTATTTAATCTTTTGGCTTTAGTGATGACTAGGTAAACTATGTTATGAGTTTTGTTACCTCTTCTTCTTTCTTGATCCTAGTTATTGATGATCCTTCTGAGCTCTTTAGTTCTTCCAAGGGTCTTCTACAGGGGGACCCTTTATCTCCTTATTTTTTTATTATCATGGCTGAGGGAGTTGGTAGATTTATTAAATCCAAACTTAGACAAGGTCTAATAGAAGGTTGGAGATGGTGCAAAAAAATTCCTCCCTATTCTCACTTGTAGTTTGTGGATGATATTGCTCTAATGGGAAGAGCCAAAATCACTGAAGTTATTTTCTCTAGGAAAACTTTGGACATTTACTTTCTTTCCTTGAGGTAGATAATTAATGAGGCTAAGCCATTTATCTACTTCTTTAATACTCATCTCATTTAGAATAGGGTTGCTCATATTATTAGATTCCCTATTGGTTCTCTTCCTTTGGTCTACCTTGGGATTCCAATTGGTGTGGCTTCTTAGCACCATGGATTTTGGCAAGCTATTTTTAACAAAAATTTTTAGAATCTTAGTCACTAAACTTGTATATGTTTTTCCTCTATTGCAAGAGTGACTTTATTAAAATCAGTGGTTTATGCCCTTCCTATTTACAGATGCTTTGTGCAAGTTGCTCCTAGTTTTGTGAAAGAATTTGATGCTCTCTCTCATCAATTCCTTTGGCCTGGTAATTTTTATCTTCCAAATGGAGCATGGTTAGATGGGAGTCAGTTTGTAGACCAAATAAATTATTACTCGATCAGGATTGGAGATGGTGCACTTGTTAGGATCAGGATTGGACTAAATTATTACTCGCAAGTACCTCAAGGGAGTGGATATTTTGGATGTGCCTCAATGTCATTTGATGGGGAAAGGTTCCATGATTTGGGACACTCTAAATAAAGGATAAAATTTTATTAAGGCTTATTCTAGATTTGTAATAGTGGTTCAAAAGCTACTTTTGGCATGATTTTTGGAATGGTCACCTTTGAATTATTTCTCAATTTCATCACCTTCAACCCTTTTGTGACATTTTTGTTGAAGATGGATGGAGTAGGGTGGAATCTTTTAAGATGGTTTTTTTAGGAGGCATCTGCAGGTTACTTTCCAGAAGGACCCTCAAGAGTGGCCATTAGGTGGCATTGTAGATGACCATTAGGAGCTGGTTGGGATTTTACTTGGTAGATTGTGTAACTCTCTTCAAGAAAGAGATGTCCTAGCTTGGGGTCCTAATTCGAAGGGAAAATTTACTATTGCCTCTGGATATTAGGAATTGGATAGGTAGTTGTATGGCCAAGGAGTGTACCTTGGTGGAAACAAGTTTGAAATTTCTTCTCTTGGCCTAAATGTAACTTTTTTATTTGGTTGGTTTCCCAAAGAAAATGTCTCGGGTGGGAGAACTTATGGGAGAGGGGATTCTAGGGCCCATCTAGTCGTGTCCTTTGTAAGATGAGTGAAGAATCTATTTCTCATCTTTTTTTTCATTACCCTTACTCCATAGAGATTTAGCACCTATGGTGGAGGGTGTGGAATCAAGCTTGTGTTCATGCCACCTCTTTAGTTGATTTATGGGATAGTTTGGGTTGTCCTCCAACTAAATCCTCTTTCCTTTAGGTTTTTTTGTTTTTTAGTCCAACTTTCATCATTTGGAATTTATTGTTGGAAAGGAATAGAAGAATTTTTCAAGATTCAGATATGGTAAGTGCTCTTGTATGGAGAAAAATTGTGTGTAGGCTTCAGGAAACTATTATTGCAAAATGTGATGTTTTAGGACCTATTGATCTCGGTGATCTTGTTGTAATAAGAAATATGAATCTTGTTGGAAATGGGGTGGACCCCTCTACTAGAAGGCGATCGAGACAATATAAAAAATATATTCATAGATATGGGAGGTGTCTCCCTCTTCATGAGGTGGTTTTAAAAATTAATATGAAAGGTTCTTCTAGAGGGTATCCTAGATGTATGGGAATTGGACTTATTGGTAGGGATAGTAATGGAAGTGTTATTTTTATCTTCTTTACCGATAAAGGATATTACTCTAATAAAGTTATGGAGACTTTACATATTCTTTATGCTATTGAAAAAGGTTTCTCTCTGGGTCAAAGGAGGATTATTTATGAGTCTGATTATCAAACTATGATTGATATGCTCGATGCACAAAACTTGGATGACCAAGTAACTAGAAGTTGGCTATGGTGCTAAAATAGATCTTGAATCAATGTTCTTTGTTAGATCATATCTCCTTTTTTAATATTCCCTAGGAATGGAATAAAGACTAATTTTTTGATGAAATGGGCTACAAAGAACCTAGATGGTTGGGATGTTAATGATTGTTAGGTCCTCTTGAGGTTAGAGTAAATTAAGTTTCTAGAACGGCTAATTATGGAGGAAAAAACTATAGATTTGTATCCCTTGTGGGGAGTTCCTTCTTCTCTATATGTTTAGTGATCTTGTTATGGCCTTTTTCTTAGTACTTTTTTATTCTTTGAGTTGTTTTGAATAGTATTTCATGACCCACGATGAGTTGGGAAAGTCACCTGAGTAACTGAGCTGAGTGATACTTGGTAGATCAGGATGACCCTAACTCAAAACTCGTTGAATTAGACCACCCGACTCATGTGACTCACTAATTCCATGGTCCCTAACTCGGTCGCGTGATATGCCATTCAACATTAAAAAAAACATTACTTTAACTTTTTTTGGCATATCTTTTTATTATTACCCTAAAAGGTGTCTTATTTGCGTGTTATGAGAAGAAGAGAGGAAAAGTGAGAGAGAGGGAGGAAAACAAGAGGCCATAGGTTTTCAACCAGCAGTGAAGAAGAGTTAAAAAGCTTCCACAAATCACTTTGGGGCAACAATATACTTGCATTGAGATAATCAAGTAGTCCATAATAGTTGTCCCAAGACTTATCAACTCATTTCAAAGAGGTAAGTGTTAAATTTTATAGATTTTGTTGGTTTTTTCACTACTACATTTGAGGCCAAATTTTGACAGACACTTCCGACAAGTAATTTTTTATTATGAATTTGGTATTTTTTTATAATAGGCCTCAATGGTGTCAGTAGTCTGATGGGTTTTAAATTGACCATCGAAATTCTCACAGTTTCGGGCTATAGATGAAAAAAAAAGTAGCGGGAGAAATTCTGAGAGAAAAGGAGCAAGAGAAAATGAGTGGGAGAAAATGAGCGAAAGAAAAGGAGCTGGAGAAAATGAGTGAAAGCTGAGCATGAGAGAAGGTATGTGATTTCTTCATCTTTTGAGCCTCTAGCATCATATTGGACCATAAATTTCAAATGCATTGCATTTTATTTGATCATGAATGATCTTTGAAATGATTGCATTCTACTGGTCTTGTGCCCTAGCCAATGCTTTATCTCTATTATTTGATGTTATTGGTGTTAGGAATGGGAACACTAAGAGGGGGGGTGAATCAATGTTCACCGTAATTTAACTTTTTACTTTAACCTTTATGTTGAACTTAAATGCTGAAGTACTGAATTAAACATTCACATAAACATGAAACATGAAATCAACACATGACACCAATATGGTTACGCGGAAACCCAAATAGGTAAAAACCCCAGTGGGACTTGATACCCACTAATATTTTGCACTAGTGTTTTGTGATCCTTGTCAGAAGATCCTTTACCCTATTAGGAGTAGCTTTATAATGCTTTAAGTACAGTAGACCTTGTTAAGGGTCAGACCTTTTTAGGATTATTTTACAATGATCCCTATTAGGGGAGTGGACTCACTATCCTAGAGCTCACTACTCAAATGGTGAAGGCTACAACCTTCTGATTCAGATACATGTTATATCTGCAGGTGAATTGTTCACTGTGACACTGCTTGTTAGATCAGTTCCTTTGGTGCGCTGATGCTTTGACCTCTAGCAAAGATCTAATACATCTTATGCTGACTTTGCATACCTCTTCTCTTCTTCACACAACTCTATTACAACTTTCATACCGAATACAATGGGCGCACCTTATATTTATGCGCTCATACAAATTATACAATTAGGTCAGCCCTATAACTAATTACAAACAACGCTTCCAAAATAATTGGCTTAAGCATGCTTACAATTAGACATATAAACATGTTAGAAACCTAAATACAATGGGCACATGGCCTTTACAACATTAAATTATAATCACAAACCAAAATGCTAACTGTCAGCTCCATGCTCTATTCTCTGTTGACATACACTGGCTGTGCAACTTCAACTGATTGTAACTTTCACATCTTTGCATATCTACTTATGTGCTCATAGACTAAGCATAAGTATAGTCTAAAAAACTTAACTTCTAGGGCGCATACCATAATTCATCCGTACACATGTGCATTGATGCTTTGAGCTGCAGGAACTCTGTACACTATCCAGTCTTCAACACTTAATTGAATTCTGATCTTTACACTAAGTGCGCTGACTCCAAACTGCTATATGACTTTGTTTCCATAATGATAACACTATATCAAGTCATATACTTCAGTATAGACAAATTTCCAACAATCTCCCCCTTTGTCATTGATGGCAACAAAGGAATATGGCCAACTTGCTAACTGTCCCTTAATACAAAAACTTTTGTCTACTTGTCTTTTATACATTTTTATACATAATCTTATATCTCTCTATAAATATATATACTCCATATTTTATACACAACTCCCCCTTTGACATTAATGACAAAGGTACATCAAAAAACTATATCTATACATACTCGCTGAGGGAAAACCTCCAGATATGCAATCTTGAGGTTCTGGATCTCCTTCTTCCAAAAGGTTATCAGAGAGTTAACTATCTAGAGATGGGCACATAATGCATATTGAAGCTTTTCCATCTTCTCCAAGTCACTGATGGGACCATGATCATAAGTTACCATGGTGGCATCAATCTCCTTTATATTCTGATTGAGGATGTCTAAAGAGGGCGCAAGACCATTCCTCAACTGAGTCTATCTAGACCTTATCCTTGTTATCTCTTTTACTTCCTTCTCAATCTTGTCTATTTGTCCTTGGTAGACATTGTTACACATGTTCACATCAGTGGATGTGTCTGTCACTAAATTCTTCACATGTTCAATCAAAGCTTCTACCTCTTTTATCTTTTTGAAATGAAAATTGGTTAGCTTGTCTTGATCCATGCATGCTGCAATGATCCTTCTTCCTTCATCAACAAATTATTTCAAGGAAGCTTGACCTATCTTAAGAGAATTCAAGTCTAGTGCAAAGTTTCTCATCAACTCATTCAGTCTCTTCTTTAAGTACTTCTCTTTTGCTACTATGGACGCAGATTCTTCTAGGCTGGAAAAATTGCTTTTGAGCTGTGAGAGGACTGAACTCACATCATCAACCGAATGTAAGTTTAACACTTTCTTATCCTCTGGCAGCAAACTGTTCAAAATATTCACTGATTCTATCAAGAGAGGATTCCTCATAACTTGTTTCTCCTTTGGCTTCTCCATAGCCAGGTTGTTGAACTTAATTAGGTCTTCTTCTTTCCAGGAGTCTAAACTGCTTGTGTTAGGTGTCAAACTTGACAACAATGCTGAGGAGGGAGTGATGGGAGTGCTATCCATCACTTCTTATTTTACTTTTGCAATATCAACATAAGTATTTTCTTCTTTCTTTTCTATCTCTCTTATCAGATACATCTTCTATGAGTACTTCTTCTTGCTGAGTGGGAGGTGTATTGCTGCATAATATTTTAGGTTCTTCAGTACTAACAAATGCTTCCTCAAACTTGTCCAAATCCTTATCAGTAGCCGCCATGGCTATCTCCACATTATCTATGATAATGGTGTTGCCTTCGTGAGATTCTGAGATGGGTGCAGACTTGACTGCCTCTATTTGAGTTTCTGCTATGGGCGCTAAGTCTTGAGGACATGTTATTGGTATATTGAAGGTGTCTACTTCTTTGTCTTGTTTACTAGATGCATGAGTGATGGGCGCAGTAGGTGGTTTTATCTATTGTTCCAATAACACCTTTTCAAAGGCCTTCTTTGTTTCCTTCGTTATAAGCTCATAGTCTTTTTTCATAATATGAAGAGTTCTCATCTTTGTCCTTAAGTGTGGCTTCACCAAATTTAATATCAGTGCCACTTCTTCTTTAGAACATACTGGCAGAGTATCTTCTAATACTTTTTCTCTGATCCTTAGATCTTCTTCATTTGCTTGTCTCTTTAGGTTTTCTAAAATATCCCATCCTTTATATGGAATGGAGGTTTTCAACTCAAGGACTATCTTCTTGAACTTGATCATGTGTTTGACAATCATACTATGTATTTCTGATTTGTCAATCTCATTGTATGTGTCATAATACTTCTCTACTTGATCAATTATGCCCTCATCAACAATTCTTGCATTCAAAACTTTAAGGCTTGGTCTGAATCTTGCCTTAGGAGGTGCTTGAATGTTTTTCTTGCTCCTTAGTGCTCATGAGGATGGATGACTAGTGCTAGCTTCTTTCTTCCTCTTGAATATAGGCTTATACTCTAGAGGAGTGGCAAGATCAATAGTGTCTATGGGTGCAAAAGGAGTATTATCTTCTTTACCCTTCTGAGTGTCATCTGATTTAGTTTTTATCTTCTTCAACTTAGGATCTTCTTGTTCTTCCTCTGTTGTTGTGCCTTTCAATTCTAGGGCAATCTTTTCATCCCTTTCTTTATCAAGGTCTTCTTGAGACACACCATGTATTCTCAAGATCTCAGAAGTGACCTTAGCAACTTTTCTTTTAGTTGTTGCACTGTTAAGTTTTGCATCAACTTCTCTAGTATTTTCCTCATAGGTTCCCCACCTAGGTTCATTAGGATCTTTAGGGGCTATCAGAAGTACTTGTGCATATGCTTCAAGGACCTGTTCTTCTACCTCATAGCCAAGTGGATGAATCCACTTAGTTCTAGGCTCAACAGCTTCCATACATGTAGTATCAGTCTCCACCATAAAGCATAGTGTATCCTTATATTTCTCTACAATGCTTTCTGGAATCCTATACCTCATCAGCATCTTGACCCTAAAGGTCTTCAATTCCAAATTAATGTAACCTCTTAGTGTGCTTTTTGTGGATTCTTTGTTGGATATCTGAGGCATTGTTGGAATGGACTTGTCCAAATACAAATCTGAAACTCTTCCAACTATATGAAGGTACATATAGATGATTAGGGACCCAAAACTAAATATCTTTGTTTTATCATGCTTGATGGCTTTGATGTTGTCAATCAACTATGTGCGCAAGATCTCACACAAGTTGAATTCACCATCTTCCTTTACTAGTCCGATGGCAGCCAGAATAGTGCCCACAAATACACTATTCACCCTGCTAGTGTGATGAAATCTATAACCCAGTATCATTGACATCAATTTGATGTCTTCTTGCTCAATAGGCTCAATGGTCATGCCGCACCTATCCCTCCTTGACTTACATACTTTTTCTACCATTTTCCTGACATCCTTGCCCATAGGAAGGATGACACCTATCCTAGAAAGGCCTGTCATCTCATGTATCAGATCACTTATGATTCTTACTGGAACATCTCCAATCCAAAATAGATCATCATGGATTCTGCTCAATAAGATCTTTATCCATTCTGTCTCATAGAATTCATATGTCGTAGCATACTCAACAATTGGGTGATTAGTCCATTTGGCGTATTCATCCATGAATGTTTTATCAGGTTTTACATGGTGTCCATGTGCACCCTTAACCTATCTAGTCCAACAGGTTCTTTCTTACAGTAGATGTAAGCCCTTATGTCTTCCACATGCATGACACCCATAGGCGTGCAGGAGAAAGCTCCCTCTACATCATCTAGGGTGGATTTAAATGGATTCCTCTTGAATATATATCTCTTCTTTTCAAAAACATCAAAAACTATGGGAGTGGCCATGACTTACTTGTTAATCACTTTCCAACTAAACTTAGAGATGATCTGATGGCTTTCGAATTGGCGCAATGAGCTAGGGTTACTGCAATCGATCAAATGTACTGATAACTGTAGCAAATCTTTGATAGATTCAATCTCCAAGACTTTACAACAACTTCCAAGGCTCTTTCTTCTCTCTTATCACTTTGAATTTGAATGCAATGAGAAATCAAATGACTTATGTGTACTTTAAGGTGAAAAATCCACCATTAATGCACATCGCGTAAACCAGGTTGTCACTTCAAAATTTCAAACTTGAGCTCTGCTAACAATCTGCATGTGCGCTCTTTCATGAAGGTTCCTATACACTCCAAAAGCTTAAGTCCAAAGGTGCACACTTTGAGAATGAGTATATCAGCCACACAGGGGTCTAGAGCTAAATTAGCTCCCCCTATGACCCTGAGGGCCATTCATTTAGATGTAGAGGGTGCGTCCACGGGGATACATCCAATACATTCTCATCAACTTTTTCCTTCTTTCGTTCTGACCAAATCAAGCTCGCATCCTCTGAGGCTTTCACAAACTTGACTTCTGCTTCAAGATCCAAAACTAGTTCTTTAGTCTTTTTAGGGCTTTCCTAACCTCGCGTCCTTGATCTACAAAACCTTGAGATATGTCCAACCTTATTACAAGAGTGACAAATGATTGGATGTCTATTATTCCTCAGTGCATTGACATGAGTCACCATTCTACATGTTCTAGCTGAGTGACCATTATAGTTACATATCTGACATGTAACATTCTGAGAACTTCTAACATTTGTCTGATTCTGATTTCTTTGATCTTGTTGAGTCATGTTCTTCTTACTAGTCTTGCAATTCATAGCTCTATGACCAAATCTATTGCATGAATAGCAGTAGCCATTAAAAGGTCTTACCTCTATACACTTTCTTGCAATGTGTCCATGCATGTTACATGCAAAACAAGTGCATTCTACTTGCTTGCGCTCATTCTTAGGAGGACCACCATTGTCTTTGGTTTGATCTTTAGTCTTCTCATCATCAGTAGAGTTCTTTTTTGAATCCTTTCTTGCTCACATATTGTCAATCTGATTTTGTGCTTCATTGTATCCAATGTAGCTAGTGTCTCCTTTGATTCTTCTTGCATACAACTGAGATTCTACCGAATCAGCACTGGTGTGTAATTTTTCAATATGATCCTATCTTTTTCAATTCAGATTCCAAGCTCTCTTTGATATTCTTTAGCTCCAAGATTTCTAAATTAGCTTCCCTTAGTTCTTCATTGAGTTGAAGGTTCTCCTTGACTTGTTCATTGTCTACATCTTGATTGTTCATCAGTTTGTCATCAAATTCTTCAAGCTGACTTAATAAGGATGCATTTTCTTTACTCAACTTCTTGACTTTTTCTTCAAGTTCACTGTTAGAGCATCCTTTCAAATCCTTTCTTAGTCTTTTGATAACTAATTGAGCATCACTGACTTTTTCTTTTAGTTCTTCAATTTCTCTTTCTGAATTGTCCAAGTCTTCAAGAGCGGCTTCAAGATTTTTCTTTAGATGTTTCATATATGCTTTTTCCATGATCTCCTCAAGTGGTTAAACTTATTTTTTGAGGACCAGAGCTCTGATACCAATTGTTAGGAATGGGAACACTAAGAGGGGGGGGGGGGGGGGGGGGGGGGGGTGAATCAGTGTTCACTATAATTTAACTTTTTACTTTAACCTTTATGCTAAACTTAAAATGCTTAAGTACTGAATTAAACATTCACATAAACATGAAACATGAGATCAACACATGACACCAATATGGTTACGAGGAAACCCAAATAGGTAAAAACCCTGGTGGGACTTGATACCCACTAATATTCGACGCTAGTATTTTGTGATCCTTGTTAGAAGATCCTTTACCCTGTTAGGAGTAGCTTTACAATGCTTTAAGTACAATAGACCTTGTTAAGGGTCAGACCTTGTTAGGAGTCTTTTACAATGATCCCTATTAGGGGAGTGGACTCACTATCCTAGAGCTCACTACTCAAATGGTGAAGGCTACAACTTCCTGATTTAGATACACACTATATCTGTAAGTGAACTGTTCACTGTGACACTGCTTGTTAGATCAGTTCCTTTGGTGCGCTGATGCTTTGACCTCTAGCAAAGCTCTAGTACATCTTATGTTGACTTTGTGTACCTCTACTCTTCTTCACACAACTCTATTACAACTTCCATACCGAATACAATGGGCACACTTTATATTTATGCGCTCATACAAATTATACAATTAGGTCGGCCCTATAACTAATTACAAACAATGCTTCCAAATTAATTGGCTTAAGTGTGCTTACAATTAGACATATAAACATGTCGGCAACCTAAATACAATGGGTGCATGGCCTTTACAACATTAAATTATAATCGCAAACCAAAATGCTAACTGTCGGCTCCATGCTATGTTCTCTACTGGAATACACTGGCTATGCAACTTCAACTGATTGTAACTTTCACATCTTTGCATATCTACTTATGCACTCATAGACTAAGCATAAGTATAGTCTAACAAACTAAACTTCTAGGGCACATACCATAATTCATCCGTACACACATGCACTGATGCTCTGAGCTGCAGGAACTCTGTACACTGTCTAGTCTTCAACACTTAACTAAATTTTGATCTTTACACTAAGTGCACTGACTCCAAACTGCTATATGACTTTGTTGCCATAATGATAGCACTATATCAAGTCATATACTTCAATTTAGACAACTTTCCAACAATTGGTGTTTGTGCTCAAGGATATCAATTCAATATTGGATGCCATTGTATATTGCTGAGATGCTCATTGAAATGACCACATTCTATTGGTATCGTTCCCTAGCACGTGCTTTAACTCCATTATTTGATGTTATTGGTTATCAATTTTTTTTGAAATGTTGACTGTGGTTATCAAATGGATAGCTCATGAGCTTCTAGCTAGGCACCATTTGTATTGATATCTTAGGGCATCAAATGTATTGTATCATTGATAGTTGAGACTTTGTTAAAAGGAAATAGGACAAAGAATGATTTTGATTTATTTTCTCTATTTTGATCCCTAAGTGGCTTACAACCCTAGAGAAGTATATGCAGATTTATGGATGCAATTGCAGGATATATAGCAGTCGATAATTTACAATAAATCCATGCATCCAATTTGAATAGAAATTAATACAAAGAAATAGGGTCCTCCAATGGCCCAATCATCCAGACCTTAACTGCCCCCTCAACCAGTGACCCTTCAAAACTAGGTTATCATGCAATCAGTGAGTGATCCTTCATTCTCTTGGTCTGCCCTGCATCCAAACATATTAGAAATATACAATACAATGATAAAAAGTCTTTCACAATCCCCCTTCCCTCAAGGAACACTATCAACCATCCCTATATAGCTCTCTACTATCACTCCATCCTATGATGACCATAGTGATGACTAAAAGTCTACCACTTCCTTGTTGATTGCATCTGATTCCACAACTTACTGACCAACTTCATTCTTTATTGAAGCTATTCTATTAATTAATGGTCTTTCCTTGACCGAACTATGGAAAAACATTGTATGGACAAAAATTAATAACATAAGGCAGTAAACTAATCAGTATCATTTGTATAAACTAATATGGCTATGTTATGAATAGGAATGAAGTTGAACAAACATGTCTCTCCAATTACACCCATTCTCACTGCACAAGATATAAATTGGAAACCAATCTCATTCTACAGGGGGATAATATATGGAGGAAGAATTGATTTGAGAGAGTCTGATAAATGACTATTTAATAATTTTCTTTAGAAATGACTATTTTAGAAATGACTTTAATGTTGCTTCTTGTTCTAGTTTAGTTTCTATTAAACATACTACATCAGGTTTTGTCTCAAAATACTTTTTGATTTAATGTCTCTAGTTAGGGGCATTGCAATCCCTAAAATTCCATGTTATGAGCTTCATTTCTTTCCAAGAGAGAACAAGTCTCTCCCAGATCTTAACTTTCTATGGTCTTTTCTATTCTCCCTCTCATCCTCTTTCCTCCCGTATTTATCTTTTTGCACTTAGATTTATTTTTCTTGATTGTTCTATTTTCCAAAATTCCTTCCCCATCTCTCAAGACAAATTCATCTTATGCTCCTCCCTGATTAAGACCCCCCTTATCCTCAACATGGTCTTCATCACCTATAGTCTCGATTTCATGGATAGGGGACATGTAAATATCTTTAAATACTTCTACCACAATGTCACCCTTAAAATTATGGTCCTCCTACTCCATCTTCTTGATCTTCTTGGATAAAACGGATGAATCCTCCCCATTCTCTAGTCTTTCATCCCTCTCTTCCACACTCACTTATATTACTAATATATCTATTCCATTTTTAACTTAAGAATGTGGAGTAAATGTGTTCATAATCGAGTCTGTTGTATTATGCTATGTTTCCTCTATGATATTTCTAGAATCTCCACTATTCCTATCCTTACCAACAATTCTTAAACATACTTTATCTGATATGATAATAACATGCTAAACTGAACCAATGGCATGTTCTTCATGTGGTACAAGGAAGATTTGGCTATCAAATCTTACTTCATGAAAGTTGAGTGCAAGAGAAGGTATGTGATTTCTTCATCTTTGATCAGTATCTTTGACGGGCAACATCTTTCGAGCCTCTGGCATCATATTCGACCGCAAATTTCAAATGCATTGCTTTTTATTTGATCATGAATGCTCACTGAAATGACCGCATTCTACTGGTGTTGTACCCTAGCCTGTGCTTTATCCTCTCAACTTCCCCAACCACTCCTAATCAGTTAGTGGGATTAGTTGAGTGTTTAGACACTAAAAATTCTCATACAACTCCCAAAATTTCACATACAAAATAAAATTAAATCCATTTATGAATTAAATCCAGTATGCCAAAGGACTAGTCCCAACAATTCTTAAACATACATTATCTAATATGATGAATTGTTAATAAAGGCCTAATATACAATGGTCGTGCCAGAATGCGGTCATTTCAATGAGCATTCATGATCAAATAAAATACTTGTGCTCAAGGATATCGATTCACTATTTTCAAAATGTTTGGATTCACATTTGTTGATATTACTAGCACAACTATTGTATATTAGACCTTTATTAACAATTCATCATATTAGATAAAGTGTGTTTAAGAATTGTTGGGACTAGTCCTTTGGCATACTAGATTTAATTCATAAATGGATTTAATTTTATTTTGTATGTGAAATTTTGGGAGTTGCATGAGAAGTTTTAGTGTCTAAACACTCAACTAATCCCTCTAACCAATTAGGAGTGGTTGGGGAAGTTGAGAGGAAAGTTTTCAAACATTAATATTCACTTATTGAATGCTTTGGAGACTAGTGGTTTGACTGTCCATGCGTTACCAGTGATTGAGATTCATTAAAGGATACAAAACCCTTCATTTTGGGTTATTGTGTGTGGATTCAAATGTAGGTTTGATTTGGTTAATGTTTAGAAGAGATTAATAAAGTATTTAAAGACAATCTGATATGTTTTGAGAGGTTTGAGAGGCACTTATCATGACTGTACCCTCACAAACAACAGCATAGACTAGTTTTACTAAGTTTCCTTTCTCTATTTTGAGGTTTTCTTTCTCTGTTGCAAGGGTACAGTCAAAGGGTTCATTGACAAAATGATCATTTGAATGGTTACTATGAATATGAATGATTTGATATAGCATATTTCTCATTTTACTTGAAGTTTGGAATAGCTTGTGCAAGGGTGAAACTACTTTTGATCATTTTGGTCGTGACTATTCCTGTACACAGTCAAGAAATGTAACTATCTAATGATTATATGTAATGTTGAATGGATTAAATGCTTTATTCTTGGTAGAAGTGAATGGAAGGAATAGTGTTGGTGTTAGGTTTCATTTATTATTGAATTCAATGGTTTCCAAGATGTGTTGAGGAGTTTTCTCCTTGTTTAATGTTAAATGTTCCTGCACAATCCACTCATGCAACAATGAAATTGCTATGTGATTGACAATTTCTATTTTTTCCATTTGATAACCACAGTCAACATTTCAAAATGGTGAATCATCCTTGAGCACAAGCACCAATAACATCAAATAATGGAGATAAAGCATGGGCTAAGGCAAGACACCAATAGATTAAAACTGAACAATGGCATGTTTACAACAAAGAAATAGAATGATAATAATATGCTGAAAATTCTATTATGTTTAATATACGCCAAAGGACTAGTCCCAACAATTCTTAAACATACTTTATCTAATATGATGAATTGTTAATAAAGGTCCAATTCTGTAGACTGCTATCAGGAAGGAAGATTTGACCTAGCCAAATCTTCCTTGTACCACACAAAAAAGTGTGTGATAACTATGTCTACTCCAACCTTAATTGTTTAAGAATTCATCATACCAGATAAAGTATGTTTAAGAATTGTTGGCAATTCTATTACACCTTTTTTGTAAACATGCCATTGGTTCAGTTTTGTAAATTTGTTTTTTGTGTTAAATGCATTTAAATGGAACATTAAGCATAGTAATAATATGCTTAATCAATTAGTAATTGGAAGATTAAATGTAGATAACACCTTTATTAGTTTAGTGTGTTATTATAAGATACTAAAGAAGACCTGCTATTTGTCAGACAAATCTTCATTGTCACACATACTTTATCTGATATGATGAATTCTTAAACAATTAAGGTTGGAGGAGAATCACATAGTTTTTTGTGTGGTACAAGGAAGATTTGGTTGATTAAGAGTGAGGCCTTCTTTAGAATCTCATGAGTTTTGTACTACACATGCAACGTATTGTGAGTTTGAAGAGAGTTAAAGGTTTCTAATTGAAATCAGTGATCTTAAAGGTGTTAAAGTCTTATTTTGGTTTTTCCTTTCCAATATGCAATAAGGAATAATTTTAAAACATTAATATTCACTTATTGAATGCTTTGGAGACTAGTGGTTTGACTGTCCATGTGTTACCAGTGACTGAGATTCATTAAAGGATACAAAACCCTTTATTTTGGGTTATTGTGTGTGGATTCAATTGTAGGTTTGATTTGGTTAATGTTTACAAGAGATTAATAAATTATTTAAAGATAATCTTACATGTTTGGAGAGGTTTGAGAGGCACTTATCATGATTGTACCCTCACAAACAATGGCATAGACTGGTTTTACTAAGTTTCATTTCTCTATTTTGAGGTTCTTATTGCCAAAGTGGCCAAAGACTATGTTAGGCTGATAAAATATGGGGATTCTCTTTACTGCTGCAAATCTTTGAAGGTTTTTGCACTTGGACGGATGTGTACCATTGTTAAGATAATTGGACCAAGTTTGGCTTACCTCAAACAGGTGAGGCAGCATATGGAAAGGTTGTCATCTATTGAACCAAATACCAGGACTATTTTGAGCTATGGGTACCCTAATGTTGGCAAGAGTTCTTTTATTAATTATGATGAATTTTATCATTCCCATCATGTCTCATGGTTGCACCATGTGTACCCTAAAATATATGATGTAAATCATTGTTCTCTTCTTGACCAAAAGCTGCCATATCTTGAGGTAGTGGAGTTATGTCACTGTTATGAACTCAGAATTATGGTCATACCCTAGTGACAAATTTTAAATGGATACGAGCACCTTTTTTGTGCAATGGTCAAGCCTAACCTTTGTATCTTGAATAATATATCTATATGCCTCTTCTTTACTGATTAATCCATGTGATAAATCTGTAGACTTGTGAGAATAAGGAAAGGAGCCTCTACTGTCCAAATTCAAAACTTGGGACTTTTCTTTCCTTTCATCTTCAGATTCACCACACACCACTAAATTTAGATTTTCCTCATAGTCTTATCAATTGAGAAGAGGATTTGGTGTGTCAAATGAATCCCTATCCATATCAACTTCATGTTCTTCACCAATTGCTGATTCAAAATCAATCTTTGAGCAATCTGAATACTCATCAAACCTCTCTTGAATGTCCTCACTACAAGGCACATGTCATCTTCATTGCATCTTCTTTTTATTTCATGTTTTAATCTTTAAGAACTTGATCAAGAACATAGGTTTTATTGAAATATTAATTTTATTTGCAAAGTTTGTGTTCTTTACAAATTTGAAAGGCTCTAATGCTTACTAGGGTGGATGTGGATGTGAAACCTTATGCTTTTACTACTAAGTCTCTATTTGTTGGGCATACTGATTATAAGTACTTGATATATATCACAAATGTTGCTAATTAAGGTTGGCAGGATGTTACGCCTATCCTAAAAAAAGACTGTCAAATCATTATGCTTTCAAATCAATTACCTATCGGTGTATCCCTTGTGAGGGAGAGAAGCCAAACACATAAAGAACATGCACATAAACACGGCAGTTGAAAAACTTAAATGGAATAGACCAAGAAGTACCAATTGATGAATGCTCAATTTTTGTAATGGCAAAGCATCTGAACTGTCCATTTCTAGAACTTAATTTTCTAGTCTAAATGATTTTTCTAGAACTTGATTTTCTGGTCTTAATGATTTTTCTATAGTCCTAATGATTTTTCTATAGTCTTGATGATTTTTCTTTCATCCTAATGTTTGTTGCTCTTGATAAATTAGACCTTGAATTTGAATTTTTGTTCACTATTTTATTTCAGCTTGATATTTCATTCATTTTTCATATACACAGAGACTACACATGTTGATAAAAAAATGAGCTATTTGACTATTCACTGTTCATGATTGTAAATGTCAAAATTTCTAATGGTACTCCTTGGTGTATTCCATTTAAAAATAATCATATTTCTATGACTATGGTAAATGTCGCTCTGTGGGCCTATGAACTGTGGGCTTAGTTCCATGTTTTCTTTCATTCTTGCATTTGAAATGTTAAATATGGGCTGCATACAGAGTTATTATGTGTATCGTTGTTGGTGATTATTTAATTGTAGTATTTTCTTTTTTATTTGTTTTTCTTTGTTTTCTTCTTGTTTCTTTTCCATTTGTACAATATGGACATGTACTTTTCTTTGAGCAGTGTGCTTTATGTTGTGGGCTACAAGGCAAAGCCATTAGGCCTCTGTGACAGTCTGAAGCTATTTAGCCTATTGATACCCTTGGTATTTTGGACCACCCCTTGGAGGAAAGGAACACCATAGAGATGCTCAATATTATTACCTTAGCTCATTTGAAGGCAGTTTTTTTGTTTTTCCTTGATGTTTCGGGGTCCTATGGCTATAGTATTGCATAACAAGCAGCTCTATTTCACAACATAAAATCTTTTTTTGCCAATAAGCCTCTTATTGTAGTTTTTAATAAGATTGATTTGCAACAAATAGAGACTACTCTACAAGCTTGAAGAAGTAGTAAATTTTGGCAAATTAAGAGTGGAAAGAAGATGATATTCCTGAGATCATGGATGGACACAATGTTGCAGACTTTATTGATCCAGATATCTTGCAGAGGCTTGAAGAACTAGAGACAGAAGAAGGGCTTAGGATGGCAGTTGAGGGTGACAAAGATGATGAGATGGGGGAAGTGGAGTTGAATCCTGATGAAAAGGAAGCTATGGCTACAATTAGGAAGAAGAAGAAGATGCTTATTGTCAAACACAGATTGAAGAAGAGTACTGCAGAGAGAACACCTACCGTACCAAGGAAGTTTGACAAGAATAAGGAATATGGCTTAAATAGAATGGGAAGACATATTTATATCCTAGGCTTGGATCCTTTGACAATTAGCTTGATAATAAATTATGAAGCAGATGAGAGCTAAGCAATTAGCTTCCAAGAAAAATCTCGTAAATGAACTATGTGTACCCCAATTCTTGTGCCCTTTGCGCATACCCAAAGGATATATTTGAAACAATAAGGGTAAGGCTTAAAGAAGTTAATTTTGCATGACTAGACAGATCTTTAAACTTTACCCTTGTTGTTTCAAATATATCCTTTGGGTATGCACAAAGACCACAGGAATTGGGGTATGCATAGTTCATTTATGATATTTTTTTTGGGAAGCTAATTGTTCATTTGTCATCTACTTCATTGTTATGAAGCTAATTGTCATAGGATCCAGGCCTAGGCTAGAAATATATCTTCCCAAACATATAAAAAACACGCACACAAACATGACAGCTGAGAAACATAAATGTAGATATCACAATAGCTGAGAAACATAAATGTAGGCATCATGGTCACAATTTTTTGGAGACAACATAATTGAGTTGTATACACAGACGATGCAAAGAAACTACTACTCCTCCGGTTCCATAGGAGTAGTGGTTGCTTTGCATCGTCTGGGTATACCACTCAATTATGTCGTCTCTAAAAACTTGTGACCATGATGCCTACATTTATGTTTCTCAGTTGTTGTGTCCAAGGACCCCTTATGACCCTTTATGACCCCTAAGAATACACATCTTAGAGGTCTTAAAATATTGTAAAGGGTCATAAGAGGCTCCTAGGAGGGGCCAGATCAGCTTCCACCTTCACGTGGTTGGCCCTGTTAAGTAGAGAATTTTAAACTATTCTCGAAACAAAGAGAAGCTCAATAATTTAAGGTATCAGTCCATGGAGATGGTGAAAAATGACAGGAATCAATGATGGAGATTTTTTAGATACTGAGAAGATGTATATGCAGTGGAGGCCAAAAGGGATTTTTGTGGAGATTTGCTAGATGTGGAAATTTTCTAGAGAGGGTTTCCAGATTGAGTACCAGTGCAGAGATGATGACTCAATACTACATCTATAAAACCTTCACAAATATCCCTTTTTGGGCCTCCACTCGTACCTCTTCTCAGAATCTAGAAACTTTGGATACTGTTTCTCATCCATGCACAAAATGTGCTAGTGATCGTATAAAATTACTTTTGTGAGACTGGGATCAATTATGAAAAGGTAAACAACAAGATAATTTTATTGTATCTTTCATTTATTTTATCCATTCATATTTCCTGCCTTCTCTTATATTGGATACTGTGCAATGTACATAAAGGCAAGGTGGTGATTATTCTCAATGATCGATAAGTACAAGTCTTCCAGACCTTGCCCAGTAGCTAGGACTAAAGATAGAAAAGCTCAAGAGATCATCATAGTTGGTCTCTGTCTTTGGTCCATATACTAACAAAACTTTTTACATTTCATTAGCTCATCAAATGTGGTGATTTGAAAGAATTTAATGGATGATATTTTCATGTATAACATATATTATTTTAATTTGACGATGAACAAATTTATCTACTTCACGCACTTGTATACATCGAGCACAGCCATAAAGAAGCATCCCCTCTCATGGCTTGAGTAATGTAGGCCATGGGAGGAGATTCTTCTTTATGGTTGTGCTCATAGTATACAAGTGCACGGAGTCGATAAATTTGTGCAATGTCAACTTAAATAATATATGTTATCATGAAAATATTCTATTAAATTCTTTCAAATCCCCTCATTTGATGAGATAATGAAATGTAAAATGTTTTGTCAATATATGGACCAAAGACGAAGACCAACTATGATGGTCTCTTGAGCTTTGTTATCTTTACTATGTTAATCTGTCTTTTTTTTGACAGGTAGTATAGTTATTCTAACAGAAGTGCAATACATCTGACGGATCCTCGGGTCTGTAGTTTACTAAATATCATCATCTAACTGACAGGTAAACCATTGGAAGGAACCCCAATCCAACAGATATGTGCGACGGGACTGCTATACATCTGGCGGGTTCTCCTGCTAGACATCTACTGCATATCCATCGCCTTTCCAACTGACCAAACATCATAAAAACCCTCTTTCGATAGATCGGTCCCATAGAAAAATTCCTATTTATGTCACCTATTTTGACGGGAACTGATGTCGAAATACCGATAATTATCACTTCCGTTGCCATTTCCAATGCAAAAACACCGACGGACAGATCTGTCATAGTTTTGACAAATAGGCGTTGTAAATCTGACACATGGCCGTCAAAATTTGGCCTCAAATGTACTAGTGTTTTGGGTATGTTTATGGATTTTTTATTTTGTTTTTAAATTTTTAAGTTTAACTTTCCAAATCTTGAATGTTTTCTATTAAAATACAAATTGCATACTTCAATGAAAGAAGTAGAACAATAGAAAACCCTAGGTTTTTTAAAGAAAAAATTGTAAACATGTATTTACATTTTTTTCTAAAAAATTGTAGGGTTTTCTGATTGTTCTAAATTCTTCCTTTGAAATTTCAAATTTCTCAAGAAAAAAATACAATGAACAAATGTAGAGATTGATGATTTTTTCTATTAGTTTATAAATTTATATAATACGATGCACAAATGGTAATTTGTTTGTAAAATTATCTTATTGCAACAGTCTTCACATTTTGGAAACAATATTTTTTCTTTTTGGCTCCTCCTAATGCTCAACCTAATCCTAAGACATATGGTCAAAAGGATGAGGCTTGGAAATATATTGAAGAGTTTCCTAGTAAAACAAGAAATAAAACAAAATGTACATTTTTTAAAGAAATTAATCATGGTGGCATCAATATATTTAAATACCATATTCTAGGCATACATGGAAATAATGTTGAGCCATGTAAATTAGCAATAGTTGAGGCAATTTTTTTATGTTATGTCCAATTAGAAACATTTGAACAAGAAAAGGAAAATAATAAGAGGCAATTAGAAGAGTTAAATGCTATTGGCTCTCTTTCATTTGCATATACATTTGCATCCATGGGCTATGTTCAAGAGGATTTCCTTCATGCCTCCCTTTTGTCCTAGTGCTTCTGCTAGTTCTAGTACTTTTGCTTTTGCTCCTCCTAGTGGCACTATTATCCTTGGTCCTAGAGTTTGGAGATCCAGGCTGGACAATTATTTTGTGCCATGCACTACTCCTAGTGCACAACCCTTGCTTGAGAGCATGGGTTGGAAGAAGGAGGTCCATGATGTTGCAAGAAAACAAATTTGCAAGTTTTGGTACTTTTGCAACATTCTATTTATTGCAGCGAGGTAATTTTTTTGTATTTGATTGCTTTCAGTTTAAAATTAAATTCTAAATTTATAGTTTGAAGTTGAACTCTGATTTGTCTAATGATAATCTATTTTTGATAGGTCTCCTTAGTGGTAAGGTTGTTGGATTAGGTATGGAAAGGTAAGTACTGAAAGGGGAGGTGTGAATCAGTACTGTAAAATACTTCTTAAACTATTTTAGCTTTCTACCTTAACCATTTACCGATTCCATAACTTTTGCATGCATCACATAAAACATATAAAAGATAACTCATAACACATTCATTTTGGTATTGCATAAATCCTTGTTGGAGGATAAAAAATGCAGTGGGGATGACACCCACAAAACTTCACTACTTCAGTAAAAAATTTGCTCGATTAGAGCTACACTGCTAGCTATTTCTGATAGCTTACCCTGTTAAGAGTATTAACCGGGTTAAGAGTCTTAAGACCTATTAAGTCTACCTTGTAAGAGGATTTTACAATTATAATCTAAGAACTATACCTGGTTAAAGGATTTACAATATAAGATCTGTTAGGATCGGCTCGGTTAAGAGACTTTACAATTCCGATTACTCTTTAATCAGTAACACAAACTTATGTGTTCAACTTGCATCAATCATATGCATATCAAACTCTTTATGCTCAATAACTCATTACCTCATACTCTGTATTACTCACAATATCAATTAAATGCTTGGTAGATTCAATTTTGAATCACAATCACTTTCTTCTCTTTACTGCTCTGTACTCGGTGGCTTCTCTTCTTATCACCTTCTCTGCAATCTCTGTTTCACACATGAAATCTCCCTTCACGTATGCATATTTATCTTCACACTTTGATCCATTTATATACAACTCTAAAAGCGATGCTAGCATTGGTTACTCATCATCATCATCATATATATATATATATATATATATATATATATATATATATATATATATATATATATATATATATATATATATATATATATATATATATATATATATATATATATATATATATATATATATATCATACTCTTTTCTCATTCATAGATCTCACCTTGTAATCATGTGTAATCATTATTTTTACATATCCAATGCTCTGACATACAATCTCCTCAAGATTTGTAAATCATTTTATGTTCAATGTCCAAATTCAATGTACTTAAAGATTCTCCTTGTGTCGGCTTGCAATACTCGGTAACATGTTTTTCTCTAGCTTGGTAACTATCTCATCTTCTCGGTTTGGTTGATGTTGTCACTCAGTATAACTTGGTGCTCGATGCTCAATGCCTAAACTTGCTTTGCCTTTACCAAAATTACCTATTCCCTTATTTCCTTTTACCGATTAGCTTTTCCTTCTTTATGAATGACTTTGACAATCATTATGTCTTCCTCATAACTAATGAAAACAAAATAACTCTTAGGAGTATCAATCTCCCCCTTTGGCATTAGTTTGGTATCTTTGTTAAAAACTTTGAAAAGTCATCAAAAATTCAAAATTGTCAAATTGTCCTTGTCCATATATCCACTCATATATCCATTCCTCGACAAACTTATTACTCCCCCTAAAGTATTACTTCTTGAATCAAAATTTTCTCCTTATTGCATACTATATTTCCCCTTTTGTATTATATTTCATATACTATATTCCCCCCTTTTTAATAAAAATACCAAAATAATAACTTGCTTCTTATCTGATGTGGGGATCTTGTCAAAAATTGATTTGTACTTGTCATGAGCATCCTTCATTTATGCCTTCCATGTATCCTTTAGTTTCTATAACACTATTATTTACTCACTTAAATCAATAGTCAAACTTACCATGTTGTCCATAGCACTAACATCTAGTGCGATGACTAAGTCTTTGGCCTTATGTACTTGTTTCTGCAATGATTCAATATGTGGAATAAAAATTATTTGGAGTTCTAGTAGATCCATTCTGATTTGATTCTCCTCTTTTCTTAGTTCATATTGCACTCCCATCAAATGCTTCAGCCTTTCATAATATTCCTTTATAGAATTAGGCTCGGTGGAAACTTTTGATAACTGCTTGGTGAGCTCCTTTTCCACATTATCATCCTTCTCTTTGATATCCTTGGTGAAATTGCAAATTAAACAAATTTGTTGAAATAATAAACAAATTTTTTGTATCTTAGTTTCCAATTCTTGAACTAACTCAGAAAGAGTTACCTTATCTAATGCAACTCATTGAAGGAGTTCTTCAATCAATGTATTCTCCATTTTCTTCTTGTGTATTTTAATCATTTACTCGGTAGTATCAGTACTAGGCTGGTTTATTTGATTCACCAATTCTCTTAACTAGCTATAAATGTCTCCTTTTTTCATTTATATTTTCCTCTGGTACAATCTCACTTAGTATATATTTTACTTGGTCCAAAACATATGTTTTCAACTTCTTTGTTATCAGCTTGTCCTATGTAGCTTTTCTCTTCAATAGATCTCTGAACTCTGAGAGTTCCTTTGGACTCATGGTTGAGATATCAACCTTGGGAATAATAATAGGTTGGCTGACATTAACCTCTTTTTTATACTTTCTCTTTTGTTTTCCCTTCACTAAAGATGCCTTCTTTGCATCAAATTGTGCACTAGTTGTGTCATCAATTTTCTCTTCTTTTTCTTTATTATTCTTGTCTTGTTTATTCTCTTTCTTCTTCTCCTATTTCTCTTCTTTCTTCTCTTCATCTATTTCCTTTACTTGTTCTTTTTCTGGTTCCTTATGTTGTTCTACAATTTCGGTAGGAGTTACTGACTCTTGATTATGTCCTTATGTTGACTCAGTTTCTTTTGTTTCCTCAGTCTCATTTCTTGCAGTCTCTTGTGTTGGATCTGTGGGGGCATCAACATCAATTTTTACATATTTTGTCACCTCTAAGATTACTTCTTCAATCTCAAATAAAAATCAATACCTAATCAAAAATATGATCTTCTTCCATCAGCCTTGCCTTCGCAAAATCATCAATATCCATTACCTCTATTTCTGTAACCTCGATTGCCATGATGTCTTCATCATCTTTTATTGTTTCATTAGGTCTTGGTCAGTTATATCCTCAATTATAAATTCTTCTTTATTAATTTTCAAGTCAATTGTATCTGACTTGCTTGCTTGATCTTTGACCTCTTTAGTAATTGGTTGATCAATAGAGAATATTTTTCTCCAAAGATCATTAGTGTTATTCTACACTTCTTCTAGCTTACTGACCATGATACTCAGTGCTCTTCTTTTTAGTCAGAATATTTTTTAATATTCTAACAATGTGTCTTTGATTCCTTTCTTTTTTTAGGTCCAGGACAGTAATAGCTAGGGACCTCTTTGTCATTTCCTTCTTGGTTGCTAGAGCATACTTCCATCTGGTATCAATTTTTTGATAAAGTTCATCTTCAATATTCGGTGCCACCTCAATAAGTGTTGTTCTGAATTTGTGAAAAGTCGATATGACATCCTCTTCAATTTTATTTTTCTCTTCATCATTCCTCTTCTCATACTTTAATTGTTTCAATGTACTGAATAACCTCTATATTTTTCAAGTGTCTTGAGTAATTCATCAAGAATTTTCACTTTAGGTACTTTACTTTGTACCACCTTAAATTGTGATATGTCTTCAGACTCATTTTCACATTCTTGTTGCAACTTTAATTTCCTTCTAGGCCTTCCAGTAGCCTTATTCTCTCTTATGTAAGTTTTTGTCTTTACCGATTCTACCTCTCTTTTCTTCTTTTCTCTCGTTATGGAGGAAGACCTTGTTGATGGTCTAACACTGATTGGGTTGGGGGTATCTTTCTTCATTTTAAGTTTCTTCCCATGTACTTCTGATGGCTCAACAACTTCTTCTTCTATAGAAATACCTAGATTCTCTAACAAAGTGTTTATCATTCTGCTTGTCTTTCTGATTTCTTTAGGTATCAAGATACCTATATTATTTTCTCTTTTACTTCTTCAAACACTAGTACATTTGACCTCATTTTTCTACCAAAATTTTTGACCATCAATTAAATTTTTTTAGGTTGGTCAGATTATAGAAGGAAAACTTTCTCTTTTTTTTAATCCATGCCTGTGTTGGTTGAAATTTTGACCAATACCATGTAGGTCAAAATTTCAACCAATATGGGAATAACTTTAAAAAGAAAAAATATTTTGTATCTCATTTCATTATTTAGTTTTAACTTGGAGCGTGTGAAGGAGCTGGAGCCTGCGATTGTTTTAATTGTATTGGTGAGAGTTTTAGGAGGACCTCCTGCAAGGGTTGCCACTATTATTTGGTGTAAAAGGAGGACCACCTGTGAGGGTTGCCACTATTATTTTTGTGTAAAAGGAGGACTTCCTGTGAGAGTTTCCATTGTTATTTGGTGTAAAAGGAGGTCCACCTATAATGATTTCCTTACTCTGCATTTGTCTGGCATTGTTTTATGCATCTATGCTATTGGTACTTGTTGGTTACCTACTTAGGGCCTGTGAGCAATGTGCCAGGGCATCATGTATTGTGTATTTGCTGGCACATTTTTTATCATGATTTATATACATTTGATTCAAACTCAGTGACTCAAAAAAAACTTGCAAAACCCTAAATTTATGAATCACCACATCATGTTACAGTGTAAATGTACTAGTGTTACATTTATGATTGCTACAAATCCTTGAATATTGATCATGTTCTTTGTATTCATGTTTTCATAGCAAACAAGTATGCAATACAGTGAACAAGTAGTGTTTGGTCATTTCTTTTGACACTCCTGCTAATTACCAGTTAGCCCATGAGTTTTCCATGGTGTCTATGCTATGTTTATTGCTATACTTGTGCCCTCATGTTAATATTGTTGTGGTATCTTTCTTACCGTCCCTTTCTCTGCTCATAAACAACCAAGAAGTTAGACTCCTAGCATCGTGGACCCTCTATCTGCTCATTGGTCTTACTCACCCAGAGCCCGTGAATTTTCCATCATTCTTATTTGTTGTTTACCACATGGCACCGTGTGATGGTTTTATGCATTAAACCCGTTGTTGACATATGTGGCATTGTAGACATCCTTCTATAATTGTTTACTCACCGTTATGTGTGGTCACAGTTATCATGACACCCATGAGATATATGCATTTTGGTATCATTGATCTGCACTTGACCATTGGCATGCTTCAGCTATATATACTCATTGCGCTGGTATAGAATTCATTGTTTATTATGGACATTGTTATTTATCTTTGATGACCCGTGAGAAAGGCCAGGATGCATTGTTGATGGTTTGATGTCATGCCTTTGAGCCACATGTTAGGGCATTGTCTTGATTCATCCTTGCTTGGAGCACGCCTTTTGAATCATAACACCATTCATTTTTCTATTGTGTTTATCTTTATGGACTTGTGCTTTCATGTTTTGGCTTCGAGCTATGAGTGTTCACTATATTGCATACTTGTTTGTTGTTTGGGTTATAATCACTTCACTACCTTTTGTAGTTGTTTCAAGATATTTTCTATGTTCTATAACATTGTTCTTTGCTCCTTTTAATGATTGTCCTCTTGAAAGATTCTTAAATGCCTTGATGACTATCAATAAATGATCCTTGTAGCACTGCACCATTGATTCATGCTTTTGATTTCTACCACTATCCTTTAGCATGTCCTTTATATTGTTTTGATCCAATTCATGGATAACATATCACTATTTTTTACCATTGAGTGTCCTTTATATAGAGCTCTGTCATTGAAGTGCCTTCTTATGCACTTTGTCTTCAATGTTGTCATAAACATGAATAGATACCTTTTATATTATCTCTGACTATTTCTATGCATAGAATCACTACCATTGTTTTACTTATTGTAGTTTAATTAAGAAGCCATTTGTTATTTGTGATAGTGAAAATATCAATTCACTATCATGAATGACGAATGCCTACTCAATAAAACTACAAACATGTTGGGTTCAAACCTTGTGGGAGCCCATTTTACCCTACATGTTGTGGTATTTGATGTTATGAGCATTTTTATCATCTATAAGAATAGTCATACACCTACACAGTGAAAAAACATGTTAGATTAAAAAAATTCAGAATTGAATGGATACCGATGATAGAAACCATAAATGAAGATAAAAAACCATAAAATGAAAGAAACCATAAAATGAAGATAAAAAACCTATAAACCATAACCAATCCTTCTACCAACACCTCAAATAAGAAACACTATTTCAAGTATGATCTCCTCCAAAACACCCCAAATGAAAAGCCATTACGACACCCAAATAGAATGACGATTCCAAGGACTATCATTTATAAAATTCATCACAAGCTAGCATCTAAGTTGGAAGTGCATTCCATCAAATAGAATGACGATTCCAAGGATTATCATTTATATAATTGTTCATCCAAGTAATCTTTATAAAGAGAGATGTCTTCCATGACAATATCTCTCTTATACTTCCACCAGGCCACTTCCAGATTTTCTTTCACCTAAGAATTCTTACACTTATGCGACTTTGTCCTTGGTCCATCCCTTGCTTGCAATAGATGCTCCTACCACTCAACTTAGATCACACATAAGGGATATGTATCAAGTCATGATATCAACCCGTATGTGAAAGAATCCTTGATCATTTTGGCTCAAGTTATTGCAGGCTGCATAAAATTATGCATGCTAAGAGAGACTTACACCCAATATCATGGCAATTTCCCCATCTTACAACTACACCTTGTCTTGTTGGACCTGCACTAACCTACTTGATTTTCATCTGATGGATTTTTCTTTCAATTAATTTTCATTCATTCTTAAATTGATCCAACGTATGAGTGCTTCTTGTGTGAAATTGTAGAAACTATCACTTATAAAAGTTTTAAGTATATATGTAGGCTGGGTCTACAAAGGCCATCTTATATCATGGGAAAGGACCATTTGGATTCAATAATATTTCTTTTTTAATTTGTATGAAAAGTGATTCATATTTTGGTCAAATACTCTTAGAAGTTAAGAAATTATCAAATTTGTTATAATCTACTACTTAATTAATCAAGTGATAGTCAATAGGAAGGAATTTTTGCATAAAACACAATAAAAAATCAAAAATTCAAACTAAGACACCGGATTTTCTAATGGAAAATCTTGGAGTGGTAAAAAAATCTAGTCCATTTTCTTTCTTTTTCTTATAGTATGGTAGTTGCTGCTCACCAATGGCGAGGGCTCTTCTTTTGATTGAATGTGAAGCATTTTAGGCTATCCAAGATCTCCTCTTGTTCTTTTTCCTTCCAATTTAGATTAGGCTACAAAATAGGAGCTCTAGGAGTTTAGATGGTCATTTATTTTGTTTTCAGCAACTCCTGCTCAATTTTAGGTGCCAAAGACTTTTACTCTATCCTTGTAGGACATCTCATATCAGAACAATGTTTTAGCAATTTTCTCCTAAAATTTATAGTGAAATCTCATTGATCTAATCTACTACAAAATCTAAAACTAATAAATGAGATTGATACTTCTACACACCATACAATTTATTATGAGGGGGTATGGCATGTAAGTAAAATGTTGGAAAACAAACTAAACCTTTCTTTTTTGATCTCAAAAGTTGGAGGATGAGACTAAAAGTAATTTACCTTACCATTGATATTTCTATTTATATAGCTAAATTATAACATGAATTAAACTGGAATGCCTTCCACTGATTAAAACAAAGTGCAATGGATTCACATAGTAGTAATGAATGTAAACTATTTTCAAGTAATGAAAACATAAATGCATTGGTAATCTGCCAATCACTGCCCGTGAGGGTACAGTCTAACTATTATATTAAAAAATGTTTATTTTTATGGTTGATATGGATCCAAATGATTGCTAGGGTATGGTGTTGCATGTCATTGGAGTTATTAATAGTTTTGTGCAGGTTTGAAAGCATTTTTGGGTCCTCTGGACGTGACTGTCCCTATACAGTCAAGGTATACACCAATCAGATTAGATAGATGCAAAGATTGGGTTTAATATTGTTTCATTTTCGTGCATAATGAGTATGTTAGAATGGTTATTTTTATCAAGTTGAATCCATTCATGAGTGTCTAAGGGTGTAGAGGAAGTTGGTGTGTTGAAACACAACCAACAGTGACTGTTCTTGCACAGTGCACCAATGAAATACCATGAGGACAGGGTAATGAGATAGTACTTAATGTTTTCCATGAATGGAAGGGAGTTTTGAAGGATGGATTTTCATTATGTTATGTGTTTCAAATGTTCTTGAATGTGGGGTAGACAGTGAAGTGGAAGAACATTCTCAGATTGCTTGGATAGCCCAGTTTAAGGGTCACTAGAATATGTCGTCAATAATGATAGCATTCATTATAGTTGCAGGAACTCTTAATGTAATTGCCCAAATGCTATTTCATACTTATCTTATATAATACTATATACCACTACCATTATGCCATTCTTTTAAATGAGAAGTAAGGAATGGAAAAATCAAGGATTAAATTATCTTAGTAGCAAATATGGTGATAGCTTAAGCATTCAATACATGTCACCTTTGAAATTATGTGCAGTGATTTTTCATAATAAAACTTTATATGGTGAAGGATATTGGTTTTGTGGTTAGCACCCTCATTTGTGAAGGAATTTTTTTTCCCTCATGTAGGCTATGAAAGTAATTTGGGTTTTCTTCTTTATTAAACATCTAGGGTACAATCAGTTTAATAGTAGTTTGACATAAAATATATGAAGGCTACTTAGTTTATCTTAGGGATAGAGATAATTTAATTTTAACTTTGGTTGTGTAAACAGAACTATGTTGACTTTATTTTGTAGTTGCTTAACATGAGATTTTGTAGATTAATAGGAGGAGTTCACATATACTAGTGTGCCATAGTTGCCCATCTATAACTAGTGAGATGCACATAACTCATGTATCTCATGCTAGTGTACTTGGATACCTTGTATACACTATATTTATCATTAGACTAGACATTATCCAAATAGTGAGTATTTATATAAAGTGCTATAACACATAGGCAGTCCTCCTTTTACACCAATTAATAACAATGACAACCCTCACAGGCGGTTGGATAATGTCTAGTCTAATCCAAGCACACTAGCATGAGGTACATGAGTTATGTTCATCTCACTAGATATAAATGGGCATTAATGCTCAATTGAATGATACGTTCCCATAAAAATGTGAACTCCTATTAATCTACAAACTCTCATGTTAAACAACTACAAAATAAAGTCAACCAACCTAAACCTTTTTAATTGATGGTCAAAAATTTTGGTAGAAAAATGAGGTCAAATGTACTAGTGTCCTATTTTACTCAAGTTGACTTCTTTCAACTTCTTTTAGATTTGTCTCAAAATTCAATTCAATTCAATTCAAAAATTTCAATTTCACCTTGAGATAATTCCATTTGCTGTTGGGTCTAGCTCCCAGTATTGCTTGGTCAAATCTACATGTTTTTCACCTGTGCATATACCTTCTTTGATCAACTCTGATATGCATGGGTGATGAACATTCGTATTTTCCTAAGCAGTACTTTGAGATTTACTACAACACGTACTATTGTGAAAATCATCACAAGTCCATTTGTTGCATGAAAGCTCACAGTACACATGTATGGATGTCTGCATGTTTTTCACATGTTCATATACCAAATGATGAATGCTCAATTATTGTAATGGAAAAGCATTAGAACCATCCATATACATTCCCATAAAAATGTGAACTCCTATTAATCTACAAACTCTCATGTTGAACATTTGATGCATCTTGGGCTGATTTGTACTATGAGCTTTCCTTCAACACATGTACTATTGTGAAAATCATCACAAGTCCATTTGTTGCAGGAAAGCTCACAGTACACATGTATGGATGTCTACATGTTTTTCACCTGTTCATATACCAAATGATGAATGCTCAATTGTTGTAATGGCAAAGCATTAGAACCGTCCATATACGTTCTGATAAAAATGTGAACTCTTATTCACATATGAACATTCGATGCATCTTGGGCTGATTCGTCCAATCTGTACAGCTTAATGTACAAGCATATAAAATTAGAAGCAAAACAAGTATGGTGTGTTCATACTAATATTAAAAAGTATTAAAAATTATAAGCAAAATAAGCAAGGGTATTAAAAAGTATTTCAGGAGAATATAGTGACCATTGTGTTTTTTTTTTTAAAGTAACAAAGACATTATAACCTCTTGTATTCTATATTATATTAGCATGCACATACTATCTTAGTGCTTTAATTGTTAGGAAATAAGACAAACAATGGCAATGGAGATTATATGAGATAACTCTCTAACATAGAGAACAAACTTATTTATATATGAAATCTTGTACAAAATGTTTACAAATAGATTATGCAATATCAACAAATGTTGACAAATAGATTACAAAATATCAATAAAAAGTTTTTCTTGCTATTGTAGATGCTCTCTCTCTATAATTTTTGCAATATAGACTCTCTCTAGAGCTGCTATAGTGTATGGTCTTTTTGGAGTTGTTGCTTGACATATATTTTATAGAGTTGTAGCTATCTTCTCTCGTGTGTCTATTGTTGCGTACCACATACTTTTTGGAGCTGTTTTCTTCCATTTAAATGCTCATATTATTATTTTTCAACTCTTTTTTCTTCTCTAAAATTGTTCTATGCTATTCTTGTTTTATTCCAATGAACCATAATCTCTAGTTCTAATGAACCTCATTATTGATTCAGCAAGAAGCTCACTCTCCCAATGGCAATATGCTTATGAAATCCAAACCATCACAGGAATAGGAGCAAGACAAATAATTTTTTGTTGGAGTGAGCTTGTATAATCTTAAATTCATTAATTATTGGTTGTGTTCATGGTAAGAGACTCCTTCGTGACTATCTTAATGAGCCCTTACAAAACAAGTGCAGAATGTCAAAATATAGTGAAGGGAGGCTTCTAATCATCCCATGTTACATGAAATTTATAAATATTGGCGCTAGAAGACACAAGGTTCAATTTCAGTTTTGAAAGTATTGAAGTTGACTAATTCTAGCTCAAGTATAGTTAAATTGTCTTTGCATACATTATTAGATGATGAATGCTGAAACATTCTTACATTGGCATATGTTAGAATAGGCATATTTGTTGAGAACATACAATTATAGTTAATGTTATTGTATGCATGGGAGCATTAATTATATGGATATATGTTATTTTGGATACAATTTTAAAGAGAACTATATTGCATCTTGTTGTAGTCACATTGCACCTGGTTATATGTTGATTACCTATAGATGGTGAAGACATATGTGATTACTCTTATGCTTTTCTATAGATGTTGGATAAATTATGTTGGTTCTATGAGAGAGTTGCATTTGATATTAACTCTTAATATGATTGTATGGGGCATACATCATGTGTATAGCTTACTTTAATATTATGTATGAATGGATCATACTTTCTTTCATTTACTAAATACATATGATTCTATATGTGAACTTTACATCTAACTTGAATCTTATGATCATATTGGTTAATATTGTACTTATGTGGATTCATGAGATGAGCTTTTGTTTATGAGATTCATGTGGTTATGATTATTCATCTGGATATACTTATGTTTTTGGTTAAGAATATCATTTGATGTTCTTCGAGTCCAAGGGACTCATGGATCAGGGATCCATTATCGAGTAATTGGTGAGACATCATGGATTTGATGTCAAAAGTCCATTACTCCAAGTAATTGGTGAGACATCATGGATTTGATGTCAAAAGTCCATTACTCCAAGTAATTGGTGAGACATCATGGATTTGATGTCAAAAGTCCATTACTCCAAGTTATTGGTGAGACATCATGGATTTGATGTCAAAAGTCCATTACTCCAAGTAATTGGTGAGACATCATGGATTTGATGTCAAAATTCCATTACTCGATACTACCTTGAATATCATGGACTTGATATTCAAAATAGTCAAGGTGACTAGTGGAGAAGCACCAAAAAACATAATGTGCTCTCTCTCCATTCAAGAATCGTAGTAGAGATTATTCTAGATAGCAAACATGGAAGCGGCGATCTATAGCAGACATTATTCTGGGAAGCAGCAAATTTCTTAGAAGGCTACGAATTCACCATTAGGGAGAAGATCTTAGTCCAAGGTAGCAGCAACCTCTCTTCCCTAACAACAGTACATTCAAGTGCGGATTCTAGATTAGGTGGAGCAGATATTCAATCTAACATTGATGAGTTCAATGAGCTGCATATTTAGAGTGGAGATCCTCATATTGATCAAGATTGATCAATATCATTTCATATTAGAAGGTGTTGATGGTAGGGAAGATCTGGGCTTAGTTTAAGCATATTCAAGGAAACACAAGTACAGATCTGTGACAACTTGGAGAAGCCCTAGGAGGGCTAACTCGGATCATATCTAAAAGGAACTAAAGATTCCAAGGATGAATATCAGGATTATATTCCAGGTACTATCTCTTCTTTGTCTTGATTTTATGTTATCCTATGTTTACTATTTGGAAGACCTCTATAGTTTGTTCATTCCTTGCTAGAATCTGAAATAAACTAACACTAGAGACACTACATGATGAAGATGCAAAATTGGTTGCGGAGATGAGATCTAAGGCTAGGAAAAATATGGGTGGGTTCTTTGGGAATCAAGAGTGGGGGATGATGATGTGCTACTCTCTATGAGTGCTTTGAAGGAATAAGGGGTGATTGCGGTGAAGAATGCGACATGCGAGAGGTTGTTGGAGCAAAGATTGGAAATTAAGATGAAGTTTAAGAAGATCAGTAGTTGTCTCAATAGGATTCATGTTGCAATGCCCAAGCTATGAGATGGGAAAGAGAGGCCCCCTTGTATTCCTCAAGTTGTTTTGGATGCCAGGGCACATGTTGCCAAGGAGGCCATGAAGCTAGAGAAGGATATTGAGAATTAAAATGGTGGGGCTGGAGTTTACTCTACAAGCTTGAAGAAGCGGTATATTTTGGCAAATGAAGAGTCGAAAGAAGATCATATTCCTGAGATCATGGATGGACACAATGTTGCAGACTTTATTGATCCAGATATCTTGCAGAGGCTTGAAGAAATGGAGAGGGAAGAAGGGCTTAGGATGGGAGCTAATTAGGGTGACGAGGATGATGAGATGGGGGAAGTGGAGTTGAATCCTGATGAAAAGGAAGCTCTGGCTGCAATTAGTAAGAAGAAGAAGATGCTTATCCTCAAACACAAATTGAAGAAGAGTACGCAGAGATCTGAGAAACATAAATGTATATTTCACAATAGCTAAGAAACATAATTATGGGCATCATGGTCACATTTTTTTGGAGACAACATAATTGAGTTGTATACCCAAATGATGTAGAGCAACTTCTACTCCTCCAATTCCAAGTTGACACTACGGGATCCCAAGACAATAGATAAGGAATAAATTTAGAGAGCGGAGGAGGGCCATAATGACCAAAATAATAGAGGACAAACCTCAAGTTAAATGAGGCAACTGCAAACATTTTAATAGAATTTTATTATTAAATAATGAAATTTGCATATACTAGTGTTCTAAGCCCCCTCATTACATGATTTATTATTGTAAGCCCCTCTGACTTACGCATCTAGAAAATGAAACTACAACCTTTTTGGATTGAGACAAACCTTATAAAACAACAACAGCTAAGAAAGATCGCTTGCCAACATCTGTTGAATACTTCAACAGATGTTAGCAAGCGATCCTTCTTAGCTGTTGTTGTTTTATAAGGTTTGTCTCAATCCCAATAGGTTGTAGTTTCATTTTCTAGATGTGTAAGTCAGAGGGGGCTTACAATAATAAATCATGTAATGAGGGGGCTTAGAACACTAGTATATGCAAATTTCATTATTTAATAATAAAAATCTATTAAAATGTTTGCAGTTGCCTCATTAAACTAGTTGAGGTTTGTCCTGTATTATTTTTGTCATTATGGCCCTCCTCCGCTCTCTAAATTTATTCCTTATCTATGGTCTTTGGATCCTGCAGTGTCAACTTGGAACCGGAGGAGCGGAATTTTCTCTACATCATCTGGGTATACCACTCAATTACGTTGTCTCCTAAAAAATGTGATCATGATGCCTATAATTATGTTTCTTAGTTGTTGTATCCCAGAACCCCTTATGACCCTTTACGATAGTTTACGATCCCTAAGAATACATCTTAGAGATCTTAAAATGTCGTAAAGGGTCATAAGAGGCTCCTAGGAGGGGCTAGATGAGCTTCCACCTTCACATGGTTGGCCCTGTTAAGTAGAGAATGTTAAACTATTCTTGAAACAAAGAGAAGCTCAACAATTTAAGGTCTCAGTCCACAGAAAAATTAAATTAGACTTACGATCCAAATTGGTACATTGATGAGAATCAATGATGGGGAGTTTTTAGATTCTGAGAAGATGTATATGCAGTGGAGGCCATAAGGTATTTTTGTGGAGATTTTGTAGATATGGAGATTTTCTAGAGTGTCTATATACATACGAGGGTTCCAGATTGAGTACCATTGCAGAGATGATGATTCAATAACCTAAGTCTATAAAACCTTCACAAATATCCCTTCTTTGGCCTCCACTCATACCTCTTCTTAGAATCTAGAAACTTTGGATACTTTTTCTCATCCATGCACAAAATGTGCTAGTGATCATATAAAATTACTTAAAACTAGTAAAGGGTGCTAGGAATATCCTCTGGATTACAAAGGGATTCCATTCTGGTGTGGGAGGTGTATTGAGACAGGGCATCCTAGTGGAAAGACGTCTCACACTATCATTATACAATGGAGAAGAAGTTGAAGCAACAAAAGAGTTTTTCTCAAGCTGTGCATAGTGAGCATCGAATCAGGAAATTGGAAATGCATGTAAAGTGACCAATGTTATGAAGGGAGTGGATGTTTTGGATGATGGGAAAAGTGCTAGAAAGGTAGCAACCACACCAGAGGGCAAAGAAAAGAAACTCACCTCAATATTTTCTCTAATAGCATACTTGCAAGCCCGCTGACAAATCTCTATAATAGAATCAAGTTCTCAACTTGAACTTCACTCATAAAAAATCAACACACTTGTGTAGAAATAGAATCAAGTTCATCAAAAAATAGGACACAAGGAGCTCATCCTCTGGCTTTATAAAAAAATTGCCTTACATTTGCCTCACTCTCTCCAAACCACATTTTTAACAATTCAAGGCCCTTCACACTAATGTCTTTCCACAACCCGACGGTCCATAAAATAACACTCCTTTTGAAGGAGACATGATAAATTTTTCAAATTTCTCAAGATGATCCACTAGATATTGAACAGTCTACATCAAACTCATAATGAATTTTGTTAGTTAATATCTCCTTGCATAGCTAACTTTTTGCATTAAAAGAAAAGAAAAGAAGAAATAGTGTACCTCTTGAAGCTCCCTCTTGACATTTTCCAACCCTCCAATATCTTCCCAAGAGACATTTGGAACTTCAACCACCTGTCAATATTTTTCCAACATTCAAGATACCTGTCAATAATAAGATACAAGTTGAGGAAAATTGAATCAAAAAATGTAAAATTCTAACACACCAGTTCAAAAAAAAGCATTAAGAAATTCATAACCAAATCTAGTTTGCAAAAGCCGCCACAATTGAAAATCACCTTCTCAATATTTTCTCTAATAGCATACTTGCAAGCCCACTGAAAAATATCTGTAATAGAATCAAGTTCTCAACTTGAACTTCACTCATAAAAAATCAACACACCTGTGTAGCAATAGAATCAAGTTCATCAAAAATTAGGACACAAGGATATCCCAAAAATCCCTAATATAATAAATACGATGAAGAAAAAACTAAAAAGAGTCAATGTAGAAATTATTACTATTTTGGAAGATGCAAATCCAACCAAGGAGATGCTGAAGAGGACAGATGAATTGATGGCGCGAGCACATCATTTTGAAGTAAGCAGTAATGAATCTTTAGTTATAACAAAAGTTCAATAAAGGTTTATATTTTATACTCTTTTATGTCATGAACTAAAATATGTATGTGTTCTTGTTACAGGATTTTTTGCTTGCTCAATTACCTAGTCATGAACTACTGGCCTCACCAGATTTTTTAGTTTTTTCTTCACCATATTTATTATATTAGAGATTTCTGGGATATCCTCATCTGTGTCTACAACTATTGCCTTTGTTGTTGCAGGTGATTTTCCCCTATCCTAAACATCAAATTGTGACAAAAATATCAGTAAAACTATCATAATAACTCCAAAACCCTAAATAAAATAACATAATAATATAACATTTTTCAACTATCTAATTTGTACAATTTCAATAAGGTTTATCGTTGCTGAATAATGGGTGGGAGGAGCATCCTCGTGGCCTGTATCATGTGGGGTATCCATATTGTCCCGTGACAAATATTAAATATAAAAACTTCAGTGAACTGAAAGCAATAGACTTAGCAAAAAAAAACTTTTAATAAAATGGTATATTGGAGTCATAAACCTAAGGTTAGTTTAAATGGTATATAGTACTTACCACCCTCATGATAGTAACTTTGTTTGTAGCTATGCGATTTAAATGGTAATCTATTAGCAGTTCTTCCCCTGCACTTATTGATTTTATCACACATACAAAAACTTGATTCCCCTCACACACCTCAAATATGCAATTGGGTTGCTTATTAGTTGAGGAAGGTCGCATACTATTTATAAAACCCACAAAAAGAAATGATTTCTTAAAAATGCTCTTTGATAAAAACTTGTTTGATTAACTTTGTTGGATAATGAAAGAACGTTGTTTTAAGTAATTATATATGAACGTTGTGTATTAATATTGAATTATATGTCATGTTAATGAATATTGTTATGTGTTAATGAATTCTTGATTAGTGTTGTGTATTAATGAATGTTATATCATATTAATGAATGTTATGTGATTGTATTGATTGAATGTTATAGTTCATAAATGGATGAATGAAGTGTGTAATTAGATTTTAATGGGGAATTTAGATTGATGTTAGGGGGAGGGGGGGTGAGGCCATATGAGCTTCCACCTTTACATGGTTGGCCTTGTTAAGTAGAGAATATTAAATTATTGTTGAAACCAAGTGAAGCTCAAACTAACATACCTTCATTATTTAATCAATTTCATTCATTCTAGGTCTTTGCTCATAAGTGCATTTTGAATGTGTCATTGTCAGGCAACTATCAAATAAAAAACTAGAAGGGCCAATAGTCAACTTCTCATTGTCATTGTCTGGCATGATTCGGCTTCATTTTGTGTAAGTATTCTCATATTGAATGCGTCAACCTCTCTTGGCCTAATGTGGATTATTTCATTGGTTTGTGTTTTTGAGTAGGTGAAGTGTTAAATCACTTCCTATCTTCTATTCTTAATTCGTTCAAACTGCAGGAGGGCCTGACAGATATACTCAACATAGAATTGACTTCTAGTCTCGGAAATTGAACACACTAAGTCTTTGGCTTGAGAGAAAGAGTTGGGTAATGTTGTTTCTGGAGACCTGTGTAATTGTCCTTAGTGGCCTCTTTTTTTTTAATAGGTTATTATAGATAATTTCTTTTTGTTGTGGGCAATTCTTTTGGTATCTCCTCATATTGCTAAATTTTGTTGGTTGTACTTTCTAAATATAGAACTAATTTATGCATACTAGTTGAAATCCATATATTCATTGTCTTGATTTTGTTACACCCTTCATGATTGTAATGTTTAAGTTAAGTATTGATGCAATTTTCTAAAGTAGCAAGTTCTATTGTCATTGTTATTTTTCTAGTGGTTCTAAGGAGATCAAGAATTATCAAGGAAAGATATTGAAGTGGAAAGGAAAAGTTTCTGAGAGGTTACAAATATTGAGTCATCAATCAAGTATACTTTTTTTTAAGTAATCACTACAAAATGGTTAAGTTTTCCTAAATTTTTAAAATAATTCATAATTATTCAATATCATATTCTTAGCTGCAAGTTGCAGGTCTTCATACCATAAATTTTAGAGTTCAACTCTTATATGGACAAAGTTGTAGGTTATATTGAACCATCTGTTATCTTTTTTGACTCTTTAGTTGTCAGAATGATTAAATTCACATCCTAGTTGTCATTATGTTTGGGACTTAAAGCTTTATTTAACTAAATTAATTCTTTTGATACTGAGATAAAAAATCTACAAATAAATCCTAGACTAGGGACTGCATAGAAAACTATCATAAGAAGAACTACTGAAATAGCGGTATCAAAGTTCCTTACAAGCAATCCACATATCAAAATCTAGTTGTAGGATTGAAAAAAAAGACAAGATAAAAAATTTCATAGGCCCATACAAGACACCCACAAAAATATAGACCATCAATTTATAGAACCCTTGCAAGATATCCTAAGGAACGATAGGTAGTGAAAACTAGATAGATAGAAAAAAGAACATAACCATATGTTGCCTCACCTGTTTGAGGTAAGCCAAACTCGGTCCAATTCTCTTAACAATGGTACATATCCGTCCAAGTGCAACAACCTTCAAAGGTTTGTAGCGGTAAAGAGAATCCCCATATTTTATCAGCCTAACATAGTCTTTGGCCACTTTGGCAATGAGATTGCGAGCAATATTGATCTGGCCAAGGGCCAACTTGTAGTGATCTTTATCATATAAAACATTTAGTAGATCTCCATAAAATGGATGCACATCATCTTGGCGGGGGAAATCATCTTGGCAAATCTCCATAAAATGGATGCACACCATACCTATCAGTTGAAATAGACTTTCTTTGTTGTAGAATTGATTTAGTATAGAATATTTTCTAGCAAGATTTTTTTTTTTAAAGCAAGGTTTTTGTAGCATTATCTACCACTTGAGAAAAAGTTTCCATAGCTAAATTTCCTTGCCATAGTTAATATTTCTCTAAAGACTTACAAGTTAGCAAGTCCTCGGCTAAAGGGCTGATAAACTAAATAAAGTTTCAAACATATGAATAGATAAAACTCATACAAGCAAAAGCTGGAGCCAAATTGAATAGCATTGGCTATTTGTCAACGAAAGGTCCCTACTAGAATAGACACATTTGTCACTTCATTAAGATGACAATTGTGTACGGAGTTTCCTAACTATATAAGTCATCATCATCTTTATTATTTGTGGTAGCAAATACATCTGAAGCACCAACAGAAGCACCAGGAAATTGAAATTCACAACCAAAGCCTCAAGATTGTTGTAGTGTTTGTGCAAAGGCTTGATGCTTCTGAATATCAGCATCACTGACACTTCTTTAGGCATATTTCATTGACTCCTCAAAATGAGAAGCCTTTATTTCAACTACCTCATCACTATCATCCTCATCCATTGCCTCAAGGTTCTCACTTCTTTTTCTTTCATGTTCAATATCCTGTAAAAGTGCAGAGGAAAGAGAACATGATAAATTGAAATAATAAGACACAAGTTGAGGAAAACTGAATCAAAAAATGTAAAATTCTAACAAACCAGTTCAAAAAAAACCATTAACAAATTCATAACCAAATCTAGATTGCAAAAGCCACCACAATTGAAACTCACCTTCTCAATAATTTCTCTAATAGCATACTTGTAAGCCCGCTGACAAATCTTTGTAATATCGGCTCCATTGAATCCTTGGGTATAATGGGCCAGTGCCATTAGGTCCACATCCTTTGAGATGGGTGATTTTCTCAAGCAAGAACTTAAAATTTGATAATGTGAGGACTCATCAGGTAAGGGAATATAAATCAATTGGTCAAGTCAGCTAGGCCTTAGCAATGCAGGATCGATGATATCGGGTTTGTTTTCAGCACCAACAATGAAAAAAAATCTTGGCTATCATACCATCCATCTTCATCAACAATTGGTTAAGGACTCTATTCGCAGCACCACCAGCATCCCCAACACTGCTTCCATGCACTAGTAAATTTTACCCTATTTTTCGATGAGAATTGGTCAAATTTTCTACACCAATTGGTCGAACAGATGACTAAAATTATGGTCGATGTTTTTTCATTGATTATTCTACAGGAAAACCCATTGTCAAAATTTTGACTTGCGTAATAGTCAACTTATCGACTGACTCTTCGTCGAACCAATCGCTTGAAGCTGGCAGAATTGAGGCCAACTTTGGCGACATTGATGTCAAAATTGAGACCAAATTTTTGACCAATATTCGATGAAATTGATGTCGAATGCATAGCATTCTCATCAAAATTACCAATATTTAAAGGTTGAAAAATTGACCAATACTAATTTTTGGTTAAAAAAAATGTGACGGTGATTGAACAAAGCATTTTCATTGTGTATATTCATAGCCTCAAGAAAAATCAAACTGACTAAGAAAGCTTTGTTTACCTACAGATTTGTGTGCTTGTCTGAGTTTGATATGCAAATCAAGTTGTACAACCTTCAGAATAGATCTTGTTCAAGTAAGGTCGTACAACTTGATATGCGTATCAAACTCAGACAAGCACACAAATCTGTAAGTAAATGATTAAATATTTTATTTTTAATAGCAATTTAAAAGGCTATTTAAATGTTTTGATGGTTTGATAAGAACAAAATTGGTATTCAAATATAAATTATTGAGCTTCTCTTTGTTTCGATAATAGTTTAACATTCTCTACTTAACAGGGCCAGCCATGTGAAGGTGGAAGCTCATCTGGCCCCTCCTAGGAACCTCTTATGACCCTTTACGACACTTTAAGACCTCTAAGATGTATTCTTAGGGATCGTAAAGGGTCATAAAGGGTCATAAGGGGTCCTGGGACACAACAAATGAGAAACATAAATGTAGGCATCATGGTCACAATGTTTTGGAAACACAACATAATTGAGTGGTATACCCTGACGATGCAATGCAGCCACTACTCCTATAGTTCTAAGTTGACACTGTGGGATCCAAAAACCAAAGATAAGGAATCTATATATGGTTTTTGGATCCATAGTGTCAACTTAGAACTGTAGGAGTAGTGGTTGTGTTGCATTTTCTGGGTATAGCATTCAATTATGTTGTGTCTCCAAACAATTGGGACCATGATGCCTACATTTATGTTTCTCAGCTGTTGTGATACCTACATTTATGTTTTGTAGCTATCATGTTTATTTGCATGTTCTTTGTGTTTGGCTTCTCTCCCTCGCATCAAAAATAAGATTTTTCCCACTCTGAATCAAGAATGCGCGTGCAACACAAGCAGAATATCCACAGATAGTAGGTGGAGTTGAAAAACACAACATGTTTACATTTTCACGATGGTTGATAACTTAAAATATGCAATTAAAGACCTCTATAAAAAATGCAACCCTATTGTGTTTTTCAACTCCACCTGATATCCTATGTATATGAATTGAGATTGCATATTAAACTGGGCTTCTCTCTCTACATTGCCTGAAACCAAGAGACTATCACAATTAACATCTAAATGGTGTGTCTCATCATCACAACTAATCCACCTTAAACAATTGAATATGTTTTCTTGTATTAAATATTCATTAATCAAAATTCGAATAGAAAATGTATACCTTGAGTACTACAATTCACATTAGAATTGATGCCTCCATCGTGCTCGGCCGGTGCAGTATCAATATCGGTAGGTTGCATTCCAATGTAAATAAAATAGATGTAGATTTAGATGACGATATCACAGAAATCCCTAATTCACAGTCTATCGTTTGTTCTCTGAAACACTAAATTAAGGATTTCTGCGATATCCTCATATGTATCTACAGTTATTGCCTCTGTTGTTGCAGGTGCTTTTCCCCTATTTGATATTTATCTTTAGGTGTCCGCACTCATTCTGTTGGTTGTTGCCAGTGGGTCACAATCAGTGATTGGGAAACAATGTAATTGAGTGGTAAACCCAGACGATGGAGAGCAAATAAAAGGCTTCAATTAAAAACATATTATCATAATTGGGGATAATTTAAAAATATATTCATTATTGTTACAAGCATTTCAATACATTAAAAAACATAAACGTGACGCTCTTTACCTTGTCCAACCACATCATCTTTCTCAACGGCTTGAACCTCAACACGCTCATCGGGAACAATGTCCTCTACATCCCCTGCAACTACAATACAAAATGTTTTATTAATCCCAACACATTATAATTAAATTTTTATTACTATGCCAAATTCAATTTAACATGTTTTCTTGTATTAAATATTCATTAATCAAAATTTGAATAGAAAATGTATACTACAATTCACATTAGAATCGATTCCTCCATCGTGCTCAGTCGATGCAATATAAATATCGGCAGGCTGCATTCCAATGTAAATAATTAGTGCATTTATCAACAATATATACATATAAATACAAGACAAATACTAAGAAATGTTAATCATTCAGTTTACTACATATAAATATATTCACTTTAAACTTTTAAACAAATATATAATCAGTGTTTCCTTACTTAAAACAAATATATTCACTTTAAGTTGGAACTTAACATAAAATACGGTAATTGGTAAATTTTTTAACTTGAAATAAAATTCAATTGGCTTATTTATCTGATCAACAGATCCAGCAGAAGAACCTTGTGCACTCATTGCTCGGTATCATTCATCCATGACTTTATAGACTTGTTTGTAGCCTATTTTTTTGTCCTCTTTTGTAATCAGTTTTTTGAACTCCAAGGCCTGCATTTTTTATTGGTATCATGAATTTTTATTATAGTGAATTTCATCAAAACTAAATTGATTGCAATTTAATTATAAATATTTGCATATGATTTTTCATTTACTAATACTTACAACTCGTGCAACAAGTTTTGAATATCCACCTGAGCCAAGCCTGTGTTGCCCGTGCTTTTGTTTTCTTGTTGTTGTTTCCTTTGTTGTGTCAAGCAACCTATGTGATGTTTGAAGTATGTTAGATCACATAAGTACAAAGAGTAAATAGTACATAATTTCATTATTAATATTATCACGTACCTTCTTTCCTTGGGTGATACTACTCATCCACTATGTCTTGCACCTGATATCCTATGTACATGAATTGAGATTGCATATTGAACTAGGCTTCTCTTTCTGCATTTCCTGAAACCAAGAGACTATCACAGTTAACATCTAAATGGCGCATCTCATCATCACAACTAATCCACCTTAAATAATTGAATATGTTTTCTTGTATTAAATATTCATTAATCAAAATTTGAATAGAAAATGTATACCTTGACTACTACAATTCACATTAGAATCGATGCCTCCATCGTGCTCGGCCGGTGTAGTATCAATGTCGGCAAGTTGCATTCCAATGTAAATAAAATAGATGTATATTTAGATGATGATATCGCAGAAATCCCTAATTCACAGTCTATCGTTTGTTCTCTGAAACACTAAATTAGGGATTTCTATGATATCCTCATCTGTATCTATAGCTATTGCCTCTGTTGTTGTAGGTGTGTTTACCCTATTTTATATTTATCTTCAAGTGTCCACACTCGTTCTGTTGGTTGTTGCCAGTGGGTCACAATCATTGATTGGGAGAGCCCTATTTTGGCACCAGTCATGTAGTACAAGCACTAGAATTGAGTTTTTCAGCACGGCTAGGAAATTTTTGTATATCAACATGCGATAGAGTTTTTTGTCCAAACTCTATCGCATGTTGATATACAAAAATTTCCTAGCCCGTGCCAAAAAACTCAATTCTAGTGCTTGTACTGAGACCTTAAATTATTGAGCTTCTCTTTGTTTCAAGAATAGTTTAACATTCTCTGAGAAACATAATTGTAAGCATCATGGTCACATTTTTGTGGAGACAATGTAATTGAGTGGTATACCCAGACGATGGAGAGCAACTTTTGCACCTCTGGTTCCAAGTTGTTCTCCATCCCGCAGTGTCAACTTGGAATCGAAGGTGCAGAAGTTGCACTCTGTCTGGGTATACAACTCAATTATGTTGTCTCCAAAAAAATGTGACCATGATGCCTACAATTATGTTTTGAGAATAGTTTAATTAACATTCTCTACTTAACAGGGCCAATCACGTGAAGGTGGAAGCTCATCTGGCCCCTTCTAGGAGCCTCTTATGACCCTTTATGACATTTTAAGACCTCTAAGATGTAAGGAAACTCAAGTGTGGAAACAACTTCCTACACTAATCTCTAAAGGAAAGTATTGTGCAAATTCTTTTAAATCCTTACAAATTCAAATTTGTTAACTACTTTAACAATGATATTGCATCCATATACCATGCATACAGAAAATAGAGAATGACACAATGATTTACCCTGGGGAAACCTTTCAGTAAAAACCCTAGCACTCCAAAACCTGCACAATGTATTAATAAAAACTATTACAATTTACAATACACTTGCAATGCAAGCTCTTTCAGAAGATTTCCAACTCTTGAAGACAAATCATGGCAGCATAAAAATGTTCCAACAATACACAAACTTCACCCATCTTCACAACCCTAAAAAATGCTTATATCATGTGCTTCCCTTTTTAGGGAAACTTCACCCATCAGTTGCCACATGTCTTCACCTGTCATTGAATCTTCTAGACATAGCTCTTACATGTCATAGGAATTCATCATAACCATTTCAGCCATGATCTCCTTACACACAATTCAAGATGCCGACACATCAAGTGGAGTGACACATCAACATGCCAACTAGACATGTACACTCACACTTAATTACATTATTTGCAAGAAATACATTTTACAAAACAAATAATAAGAATAGGAATTATCCAAGGTTGAGACACCTTATTCCTAACATAAGATGTGTTCTTAGAGGTCGTAAAGGGTCGTAAAGGGTCATAAGGGGTCCTGGGACACAATAGCTAAGAAACATAATTGAAGGCATCATGGTCACATCTTTTTGGAGACAATGTAATTGAGTTGTATACCCAAGCGATGGAGTGCAACTTCTGCACCTCTGATTCCAAATTAACACTGCAGGATTCAAAGACCATAGATAAGGAATAAATTTAGAGAGTGGAGGAGGGCCATAATGACAAAAATAATATAGGAAAAACCTCAAGTTAAATGAGGCAACTGCAAACATTTTAATAGATTTTTATTATTAAATAATGAAATTTGCATATACTAGTGTTCTAAGCCCCCTCATTACACGATTTATTATTGTAAGCCCCCTCTAACTTAACCATCTAGAAAATGAAACTACAACCTATTGGGATTGAGAAAAACCTTATAGAACAATAGCAGCTAGGAATGATTGCTTTCCAACATCTGTTGAATACATCTATTGGAGGACCTTGTATTCATGAGCTACAGATGTATTCAACAGATGTTGGAAAGTAATCATTCCTAGCTGTTGTTGTTCTATAAGGTTTGTCTCAATCCCAATAGGTTGTAGTTTCATTTTCTATATGTGTAAGTTAGAGGGGGCTTACAATAATAAATCATGTAATGAGGGGGCTTAGAACACTAGTATATGTAAATTTCATTATTTAATAATAAAAATCTATTAAAATGTTTGCAGTTGCCTCATTTAACTTGAGGTTTGTCCTGTATTATTTTGGTCATTATGGACCTCCTCCGCTCTCTAAATTTATTCCTTATCTATGGTCTTTTGTATCCCGTAGTGTCAACTTGGAATCAGAGGTGCAGAAGTTGCACTCCATCGCTTGGGTATACAACTCAATTACATTGTCTCCCAAAAATTGTGACCGTGATGCCTACAATTATGTTTCTCAGCTATTGTGAAATCTGCATTTATGTTTCTCAGTTGTCATGTTTATACCTTCTCTCATTTTCTGGTGTAATTCCTCTTTGAGTATCCCCATTCTCCTTTGCATCCAAAATGAACTCATTCCAATCCCTCACTAGAATAAAGGGAGACTTCATACCATGCTGCGCTCAAACTTCAGCGAGACTTCATACCACGTAGCGTCTGTAGATTACATCCAATATGTTATTTACGCTTGTATTGGTGGGAAAACTCTTGAAAACACACAAAAGAGATTGCATTCAACCATGTTGTTTACATGACACATGTAGTTTACCTCCAGCCTAAATCAAAATTGCATACAAATCTACAGATGATGCATGGTATGAAGCCTCGCTCAAGCTTGAAAATGATAGTCAATCCATAGTCAAGGTCAAGGAACAAATGGAACAACCAAGAAAACACTATATGTTAAATCATGTGATTGATAGCAGATTGGGGCTCACCTGAGCCATAAACATGAAGAATTATTCTAAAAAAAGATGTAAACCATATATATGCACACTTGAGGCAAAGCGAAGTTATGTCATATCAATATTAAAATATTAGTTACAATATGAAAATACTAAACTAACTAATTCCTGAGTTCATCTCTACATATGGTCGCAACAAAGATATGTGATTACAATACAAAGAAGGCATCGTAAAAATATAATTTCAGAATTTGCCCTAGCCTGACATGTTTTGCACTCAAATCCTTCATCAAGGATAAGTGGAGATGGGTGGATAGATGTAGATGAGTTGTCATCGACCCAAGTAAAGTATCCGCAGCCATTATTTCCCTATGATACCCAGTCTACATTAGTTCTTATATTATAATGAATAGTATTTACATTAGAAACTTTAAATATATACACATTAGCAACCTTTTTTCAATTAGGGCAGCACTAAAATTATCGTCCAGGGTCGTTCAATGTCCGTGAAGTCTTCAACACACACTTCCCACCACCACATTGACAGTTTGGCACATTGACAAGAGTCATCGAACCTATATCAATAATGCACCGCACCATCGTTACTACATTTATTATTTTTATATGATTATTTTTATATGAAATACACCAAGGAGTACCATCAGAAATATTAACCATTTACAATAATGAAAAGTAAACCTAAATCAAATAGCTCATTTTTTTATCAGCATGTGTAGTCTATGTGTATATGAAAAATGAAAGAAATATGAAGCTAAAATAAAATAGTGAACAAAATAGTATTCCACATAGAGTGAATGAAATATACCATCAAAAGAAGGTGACAAAATCCTTTCACAAAGCACAGACATAGGAAATCAAAAAGGGACAAAAGACAAGAAATAAGAGAAATCATTACGACTATAGAAAAATCATTTATACTATAATCAAAAAAAGAAATAGACTTTGTCAACAATTTCCAAAATCATTAGGACTATAAATGGATGGTTCTAATATTGCTTTTCCATTACAATAATTGAGCATTCATCATTTGGTACTTCTTTGTGTATTCCATTTAAGTTTTTCAGTTGTCGTGTTTATGTGCATGTTCTTTATGTGTTTGGCTTCTCTCCCTTGCAAGGGATACGTCAATAGGTAATTGATTTGAAAGCATAATGATTTGACAGTCTTTTTTTAGGATAGGCGTAATTATCCCACCAACCTTAATTAGCAACATTGGTGTCCTATCATTGCACAAGTGCAAGACGGTAAGGGTCTATTCAAGGAGGGATGAAAAAGAGGTCATTTTAACCTTGGAAGGTAAGAGGAGAGACAATCCAAATAATTCTATGGTGACTGTCCCAAACAATAGACAAATGATGGAATTGCTAACATGTTTTCTTTTCATGTTTCTAACAAGTTTGTTGTGATGAGGCTAGTGTGGTCACAATTGAAATTGTGAGTTTCTCTTGGAATGGTATTGACACATTATAAGAGAAATGATTTCGAACTCCGAGATGATGGCCTAAATTCAAGTCTTGTCAATTTTTCCCCCATCTTGGTTAATTAAGCTTGGTGTAATATTTTCTAAGCTTACCTCGTGAGTTTTGATGAAAGAGATCCTCTACAAACCTAATGGTGTAGTACCTGCCTACAAACTTAACTAGTTTAGTGATAGCTTTAAGTGCTTCTCAATGGGGTGACATTAAAGGTATGGGATTTGAACTGATACAATATACATTAATAGCAGACTTTATCTATTGTGCAAAAAAACATATGTAGGATTATTATGGTCACAAAGTAATTGTCTTAGCATCAACATTTCACTTCTAATATAATATTATTAGGAATTTCCTACCATTGATTGTCAAATTGATGGAACTATGAGGCTATGCTTTGTTAATACTTTACCACTGTAGCGAATTTGGGTATTGTTTTTGAATATTTGAATGATTTTAATGGGAATTTTGAACCAGAGATATAAGTTTCCTAAAGAGTGACACTTCAACTTCCATGAAGGACTTAGAAAAAGGGAATTGAACTACAGTGGCTCCTTGTTTACCAATTTTCCATATAACATGAGGCATGTTGTTAGTTTTGTCAGAATTGTGAGAAGATTAAGGGGAATTGTGAGAAGATCATACTAAGGAATAGTGAGGAAGTCGTTGAACAAGAGGAGAGAATGTGTTAAAAGACCAATTTAGTAATCCAGCCGGCTGATTAAACATACACTCAGCAATCAACAGTAACGTCAAAGTTGGAAGAATATCTTTGGCATAGACATAATGTAGAATTCCAATGCTATACAGTAAACTAAGACATAACTAGATCAGAAAATTAGGGGTTCTAGAATTATTATATCTCAGACATTATGTGAATAATAGACCCATAATTAAATTAACAGATATAAAAGAATAAATCTCATCACTATTTCATTAGGAATAAATCTGGAACTATATATAATTAACATATAAGACCAAATCAGAGAAGATCATATCACTTAGAATAGTATACTTTATACCATACCAGCATCTAGCAATACTTATGCTTTGGAACCAATATAATGTTACAACTGATCAATATATTATAAGGCTTCCATCATTGGTGAATATTTAGATCGATTCATTTGTCATTCACCTGGTAATATTGTATAGTTATCCTTGCATAATCAAGATAGGACAAAGACATACTATTTCATTCATTTTCAGGTAGATATTATTGGCTAAGGGAATGAGATATATCCATATTTAGATTGGTTGTGGATCTAGATAAGGGAAGGTTTCTAAATTAATTTATGATATATACATTGATTCGGAGACATATCTCTTGACAGGTGTTGTCAGAATGTGTATTGCAGTATTGTTTGGAGTGGCCAAAGAATATTGACTATCATTCCTACGCGACAGTCAATTTCTTATACTTTGTTCTTGGTATTTGGGATTGAAGAAAGGTGGCCTGTGCTACAATAAGACCCGCATGGTGATGAGTTACAGTCAAATTCCATGAAGGAACTATGGACATACAACATTTATCGCAGATTGGTGAGTTGATACAGTAATTAAATTATGGAGTATAATGGGAAATGTTTGGAAATGTAAGCATTGTGTGACAGCAAACAATACTGTAACACATATATGATTCTATGAGTTAATACCATGAAATAATATATGCTCCTCCTTCAGACCGATCTGCTACTATTGCACTGTACCTACAAACTTCATCAAAGAAACCCTCACTGTTTCATTACAGTCAATGATGATTAGCACTGTTCCTGCATAAAAGATGTTAGAATATCATAATACATGTTAGATGAATGCTTCCCATGAAATCTGGGCCCTTGGAATTCATGGGAAGGCCATATCTTGGTGAGAACCTAGACTGTTGCAAAAGAAACTCAAAACTTATAGCCTGTCAAGTAACCTCAGGTGTCTAAACAGTTAAAACAGAATATACAAAATATATTCAGGCCAATAATTGATGACAGTGAACTTCTAATTCATCACAATGAATGGAAATAGGCTTCTAGTATATCTCTACACTTCCCACAATGAAAACTTGTTCAAATTTGCAGAGAATCAAAACATTTTATGTTATATTGTGAATGAAAACTTGTTCAAATTTGCAGAGAATCAAAATATGTTATATTGTGATGATATCAAGATTTATCTAGGTGTTGTCTTATTTCCATATTATATGACCTCAAAATACATCAATCAATGTTTACAAACTTGTATTAATCACAATGAATATTTGAGCCCTACAATCTTAGGATAATTCTCAAAGATATGCTCATTATTTTATAATATCCCAGTCCCCTCATATTTCTATTTTAAAATTATCTATTTTTTATTCAAGTTTATACTATGATTAAGTATATATCCTTATATAATTAAGACTGTGACTAAGTAAAGTTACATAGCATATCCCCACTCTTATATAAACACTTAGCATATATAGAGACAATGAAATATCAACATACATATTGCAAGTAATGTAATGAATAATAGGACTCTCTTCAAATATCTATAAGGAACTTTCCATGACTTTCTAATTGACCATGATAATTTCTCCATTATGAGGGAACTTCAAACATTCATGGATAGTAGAAGGTATAACTCTCATTAAAGTAAGCCAAGGATGACCTAGTCTTACTTGGAATTGATTGGATTTAGGAATAGTGACAAAGGTGACAATCTAAGCACTTCTTACCAACTTCAATAGGAAGGGTCATAAAACTTATGGTAGAACAAGTAAAACAATCATGAACCTTAACCATGACATCAGATTTTTCATAAGTTTCTTGATGAAATTGTTAGGTAAAGAGATGTTATTTGGTAATAACAGTCACCATACATAGGATCAATAAGAACTCCTCAAGAGATCTCTCGATTAATCTTCATAGTAATGTATAGGGGTCCATCAAAAACCTTAATAGTTTCCTTGATATCAAAGGTTATGCAAGGTTCAAGCCTAGGTTTTGGAATAGGTTTAGGTTTCTCAATAAGGTTGACTACATTGTTTTCCACATTATATGTAATATCAACATTCACTGATTAGCAGGTATTCAAAGTCTCCAAGTGTGGATTTCACTATCCCTGGTAGTTCTCTATTGGTTTACAACAGTGCTTCTTCCCATAATCAAACAATGGATTTGATTCCAACCTAAGATTACATAAAACCCCTCATAAAATTTCAAAACAATAAGAATACAGTCTTCATTCACAGTCATTGTCACTGTTCCTCAAATCAGTGATTAGAACAGGCAATTAAAACATCCCTCAAATCATTAATCAATTGGTTATTATATAAGCTCCTCAAGCATGAGTTGGAGAGGACTACATCAAAACCAAAAACATTAATCAGTTGATTATTATATAAGCTCCTCAAGCATGAGTTGGATGATGTGGATTATGTAGATATAAGAACTAATGTATACACATCATCCAACTCATGCTTGATGAGCTTATATTATTTACTATCTCATAATAGTAAGATTGGTACCTATCCTAGTAAGTCATTATGAGACAGTAAATATGATCTACATCTAATCTTGGTCCAGAAGCATGAGTTGGATGATGTGGATTATGTAGATATAAGAACTAATGTATCCACATCATCCAACTCATGCTTGAGGACCTTATATTATTTACTGTCTCATAATAGTAAGATTGGTACCTATCCTAGTTTCCAAAAGAAGAAATGCAAGTCAAGATGAAGTTTCCATGGTAGGGCTGACTATAGGGTTTCTGAGTCGAGCCGTCAAGGAATTTAGAGTCTTGTGGGCACAGTACCAAAACTACAATAAAGTATTTACAGAATTAGCACACAAACTTCAACATCATGGATTCAAAATAGAATGTTCTCCCCACAAAGACAATAAAATAGAATAGTTCCATTTTGAACTTGAAAAAGATTACATTTTTATTGGTTTTTCAAATTCAAACCTCAGTGTCAAATCCACAGTGTTGAATCCACCCTCGAAAGTGAGGTTCCAATACATAGTGTCGATGAGCTTCCAATACACAGTGCCAATGAGGTTTTGCTAAGATGGAGGCAACTGTTTGGAGGGTTTTTGATGATTCCTAAGTCCTCAATCCCAGTTTATTCTTAGGGCACTGCTACAAATACATTCACTCTCTTCCCGACCAAATACATGAAGTATATCTAGCCTAGGGCATTAATCTAGAAGCAATGTAACTTCTTCCATAGTTTCAGTGTTTGAACAATTAAAATATATGGTCCTTCCTGCTTCTCGTCCAATGACATTGAGTCCCAAAAGAAGAAATGCAGGTCAAGATGAAGTTTCCATGGCAGGGTTGACTATAGGGTTTCTGAGTCAAGCCGTCAAGGAATTTAGAGTCTTGTGGGCATAGTACCAAAACTACAATAAAGTATTTACAGAATTGGCACACAAACTTCAACATCATGGATTCAAAATAGAATGTTCTCCCCACAAAGACAATAAAATAGAATAGTTCCATTTTGAACTTGAAAAAGATTACATTTTTATTGATTTTTCAAATTCAAAACTCAGTGCCAAATCCGCAGTGCCGAATCCACCCTCAAAAGTGAGGTTCCAATACACAGTGTCGATGAGCTTCCAATACACAGTGCCAATGAGGTTTCACGCGCACACTGCAATGAAAATATTCACTGATGATAATAATGAAATGAAATCTTTTTTTTTTAATTTATGCCCCTATGTTCATCGAAAGTTCAACTTATGTAGTATTGGTCGAACTTTCGACTAACACGGGCATGGATTAAAAAAAATGAAAGTTTTCCTTCTATAATCGACCAACCAAAACTTTTTTATACCATGGTCAAAATTTTTGGTAGAAAAACTATGTCAAATGTACTAGTGACGCTGCAAACATGCAAATTGATTATGCATCACCAATCAGAGCCTATCTCTCAAATAGTTCAAACAAAATGAAAAAACCCATAGTTTCACGCTGAGCAGAGCAGATGGATTGCTAGAGCCCAAAGTAGTCTGGAAAACAAAACGAGCAAGGACCTGCTGGAAATAAGCAACAGAATGACTATGGACACCTAAAGATAAATATCTAGACTAATCACCCATCAGGATGTCGTTGGTGATTAGTCTAGATATTTATCTTCAATTTTGTTTAAACACTTTGTATTTCATCAAACTTTTGACTCACCGTGGTTGACGTTTTGACTCACCATCGTCAAAATTCTGACCTAGTTTGGTCTAAAAATTGACCATTTGGTGTCAAAATGTGGCATCGTGGGTTTGGCATTCTGGTCAAAGCTGCCAAATATTTTGACCAATATTGGTCTAAAGTGTGATGAAATTTGGTTGAAATATGACCGTCGTGAGTTTGGCATCCTGGTCAGAGCTACCAAATATTTTGACCAATATTGGTCTAAAGTGTGATGAACTTTGGTTGAAATATGACCGCAGTGAGTTTGGCATCTTGGTCAGAGCGGCCAAATATTTCGACCAATATTAATCTATATTGGTCGAATGATCAACCAATATACCACTGCTTGCTAATGTTATTTTCGACCAAGATTGCCCTAGTTTTTTACCAATATTGGCATCGATCATTCTACGGTTGCAGCTATGGGTCGATATTTTGATGTAGATAATAGAGACAAACTAGTTGGTCGACTATTCGACCGAGTTGGGTAGAAACTTTGACCAACAGTTCATTGAAAAATGGTGCAAAATGTACTAGTGAAATGTACCATACTGAGTTGCACTTATGTCAACTATTCTTTCTAACAGTCCTTTAATTTTAATAGAGGCAACATCAATATTCATCTCATATCCCATAGGTGGAAATCACATGACTCTTGGCTCCACGGCTCTTATAATACAAGTGTCAGTGTCAACTTCAAAGCATATCGCATCTTTATATTCTTCCACTAGCTGAGGTGGAATCCTGAATATTTTATGCATTCCTTCTTTAAATTTAACAAAATAGTCATTCATGATCAAATCAAAATTATCTCCTATGCTTTGAATGTTGTCATTAATCTGATAAACAATCAGTTCATCTTCTTTCTAGACTACTTCACTAATTGTAGGAAAGAAGTTCTGAAAGTAAAAGAAAATAAATACCAAAGGTAGTCTAAACTTCAATGTATTTGATTTTCCTTTCTTTATGGTATTCATATTATCATCCAACTACTTCAACAATATCTCACAAAGGTCTATTTTCATATCCTTCTTAATAATTTTATATGCAATATCAACAACTCCACAAGGTGCACTGTCTACCTGAGATGACTAAAAGATTCTGTATGATATGATATTACTTGAAAATCTCAACGCAGGGTCATCAATGGTAGATAAATTCAATCCTCTTCCATCCCATTTGGCTTGTGTAAGATCACATAACTTATTCTTATCAATTTTCTTGTATGCCCTCAGTCTATCACTGATTGGAAATCATGTGACTATGTGCAGTACATCCTTGGTGATTTTTACTGGTGCATCGAGCCACATGAACTGATCATGCACTTAGCTTAGTACCATCCTCATCCATTCATGATTAAATATTGTTGGTGCATGCATAACATTGACCAAACCCTTGGTTTCCAAATGTGTGTGGTCATTTTTCAATTTTCCATTCACATACAGATTCTTGTGTGATGTGAAGATTCTACTTGGCATATATCTTCAATTTTATAGTGAATGAAGGCATGAACATCTTCAATCAGTATAACCCTAGGTGAGATTGATGATAGGGATCTAGGCTTATCTACTTCGACAACAATGATGAGAGGCATCTTTTACTTAGAATTGGCGTGGTCAATCTTCTCAACAATGATATTTTTTAAACTTTTGGTGCCATATTGCTCTCAGAAATATTCTTCAAACACTAGGGTCTCACTTGAATAGAAACTTTGAATTTTTTAACACAACTTGGTAAACACTAGAAATACCTTGAATGCTCTAAATTCGGTTTTGAATGCTCAAATGATTGCTTGAAATCGCTTGGTGATCTCTTCTTTACTAAAAATGCGATAACATGACCTCTATTTATAGTTTTTCTTGGGTTAGGGCTTCCAACGATTATAAAATTTGCATTAAAATCTTCTTACCTACTTCACTTCATCAATAATCGAAATACACTTTCCTTCACAGAATGGAAAAAAATAACTCTTACACTTCACCAATCAACATATGAAATGTTAACTTCACAACTTATATCCAAATGCATCTAAGTATGCTAATATGTATCTTTACACTAATTCTAGGAACCAATTTAAGATAGAATTTAGGTTATCATCTCCTACACATACCTTTGACCAATTAAGTGAATATAGGTGCACTCAATCTAGTGGATGTGGTGCTATCAGTTGTTCCAAGTTTCATTCTATCATCTTGAGACTTCCTTCTCCAAGTCTTGTTTATATGATCTCTTATTTCATCAATATTATTTTGAGTCTTTTCACTCAGTTGTTCTTCAGTTGGGGCTTTACCTTGGTACATGCAGTCTTTGGCTAGGTGACTGACCTTATGATAGTGTAAACAAGCCATTCCAAAGTTTCTCCATAATATTCTATTTTTTATACCATGAAACCTAAAGCAATTTGAAACAATGTGACCAAATATTCCACATGCATTACAAGTGATTCTTGTATTATAGTCTCATGGTATAGTTGGTCCTTGTTGGTTGTTTTCACCATTCTATCGGTTAGGGACCCATTTCTCATTCCTTCTTTGTGATCTACATTCTTCAGATTTATGACCATGTCTCTTGCAATTGTTACAGTAACCCTCAAACATTTTCTTCATTGGATTCTTAACAACTCTCTCTCTAGTACATTCAAATTCCTTATGACCAAACTTACTGCAATTGTAACAGTGACCATTAAACTTAGGAGTACTTGGTGGATTACCTCTTTTGTTCCTACATACATTTGTTGTATGTCCTAGTTTCCCACAATGATAGCATATAGGATGCTTTGTCTTTGGTGGGGTACGTTGTAACATTATCTCAATTGGTTGATTGATTGGAGGACTCACCCTTCTCGATAGTGTTGTTTGCATTGTACCCAAGTCCAGTAATATCTCTCGATTGTCTCCTATTTCTTATTTGTTCATCCAATATCTTTAGTGCTTCATTATTTCTTTTCAAAACTTCATTATCATCTTTTTTAGATTTCAAATCATTCTTTAGATGTTCATTCTCAAATCTCAGTTCGGCAATCTCTCCAAATTTTCTCGCAATATCTTGATTTGCACTAACTAGTTTGTTTATCAAGTTGTAGTGAATTTGTGTCAACCTCAGTATTTCCCTATCTTTCTCATCCAATCTTGTGTTTTTTGTCTTCTTTCATCTTCCACCATTATTTTTTCATCTTTATCTTTTCCCCTTTGTTCTAGGATTTCTCACATCCTTACCGATTGGGCTTCTTGTTCTCTTTCAATGCTTTCACCTAATCAGCTAGGTTTTTGTTCTTTTCTATCATGCCCATATTTCTACAAGCAAAAACACACTAATAATTTTTTTTAAGGGTTAAATTAATAGTTGATTAAAGGTTAATGGTTCAAAACTTCAAGGATGTCTATTATTATTAAAGTATAAGGTATTAAAAGTGTGATAGGTGGTTAGCTCGGTAGCTCAAGAGTGGTCAAGGCTACGAATGTTTGAGGGGAAAAACATGGCAGGGGTTAACGATCCCGCCTACAATCCCCACATGAAAACAATCATCAAAAGTCTAGGGTAATCCAACTAAGCCTACCCTAGCTTGAATATTAAAATGAATATTCCAATAAATAAAATAACTTAATGAAATCTTAATAAAAATACCAATCCCTTGATTGGGGTCTAGACCAGCTTTGAAATTATTTAAAAGGATTAATATTATTTAAAGCTAAGGACATAAAGAAAATAATTAAATTAATATTTTTCATTAAATCTAATTTACAATTAACATTCCTAACATTAGTACTCAAAGTGGTAGCTTAATCATAAATTGATTTAATCCTTATTTAATTTCATTTTCTATTTACTAAAGTTAGGGAAATCAACAATTAAATAAAAATTACACTATTATATGAGTAATAATTTCTAACTATACCATGAATGTTTATCTCATAAATAGCATTTAGGTATGAGTATTTTTCTTCAAAATCTTATAGGGACAACAACATCTCCTTTTTTTATAGATAAAAAAAACAAGCATTAAACTTCCCAATAAAGTTTAATATCATTTTCTCCCACATAAAAAGGAATTGACAAAATATATATATATATATATATATATATATATATATATATATATATATATATATATATATATATATATATATATATATATATATATATATATATATATATATATATATATATATATATATATATATATATATATATATATATATATATATATATATATATATATATATATCTTCCACTGATTTTAATAAGTTAAAGTTGGCCTAAAACAAATTTCAAATCCTAATATTCCCTTTTTATTTTAGATCACCCCCTCAACAAAAGATCATTAAAAAATAATAGAAAAAAATAAAGTCTAATGAGTAAGGATAAAACAATGAAAGATAAAACTCATAAAATAGCAAAAGAGAAGTGGGGGGGAAAGCAAAGTTCAAAAGAGGGTTGACTATCCCATGCCCTAACCCTAATTTTTGAAATTAGGGTTGGGGGAAAAATGTTAAGACCCAAAAAGACTCCCAACAACCCCATTTAACCTTCTAAAAGTCTTTCCACCCAAACCCTAATGAGTTAAGCCATTTTTTTTTAATCTCTTGGTGCAGGTGGGCATATGGAAGCTATGGAGAAAAGATTTCCATCTATTATGATTTTTATGTTTATATGCATATATACATTTTGTATATATGTCTATAAACATATTTTCTCATAACGCTATCGAATCACAGCCGGGTATGAACAACATCTCCACTTCAAAACAAGGTATCCAGATTTTTTTTGTTTTTTATTATTCAAAATGTAAATTGTAATATATATATATATATATATATATATATATATATATATATATATATATATATATATATATATATATATATATATATATATATATATATATATATATATATATATATATATATATATATATATATATATATATATATATATATATATATATATATATATATATATATATCTCTCTCTCTATATATATATATATATATATATATATATATCTCTCTCTCTCTCTCTCTCTATATATATATATATATATATATGCAGCAAAACAAATGAATTTAAACTTTATTATGTAAAACAAATTTGAATTCACACATTCTAGTTCCTCTCTTTTTTTTCTATAAAATTTTAAATCTCTGTTACGAAGAGATTTGTTTTTTTTTGACCCTTTTTTTTGTTTTATAAAAAAAAAATTGAAAGGAAATGGGGGGGGAGCCGAGGCTCTACCTGACCCCTGCCACGCATCCACGCACTGTGACTAAGCCACAGTCGTGGCTTGCCATGATTGTGACTTGTCACAGTCGCGGCCTCGACCGAGACTGTGACAAGCCACAATCATGGCTGCAACCACGCTGTGGTTTACCACAGCTGCCCTGCCCCCCGCATGGGGGTTAGGGTTTCTTTTCTTCTTTTTTTTGTTATTTTTTATATAGTTTATTTTTATTTATTATGTTATATATATATATATATATATATATATATATATATATATATATATATATATATATATATATATATATATATATATATTAAAAACACTTAACTGTTGAACCTTTGGTAATTTGGTCTTTGGTTTTGTCATTGATGTCAATAAGACATGTCAAATCTCTCAGTTATGGTGGTATACAAGATGGAAACTTAATGATCTCATAGAAGTTTATTAAAGTGATCAAAGGTGGTTAAAATAATGTTATTAATGTTCCAATACATTTATTATATCATTATTGAGGTGGTTGATAAAGTATTGAGTATATAACACTTAATGTTGATTATGAGTGTTAAATCAGTTACGATTTTATAACTACCTAGTTTCGGTCTAAATGAATTTGAACATATTAAGTGTTAAAAAAGACCCAAACTATTATACATTTTCGGAAAGGTAATAGGCAAAACTGAAATGGGTCTAAGTTATTTTTGAAAGATCACATTTTTGGAGAGAGAAAAGCAATTTCGACCAAGACTATTGCAGGAAATTATAACCGTTTTTGGCCAGTTTTGGTCTAATTACAATTTGGGTTACGTAACAGTTCTAAAAATTTTGACTTCTTTGATTTATAAATAGAGGATACATTCCTCTAAAAGTTCCAATAGGTGATTTGATCAAAAGCTTCAGGAGTGGCGCATAATGTGAAGTATATCAAGCAGATTGCAGGAAGTTTTTATAGTAGCAAAAAGGAGGGTAATGCTTTATGTTTCTATTTTGCTATTTATGGTTTAATTTTCATTACAGAAGTATATCAGAGGTTGAGAAGGGTTTATACACTAATATATTAATGGTTTACATTAGTATTTAATCAGATGTTTTATGAAACATGAATATGCATTTGGATCTTTAATGTTTTGAAAGAAAAAATGGTATTTATCTTTCAAGAAGTATAGCATTTTGAAGACCATTGATTAAACTCATCCTATTACATTCAAATGTATTGATTTAAGTCTGATTATAATTTTCATGATCTGAGAAAGTCATATTGAGAAGGCTTGTATAATTTGGTATAATTTGGTGATGTAAAAGAATCAGTGTGAAAGATAAGAAAAGAAGTGAATCCTGCTTAATGTTTTCAACTTGGAGTTGAAATCTTGTTTCATGATTTGTATTGTAATAGAGATGATCCTCTGATTTTGTATTTCATTTATTCATTTTGGAAGTTGGTGCTTCAGGTGTAAGGGATTGGTGTTCCTTGAAATCGGTGTTTCTAAAACAGGGTGTTGGTGCTTCCCAGAGTTGTAGCTCTAAAAGATTTGCCCAAGAGGCTAATAAAGATTCAGATTCAAAGTGGTTTTTACCCTAAGGGGATTTCCACTATAAATATTGTGTACCTTGTTATTCTTTTATATCTTGTTCATTTTTATAACTTTATGTTATAATTGTAAAAGTTAAAATTGTAAAGTTGAAAAGAACAAGTTTTAAGTAACCACTGATTCACCCCCCCCCTCTCAGTGGTGTTTGTATTCCAACATTAACCCCCCTTTTTTTCAAATATATAAATATGTTTAATTTTTTTTTAAATTACATCTACTAGTATTTATAACATTTTTTTTTGCAAACAGAAATTAAATTTTTAAATGGACTAAATTTTCTTTTAAATAGAAATATAATACAATGTAGATTTTTTTTTTTAAATAAAATCTAAGAATTCGTTTATATGCAAAATGATTTACAAGGAAATGAAATAACTTAAACAATCATTTATTATTATTTTTTCTAGATTATGGGACAAATTTATTTCCTGTTTAAAAAAATAACATATTATCCTTAATCGTGGGTTGCAAATGTAATGATCTACATTTTTTTATAGACTGATAAATATTTTAAATGAGCATCCAACTAAAACATAACTGTTTATATGTTTTTTTTTTAATTTAGTAGCATCATTAATAAACTACACAGGACCTTAAACATATAAATCTTTCTTTAAAAAAATACGAATTCTTTTCATAGAGAAGGTGAACTTACTAAAGATTAAATCTGTACTAAATACCTATTCATTTCAAAACATAATCTAGAATTTTTTTGAATGACTCATTTCTATATAATTTTCTTTTCACATTGCAAGATTTCAAAAAAAATCAACCTTCACTTGGTAAGCACATAACAAAATAATAATCTTCTTATTTCAATAGAGAGGTATATTGACTTAAAAACTTTCACCTTCATTATACAAGTTCTTGAAGCTACTATTTCTTCCTACCAATATGAAGAGTACAAGGTAAATCAATCTTCTCTACTTTTCTCCTCTTTTTCATTTACAATACAATAAGGTCTCTCAAGAGATCTCTTTCCAAAAAAAATAGAATTTATGACAACACATAGGAGAAACAAGATACATAAATGTCCTCTTTCTTTTATTTACATTCAATGGCTTTACTTTCTTTACTTTCTCCAAGAGAAAACTTCAAAACTCCAAGGGTCCAAGGGCTCCAAAAAAAAACTTGCAAGTAAATAGTGGATTGGACCATGGGAAGCTCACCTCCCAACCAAGGCCTCTAAGAGGCCACCCCCGAGCTAGGGGAACCAAGACATATATGGGATAACAACCAACATATGCAAACAACAACACAAAACATGTTATACACATGAGAACTCCCAACCCAGGATATGAACAAAGGGTCTCACAATGACCCTATTCTTGGGGTGAAGGTGGACCAAGTACCAATGGGGAGAAATCCCATTTCAAAATAAAAGAGACAAGCCTTCACATTGTTGGAATCATTTGTTATTGCACCAAAAACTTGAACTATCAAATACAAATGCCAGATTTAACTTGATCCATGAGAGGCAGTTAAGCCATGTCACGAATCTCCAAGGAGGTGCTAACCACCAAGTCAACAATATCCCCCTCAGCACCGACTAAGCCTTCAGCACCCACTAAAGGGAGACTCGAACCCATGACCCAAGGCTCTGATACCAATTGTTTGAATCATTTGTCATTGCACCAAAATCTCAAACTAGCAATGCCTAATATAAATGCTAGATTTAACTCGATCCATGGGAGGTGGTTAAGCCATGTCACGAATCTCCAAGGAGGTGCTGACCACCAAGTCAACATACATGGATTTCCCAAATACTCATCTTAACTACATTCCCAAAAGCACAATAAAACCCTTATGACCCCCATGGCATCAAGCCAAAACAACTCCCTTATGGCCCCCAAAACAATAAGAAATAAAATGGCTACATGGAGCCCATACTTCCATGTTTTCTCCTTCTCCTTCCCAAGGAGAGACTCTACACCCATGGTTGTCCAAAAGAAATCCCTTCACTCCCAAGGCTACTCTTCCCCCCATGGGTGAGTGTGGCCTTGAGACTCCCAACAAACAACACAAAATCAAAGGAAATGAAACTCAATTCTTCACAAAACAAAATAACATAACTTGTACCAAATCAAAGCACAGGATTTACATAAGACAACCACTAGCATGCAAGAACAAACAAGATTTACAAAACAACAAGAACCATGAAGATCTTACTTCACAAACACCATAGTTCTCACATACAATTTGAATCAACATAATTTTTCAAGATGGAGTCACCAACCTAAGTCCAAGCAATAATGGCAAGTGTTGAAGTGAGATCCTTTTGTCCAAGCTTTTCTCCTATCCAGGCTCCTCCAAATTAGTCTACTCTCTAAGTTAGAGAGTGGGTGTTCAAACTCTCCCAAAAGAAGAGTCCCCTCTAAAAAGGCCTCCACACATCTTCCCACAAACCCCTAGGGATAAGGTCTCCTTCTCATTGGGTGGTATTCCCTAAGCCCTTACAAGCATACTAAAAATGGCCTCTTACAAAGGTTAGCTAAAAAGGTGGGCATAGGACTAACATACTAGTGGATGGTGTTCTTACCAAAACTTGGTCCCAAAAGTTGATTTTCGGCCATCTAAGAAATCCAACTTTTGGATGGGTCTTTTGGTCAACTATGAGTTTTCCTATGGTTAAAAATGACCCTTACCCATAGGTATACCAAGTGGGCTATCCAAAAATGGCATAAACACACCCCTAGGCACCTTTTCAACCCCCCAAATACTCATGATAAGTTCAAATTCGAAAATCTAAGATAAGACTCTACCTCAAGCTCCCTACCCAAGGAATTCACATGGGGATCCTAAAGGGTACTATCCTAGGTTAATGTGCATCCAATCCTTAAGTGGACATGTCATGATCACAAGTACACATACAAGTTTCAATTGACACCATGAATTACACATTGCAAGCCATGTGGCATATCCACTAGAGCAATACAAAAACATTTAAACATAATAATTAAATACACACATGCTCATTACATTTACAAATAAAACAAGATACAATGAGGTTTTGTATCTTATTAGACACAACCTTGGCTAACTGAATTAACAGAGGTCTATGCTTTGGTTCCCCAATATCAACCATGGTCTAATTCCTTGCACACTAAAGTCCAACATCAGTAGTCCAAGGAATATAAATTCATAACATACATGATCAAAATAAATTCATTTGCAACATCCCTAAACAAGTCATAATTCACATGGCTTAATAATTCATTTATGGAACATATATATAACTCATCATGTAATAAAACAATTTCATCACTTAATAAAGCTCCTAACATCATAATTGCATCAATAATTCATTTTGATAATAAAATATCATCATGACATCCTAACATTCATAAAACTGAATTAATCACTCATGTAGAACCATAATGATATCACAGTAATCACAACATAACATAATGTGCATCTAGCCTCTATGGTGATAAGATCCATAATATAAAATGTTTGAAAATCATAACACATCAAAATATAGTATCAAATAAGGCTATCTCAAATGCAGAAACTGAAAGGCTATGATGGGCTCAGGGTGAGGCCTTCCATCCTCCCCGCTAAGCATGAACTTCCTCCTAGAGTTCATCAAAAAGATGGGGGTATTTTTCTCTCATTTGTGATGCGTCCTCCCATGATGTTATAACCTCATCATAGCAATCCCATTAAACCCTAACCTGGTCCAGCTCTCGACCTTGAAGAGCTAGTGTCTGCACCAAAATGTGGTTGGGATCCAAAGCTATTTGGTCATCCGACTCCACCTACAAGGCATCCTAATCTATGATATGAGACTCATAAAAAATATACTTCCTCAACACTGATACATGAAAAACATCGTGGATGCATGACAGGCTAGGTGGCAAGGCTAGATAATAGGTGATAGGACCTATCCGCTCAAGAATCTCAAAAGGACCAACAAATTTGGGTGCAAGCTTAGAGCCCTTTCCAAAATGGATTGGACTCTTATGTGGTCACACTCTCAAAAAGACTATATCCCCAACTAGATAACTACAATCCTCCATCTTCATGTCTTCATACTTATTTTATCTATCTTGCACTTCCTTTAGGCATTGTCTAATCAAGGTCACTTGTTGCTCCAACTCACACACTAACTCAGGACCTAAAGAAACTCTATCCTTAATGCGGTCCCAACTCAAAGGTGTCTTGCATGGTCTGCCATATAATTCCTAATAGGGAGGCATACCTAGGGAGGTGTGATGCCCATTATTGTAGGAAAACTCAACCAAATGAAGGTACTCCTCCCACCTAGTTTGATGATCCATGACATACATGCAAAGCATATCCTCCAACACCTAATTTACCCACTTTGTCTAACCATCTTTCTCTGGGTGATAAGCGGTGCTAAAATTGAGCTTAGTTCCCAAAGATGTCTGTAATCCCTTCCAGAAGGATGATCTGAAGAGAGAATCTTGATCAGAAATAATCTTACAAGGTATGCCATGAAGTCTAAAAATATCCTACAAGAAAACCTATGCTACTGCACGGGCTATAAAAGTGGTCTGAATAGGTGAGAAGTGGGCTACCTTGGTCAATTTGTCAACTGTCACCATGATGGCATCATGGTGTTGATATGACATAGGGAGGCCAATGATGAAATCCATAGAGATAACATCCCACTTCCACTCTGGTATCTCATGAGGCTAAAGAAAACCACCGGGATGATGATACTCTGCCTTAACCCTCTGACACTCAAGACATTGTGCCACTATCTCTACAATGTCTTGTCTCATCCCTAGCCAATGATATAACTACCTCAAATCTTCATGCATCTTCTTGACTCATGGATGCATTGCATAAGGTTCCCTATGAGCCTCTAACATGATGAATACTCACAAATCTCTAAAGGAAGGTACATAGATGCATCCTCTATGGCGTAAAAGCCCATTGAAATCTAGGGAATATCCTAAATAATTACCCTCAAGGGTACACTAAGACTGAATAATTTGGCTGACCTCTACATACCAAACATCCTCATGCAAATGATGCAATATCTAATCTCTCAACTCTATACCTGTAGTCATAGAGTAGGCCCCATGATGTCTCCTACTCAAAGAATCAGCAACCACGTTATCCTTACCCTTGATGTAGTGGACATAAAAATCATACTCACAAAGGAATTTCATCCACCTTCATTGACGTGCATTCAAGTTTGGCTAAGTGAAAATATACTACAAACTCTAATGATTAGAATGAAGCTCAAACCGATGACCCAAAAGGAAATGTCACCATCTCACCAAAGCATGGACCACTGTAGCTAACTCAAGGTCGTGAGTGGGGTAATTAAGCTCATGAGTCTTAAGTTTCCTAGACTGATATGCAATGACTCACCTATTCTACATAAGAACTACTCCCAAACCATCCAAGGAAGCATATGTGCATACAATGAAATCTATTGAAGGATCAGACACCACAAGGATAGGTGCGCTAGTAATTTCTTTCTTGATTTCTTGAAAGGCCCTCTCACACTTCTCGATCCACTCAAACTTCTTTCCCTTTTGCTGAAGATAAGTAATGGGATGTGCCACTCTAGAAAAACCCTCTACAAAATGCCTGTAGTAACCTACCAAACCCACAAAACTCCTGACCTCGGTAACAGAAGTAGGCATAGGCCAATCCATGATGGCTCTAATCTTAGATGGATCAACTGAGATCTCATCTCCTGAAATAACATGCCCAAGGTAATGAATCTTAGACCTATAAAAAGCACATTTGTACAAGCTGCCATACAACTGATTGTCTCTAAGACACTGCAAAACCTACCTCAAATGCTCTTCATGCTCCTCCTCATCTTGAGAATATATCAAAATATCATCAAGCAACATAACTACAAACCTATCAAGGAAAGTGTAGAATACCCCATTCATAAGGCTCATGAAAACTGTTGGAGCATTAGTGAGACCAAAAAGTACAACTGTGAACTCATAATGCCCATATCTGGTATGGAATGCAATTTTAGGGATATCGCTATCAACAATCTATAACTAGTGGTAACCTGACTTAAGATCAATCTTGGAAAACACCTTAGCACCCTGAAGTTGATCAAATAAATCATCAATCCTGGAAAGTGGATACCAATTCTTGATGGTAAGTTTATTCAACTGTTGGTAATCCATACATAACCACAATGACCCATCCTTCTTCTTAATGAAGATAACGGATGCGCCCCAAGGTGAAACACTAGGGCGTATGTGGCCCTTCTCCAAAAGTTACTCCAACTAGATCTTGAGCTCATTAAGCTCATTGGTGGTCATCCTGTAAGGTGCCCTCAAAACTAGAGCAGCTCCTGACATGAGATCAATGTGGAAATCCACTGCTCTATGAGGAGGCATACCTAGAAGCTCAGTAGGAAACACATATGCAAACTCCTGAAGTATAGGATAATCATCAAGAGATGGTTCCCTTTCCTCCTCATCCTCTCTATCACTGATGGTAATGGAAAATAATTGACATCCCTTTCACATGCTCCACTTAAGCTACATGGCTGAGATCATACGAAGAGAGATGTCTCTCTAAATTCCGCAAATCATAATAGGTGTACCATGATCATCTAGGCACTCAATCCTCTTTTTTTGACAATATAACTTAGCTCTATGGGCATAAATCCAATCCATACCAAGTACTATGTCATAAGATCCAAGAGGTGTGATACGGAGATCTAAATTAGTGCCCAAATTGCCAATCTACACTTGAAAATCCCTCACTAAGGATTTGACTGACACTCTAGACCCTGATGCTAACTCAACTTCCCAACTGACTTCCTGTCGAGTTGCCACTAGCTCGCAACGCTCTACTACAAATGAAGATATGAAAGAATTAGTAGCTCCATAATCAAATAAAATGGTAACATTGCTACCTCTGATCATACCTGCAGCCTTTATAACTGTGGCTTGATGTTCAACTCAGTAGTTATCAACCACTACAAATACCCTGTGAGACTTTGCAAAGTCTCCAACTGTAGGCTCTAATACTACCATACGCTGACTACCTTCCATTTGACCCTGAGGACAATCCCGATCTAAGTGCCCCATGGCACCACATGCATAACAAGGACCACGTGTGTGAGTCTGAACTCCCTGTGGCCTAAAGAACTATTGTTCACACGGTCCTAATAGACCCACTGAAACCTCCCCTGAGAGGACTGTTGATTCCATGCTGGAGGTGCATCTGTATTCTGAGGACATTGATCCTTCCTCAATCCATGTGCCTTCCATTATCTAGGCTTAGAGCCCTACTGATCTTGTGAGGGTTTTGTCTCTGATTCTGTTGTAACTACTACTATGGGTTCTTATTAAAAGACCCCGAAGAATGCCTATT